>SJYA01002912.1:424344-461091 GCA_006410615.1 Neotragus moschatus
CCTAACCCTAACCGTAGCCTTAAACATAACACTAACTCTAGCCCTAGCACTAGCACTAGCCCTAACAGTAACCCTAATACTGCACCTAGCCTTAACCCTACCCCTACCCCTATCCCTAACACGAAACCTAACCCTACCCTTACCCCTAGCCCTAGCCCTAAACATAACCCTAAACCTAGCCCAAATCCAAACCCCATCCCATGCCCCTCCCCCGTGTCCCCCGTGCCATCTCTGCTCCCACACACCCCGTCAACGTGTCCTCTCTTTGCCTCTCTGCCTGCACAGACATGACCCTGGCTGAGCCCAGCGCGTGTCCGGGGGCAGGCGGGCGCGCCCTGGTTCAGCAAGAACAGAAGCACGTGAAGGCCCTGGGCGGGGGAGGGCCGCGGTGGACAGGGCGGGGCCGCGCGCCCCGGGGGACGGCCTGGCGCTGTGGTGGGTGCCTGCTCAGGCGCCCCGCTTCGGGCGCAGGTGTCGCTAGGCGGCGCTGGACGCTCTCAGCAGGTGCCCGTCCAGGGGCCTTCCGGTGCCTGCGCGGGCTGGTCGCCTCGGGGGGAAGTGCTCTGGCCCCAGTTCCTAGAGCCTGGCAGCCGAATCCTCTGCGGCCTGGGGCAGGTTCTGGCGTGTGACCCTTCCGGAGAGGCAGGGACAGACCCCCAGACGGAGCTGACTCTCCTCTCTGCCGGGCCTTGGCCAACAGCTCTGCCCAAGGGTGCTGCCCCACGTGGGATCCTGGGGGCGTGAGCGTGGGTGCCTGGCCACCGAGCACGCGGCTGTCACACACGCGCAGGGGGCAGCCTTGGGGGAGCCCGGGGGACACTGCAGGACGACCCTCACGAGAGGATGTCATTCTTAGGATGCCACAAGCACTCACATCACTTCGCCGGCGCCAGGCCCCCAGTGACCAGAACGATTCCGGGTCCACGGGGGAGAGCTGGGAGACCTGCACGCAGTCACCCCGGTGACGGCTGGGGCCTCTGCGCCCCCAAACGTCTACTCCAGAAGGAAGGGCAAAGGAAAACACGTCCCAGACAAAGACGAGGCCCGGAAGAGTCCCTGTCAGCTGGCCTCCACTTCAGGAAATGCCAGATGAGAGCTTTCAGGTTGAAGGCGCAATGCACAAATAGAGACGGAGGAAAGACGACCGTAAGAAGCGCTGAAAACATTCTGTCTCCTCTTAGTTTCTTTAAAACATGTATCACTGAGTAAGGAAAGAATTCTACTGCAACTCCTGTACAGTTTGCAGGATTTCCCTGATGGCTCAGAGGGTAAGGTGTCTGCCTACAGTGCTGGAGAGCCAGGTCAGTCCCTGGGTGGGGAAGATCCCTTGGAGGAGGAAATGGCAACCCTCTCCAGTGTTCTTGCCTGGAAAACCCCATGGACAGAGGAGCCTGGCAGGCTACAGTCCATGGGATGGCAAAGAGTTGGCCACGGCTGAGCAACTTCACTTTCTATGTGGGCAACACCAATGCTGTCTGTAGCGGAAAGAGTCGGGGCACAGGGTCGAGAAGCTTCTATCTAATTCTCATGGTTTTTACCAGGAATAGTGTGACTTTCAAACTAAAGAGATGTGAAAAGGTTGTGGTTATCCCTAAAGCACCCATGAAAAGTAATAAGCAAAAAACTAATAGATAAATTAAGATGAAATATTAACTCAAAAGAAGAAAATAAAAAAGGAAAGGAGGAACAGAAGAAAAAAAAGAGAAAAGGTAAAACCAGGAAACAGAGAAATGGAGACAAAATCAAAATGCCACTGAATTTTAATGGATCAAGCATTTGGGTCCAAAGGCAGCGATCATCAGAATTCATCGATACCAGCAAAAAAGCAAGACCCTGTTATATGCTGTCTACAACGGGAGAAAACATTTTAGATAAAAAGATACAGAGTGGTTGAACATTAACGGATGGATGAAACTATCCACACGAACTGAGTCTACGAGGCCAGAGTGGCTGCACTAATACAGGACAGAAAAAAGCTTAGGAAAAGACAGAAAGGAGAGCGTTTGACAGTGACGTCCATGCTAGCTCGTAGGAAGACATTTAAACTGTAAATGTGGGGGGGCCAGAGGGAAGATTCAAAATACGCAAAGCAAAAATGGACAGAAATAATTAAAGGGAGAAATAATTCCAAAATCACAGCTGGTGTTTTGAACTCCCCTCTCTTAGCAACTGACGGGACAAGCAGGCAAAACGTTAATAAATAGGAGATCTGAACAGTAACATTGATCATGTTTCCCGAATGTTCTTTCTAGAAAATCATGCCCAATAATTGCACAGCACGAATTCTTTTCAAGTGCACAGCATCTACCAATCATCGCGGATGATACGATGCTTCATAAAACAAGTGCTGATAAGTTTAAAAGCATTTAAATCACACAGAGTATATTCTCTGAGATCAAAATGAGACTAAATCAGAAATTAACAGCAATAAGGTAACTAGGAAAGCCACACATATCTGAAAAGTGAGATGATATACTGCTGAATAATTCATGGAGGAAAGAAGAAATTATAAGGAAATCTGGAAAATATTTTAACCAAAGTGAGAAAGAAAATTCAGTATAATATTTCTGGGATGCAGCTAAAGCTGGGCTTAAAGGGACACTCGTAGCTGTGAATACTTCCCTGAGAAAAAAAGAAAGATTTAAAGTTCAATGACCAAAGATTCCACCTCAACAGGGCAGAAAAATAAAAGAGCAAAGTGAACTCAGAGTAACCAGGAGGAAGGACATGACAAAAACAGGGGCAGAAATAAATGAAAACAGAAAACAAAAACAAAGTCCAACAAGAGCCTACGGCATAGCATAGGGAAGCCCGCGCAGTGTGACTCGGCAGCCTAGGTGGGAGAGGAGTGTGGGGGGGAGTGGACACGTGTGTGCCACCAGGGTCAAAAATCAGGGTCAGCTGGACGAGGGGGGAGAGGAGTGTGGGGGAGAGGAGTGTGGGGGAGAGGAGTGTGGGGGAGAGGAGTGTGGGGAGAGTGGACACGTGTGTGTGCCGCCAGGGTCAACAACCAGGGTCAGCTGGACGTGGTCAAGCAGGAGATGGCACGAGTGATGTCGACCTTTCAGGGGTCAGTGAACTAAGGTGGCCGGGAATGGGTGAATTTGACTCCGATGGCCGCTCCCACGGGACTCCCGGCAGCACTAGTGGTGAGGAACCTGCCTGTCAGTGCAGCAGGCGCACGAGATGTGGGCTTCATCCCTGGGGGGAGGGGGGAGAGCTGGAGAAGGAAAGGGCAACCCCCTCTAGTATTCTTGCCTGGAGAATCTCATGGCCAGAGGGGCTACAGTCCATAGGGTCACAAAGAGTCAGACACACTGAAGTGACTTAGCGTGCTCTGTGGCCAAGAGTCCCTTAGGAGAAATGGAGCAGCCCTCGTAGTCAACAGGTGTCCAAAATACATTATTTCGGTGCAATCTCAAAAACAACAGAGTGATCTCTGTTCATTCAACATCGCAGTAATCCAAGTCTATGCCCCAACCAGCAATGCTGAAGAAGCTGAAGTTGAATGGTTCTTTGAAGACCTACAAGACCTAGAGCTAACACCAAAAAAAAAAAAGAAAAAAGAAAAAGATGTCCTTTTCATCATAGCACGTTGGAATGCAAAAGTAGGAAGTCAAGAGATACCTGCAGTAACAGGCACGTTTGGCCCTGGAGTACAAGCAGGGCAAAGGCTAATAGAGTTTTGCCAAGAGAACGCACTGGTTATAGCAAACACCCCCGTCCAACAACACAAGAGAAGACTCTGCACACGGATATCACCAGATGGGCAACACCGAAATCAGATTATATTCTTTGCAGCCGAAGATGGAGAAACTCTATACAGTCAGTAGAAACAAGACCGGGAGCTGACTGTGGCTCAGATCATGAGCTCTTTATTGCCAAAGTCAGACTTAAATTGAAGAAAGTAGAGAAGACCACTAGACCACTCAGGTGTGACCTAAATCAAATCCCTTATGACTATACATGCTTACACTGTGAAGGTGACAAGTGGGTTCAAGGATTAGATCTGCTGCAGACAAAGTGCCTGAAGAGCTGTGGACGGAGTTTGTCATACTGTGCAGCAGACAGTGACCAAAACCACCTCAAGGAAAAAGAAATTTCATAAAGTGGCTGTCTGAGAAGACCTTACAAATGCCTCAGAAAAGAAGAGAGTGAAAGGCAGGGGAGACAGGGAAAGATGTATCCAACTGAACGCAGAGTTCCAGAGAACAGCAAGGAGAGACAAGAAAGCCTTCTCAGGTGAACAATGCAAAGAAATAGAGGAAAACAACAGAATGGGAAAGACTAGAGATCTCTTCAAGAAAATTAGAGATACCAAGGGAACATTTCATGCAAAGATGGGCTCAATAAAGGACAGTAGTGGTATGGACCTAACAGAAGCAGAAGACATTAAGAAGAGGTGGCAAGANCGTACAGAGTCAGACACGACTGAAGCGACGCAGCAGCAGCAGCAGCAAAGCCCCACTCACTGTACTCCTCACCTCGGTAGGTACAGCTGTTAAGCTCTTGATCAGAGCTTTGAGTGACACACATGGGATGGTGTGGGCCACCACCCCCCACATGGCCTGAACAAGATCCAGGCCATGGCTCACACTCATTTCCCTGGCATGGCAGATTCACATGACACATGGTGCCAGTTTAATTTTAAGTTGGAAAAAGAAAAGTTAAAAAATTGCCCCTTAGAGCCAGGAGATCGGAGGCGCCCACTGTCTACAGCAATAGCAAGCACATATCCTGGCAGGAAATCTCCATTCCTTTTGACAGACACATCTCCAGGGCTGGTCTGGACAGTCACATGTCACAATGCCACTCTGGCACGTGAGGACACTGGAAGGTAAAGGCTCTGACTGAGGCAGATTAAATTCAGCTGCTATTAAAAATGATGAAGAGGCTGTATTTTGTTCTCCACACTTCAAGGCTGAAAATGGAGCGCTCTGAAATTTCAAGTGCATCATTTTCAAATAAAGATGAAGTCCCTGGAAGAAAAGTTGTGACCAACCTAGATCACATATTCAAAAGCAGAGACATTACTTTGCCAACAAAGGTCCACCTAGCCAAGGCTATGGTTTTTCCAGTGGTCATGTATGGATGTGAGAGTTGGACTGTGAAGAAGGCTGAGCACCAAAGAATTGATGCTTTTGAACTGTGGTTTTGGAGAAGACTCTTGAGAGTCCCTTGGACTGCAAGGAGATCCAACCAGTCCATTCTGAAGGAGATCGGCCTTGGGATTTCTTTGGAAGNCAAGGCTATGGTTTTTCCAGTGGTCATGTATGGATGTGAGAGTTGGACTGTGAAGAAGGCTGAGCACCAAAGAATTGATGCTTTTGAACTGTGGTTTTGGAGAAGACTCTTGAGAGTCCCTTGGACTGCAAGGAGATCCAACCAGTCCATTCTGAAGGAGATCGGCCTTGGGATTTCTTTGGAAGGAATGATGCTGAAGCTGAAACTCCACTACTTTGGCCACTTCATGCGAAGAGTTGACTCATTGGAAAAGACTCTGATGCTGGGAGGGATGGGGGGCAGGAGGAGAAGGGGACGACAGAGGATGAGATGGCTGGATGGCATCACTGACTCGATGGGCGTGAGTCTGAGTGAACTCCGGGAGTTGGTGATGGACAGGGAGGCCTGGTGTGCTGTGATTCATGGGGTCGCAAAGAGTCAGACACGACTGAGCGACTGAACTGAACTGAAGGCACAATGGCTACGTGATGCAGGAGCAGCCGAGAGGAGCTACCCCAGATGCAAGGTCAGGAGCACGGCTGAGAGGAGCTACCCCACACCTAAGCTCAGGGGCAGCAGTCAAGAGGAGATACCCTGCCTCCAAGATAAGGAGCAGCAGCTGCGCTTTGCTGGAGGGCGTGAAGAGATAAGGCATGTCCAAGGTAAGAGAAATCCAAGGAAGGTGGTAGGCACTGAGAGGGCATCAGAGAGCAGACAGACTGAAACCACAATCACAGACAACAAGCCAATGGATCACATTGACCACAGCTTGTCTAACTCAATGAAGCTAAGCTGTGTGGGGCCACCCAAGACAGACGGGTTATGGTGGAGAGGTCTGACAAAATGTGGTCCACTGGAGAAGGGAATGGCAAACCACTTCAGCATTCTTGCCNTGGACAGGGAGGCCTGGTGTGCTGCGATTCATGGGGTCACAAAGAGTTGGACACGACTTAGTGACTGAAAAACAGCAAGAAGCCAGTATGTCCCTGGATGGTGAGGTGGTGAAGGTCCCCCAGGTTCAGGCAGGGGCAAGGTGACCACGCCTCTGGTCCCTCTGAGCATCTCCTGGATGCTGGCATGTGACGAGGTGGCAGAGGAACAAAGGTGCCAGTGAGAACACAGTCGATGCCCTCTGTCCACAGGCGCCCCGACCGGTTCCTTGAAAACCGTTGTGGCGGCTCCAAGACAACTGCTAGGAATAAGGAGAGAGTCTAGATGGCTGCCAGCTTATCGCACAGAGATCGGTTACCAGCTTATCACAAAGACCAGGCACCAGCTTATGGCGGAGCCCGCCTGCCTGGAGCCCACCCGAAGCAAGCGGCCATCGCACCGTGCCTAGGGAGCAGCCCCACCCGCCGCAGCTAGGGAAAGGCTGTGTGCACAGCAGTGAAGACCCACTGGGGCAAAAAATATGATAAAATGAAAAATGAATAAATTAAAAAAATAACTTATATGGAAACACTAAGGGCCCGGGCTATCTGAAAAGCAGGCAGCGTGCCACACCCCCGACTGCAGGGACGGACCCTGACACCCAGCATCGGGACCGGAAGGAAGGCTGACAGCAGGCGGGGCTGCTCAGCTCTGCCCCATCAGGCTGGCGAGGGGTCTCCCGTGGAGACAGCAGCTAAGCACGGCCCCTCCGCTGGGAGCCTCCCTTCTTGGGGCGAGGCTGGGGCTTCTCATAAGACAGACCACCTGGCAGGGGCCTGTGGAGGAGGCACTTTGGGCCTGGTGACAAGCAGTGATGGGAGATGAGCACCCCAGCCCTGGCCTGGGCCGGGCCCCCCGTCGCTGTCTGTAGGGCCTGCTCCCACCTGGACGTCCCGCTGTCCCTCTCCTGGGCATGGGCCCTCCCATTGCTCTGTGGCCTGCAGCTCCAGGTCCAGCCTCACCCCCTCTTGCTGGAGCTCGGAGCCTGCCTCTCCGTCGTGTGGTGCCCGACTGGGCACGTGCTCGCTGCCCACCTGGCATGACTGTCTGCACCGTCTGTGGTGCTGCAAGGTGGCTGCCGTCGGCAAGTGAAGGCGCCGCGGTGGGGCAGGGCCCACTCTGGCCCAAGCCCCTCTGGCCACGAGCTCCTCCGGCCTCCTCTTGGGCCCTGGGCGTGAGCACAGGCCGTGAGAGCAGCCTGGAGGGAAGTGGAAGGGCAGCAACGGGCCCTGAACAGGCAGGACTCCCAGGACCTGCTGCAGGGCAGGGGCCTGGCCGACCCACCTGGGGGCCGGACGCTGGAGCTGTCTCCACTGGGCGGGGCTGCGCAAAGGAGGGGCCTCTGCAGACCCCTCGGGTGCAGCAAACAGCCTCCAGGGCTCCAGCTCTGCGACCACAGGGGCCACGCCAGGCCAGACAGAGCTCCAGGGACAACAGCTGGGCAGCCTCAGGGCGTGGGGAGACCCTCAGGGGAGCCAGTTCTGCTCTGGGCGCACAGCAAAGGGACCCACCTGCTGGACCCCCGCCCCCTCCGCTGCCGCCCCCCCGCCACGCCCTCCGATGCTGCACTGGGCCCAGCACACCGACAGGTCCACGGAGAGAAGCCCTGGGTTTCGATGAAGAGGCTCCTTCAGCATGTGGTGAGGCGACGTTGCAAGCGTGCAAGGGGCCTCTGCTCAAGTCTGCAACCCACAGCGGGCCCAGGGCCCAGAGCCCCTCAGAGGACCCCAGCCACCTGGGGAGAGCTCACCAGGAGACCTCGCTGCCGGCCTCACCTTGGGCAGGTCGGTGACCCCTCCGCTCCTTTCCCCGGCACTGCCCATGGGTCCAGATGTGTCCCCCAGCTCGCCCAGGAGGAGACCCAACCCAGCGGGGGTCCGGAGCGCTGGGCGGGCTTGGCCCGCCTTCCCCCAAGGCGGACAGTACTCCCAGCCCCCTGGGAGGGGCTGTCGCCTGGGCCAGACTGTGCCCTCGCCCTGGGGTCCTGCAGGTGGGCTCCCACGGCCTCTCCGCCGCCCCCGGGTCGGGCCCCTGCAGCCCGCCGCCTCCCCCTCTGCGGGCAGCCTCGCCCTTCTCCGGTCGTTCGGCTCCGCGTCCAGCACCTGCGGGACCGCGGCCGGCAGAGGGCGCTGGAGGCCCGGGGCGCTGTCCTCGCGGCCGCCGCCGGGCGCCGGGGCCGCTTCGAGGCCCAGCCCTGCCCCCGTGCCCCCGGGGACCCTCCTGCTCCGCCTCAGCTCCCACCTCCAGCGCACCCCCGCCCGGCCGCTCCAGTGAGGTCGTGACCCCAGGGCCGGGGCGGCCGCTGCAAGAAGCGGGAGCGTGGAAGCCCGGGTCAACCGTGGGGGCTCCGGAAGGGCCCGCCCCACGGGCCTGGGTTAGCCCGCGGGCTGGTTTCGGATTCCAGCGCCTGGACTGTGTATGGTACATTTGCCTGCTGCTAAGTCGCTCCGTCGTGTTTGACTGCGACCCCACCGACTGCAGCCCGCCAGGCTCCTCTCTCCATGGGATTCTCCAGGCAAGAATGCTGGGGTGGGTTGCCATGCTCTCCCCCAGGGGATTTTCCTGACCAGGGGTCAGCCCCGGGTCTCTTACTTCTCCTGTGTTGGTAAGCGGGTTCTTAACCACCAGCGCCACCTGGGAAGCCCCGACGATAAATTCATGTCGTTGTAATTTGTTCCAATAGGAGCAGGNTGCCATGCTCTCCCCCAGGGGATTTTCCTGACCAGGGGTCAGCCCCGGGTCTCTTACTTCTCCTGTGTTGGTAAGCGGGTTCTTAACCACCAGCGCCACCTGGGAAGCCCCGACGATAAATTCATGTCGTTGTAATTTGTTCCAATAGGAGCAGGAAACTAACCTGGTCCCCAAGCTCACACTACCCAGAAAGTCATGTCCCAGCAGAAAGCACAAAACTGTAAGTGGATTCACAGAGCGGAACCTGCGAGGCATGTCACCGGGAAGGGTGGGCTTGTAAGGGGTGCACTGTTGGTGCCCAGGCTCCTGCTTCCAGCTGGCGGAGTCAGAGAGACACCTGTGACAGGTGTTGCGGGGACGTGCCTACCTAGTCCTACAACAGCAGAAGGACGGACGGATGGACAGACGGCCCAGAGGGCACGGGAGGAGGCTGGGTGCTCAGCGGGGAGCGCAGATGGGACCCCAGAGCCCCTGCTCCCGGGAAAGATGAGCAAAACCTGGGGGGGGGTTGCAGACCCCCCCAACCAGGAGCAGCGTGACAACAGTGGCTGGCCACTTACCGCGCCACGCAGCCAGATGGTGACACAGTTTCAGATACGGGTCTGGAGAGCAGGCTGGGCAGTGAAATAACCCTGATAAAAATATAAAACGCGCGAGTCCATGTGTATACAGCCCAAATCAGTGCAGACAAATTTGGGTGGTAAAGCTACAAAAAAGGCGATAAAAGTCGTGCGTCAGGAAGGGGGTGGGGCACGGCCGAGCTGTCTGCAGAGGAGGCTTCTGCTTCTCCCTTTGAAGGGCACAGGACTGTTTCATAAGCTGCATTGATGTTTTAGGCTTTTGGGGGGATAAATGTTCTATTTCTCGAAAAAAAGGTTTGTTTTTTTTTTTTTTTAAAGAGGAAGAACCAGCCCTCCCCTCTGAGCCTGTGGTGCCTCTGAGCTGGAGGGTGAAAGTTCTGGCAGCTCTGACCCCGGCTGGCCCTGCTGCCTGCCCACCCGCCCAGGCACCTGCCCGTCCTCTGTTCTGTCTTCAGGGCCTGGGACCTGCTCTGCACCCTCCCCTGGCTGCTGACTGGAGCCCACGTGCAGTCAGAGTACACCACTCCCAGGACAGGGAGCCCTGGTCGGTGGGCTCAAGGCCCAGGTGGAGGGTGCTGTCCCTGCCGAGTTCCCTGGGCCCTATGTGGACATGCGTGGTGCCCGCCAGGGAGTCCCTGTGGGTGTGGGCCGGCTCCACGAGCCCCAGCCGCCCTGGAGGCCTTATAGAGGGGCTCCAGCGACTGTTTGGCAGACAGTGACCTCAGGGTGCTGGGGTTTTCTGACTCTGAACCACGGGCCCCGTCTGCTCTAGCTTCAGCGTTCAAGTGGGGCATCTGTTTACCGACCCCACGTCCTGAGTTTAGGGCCCCTGGGAAACCTGACTTTGAAATCCCAGCAACCGCCCCTGGTGCCTGTCTTGTGTCAGCTCAGCTGGGCAGACCCTCTTTCCAGGTCACAGAGTCCATGCTTCCCTGACTGTCCGAGGGGCCACCGGAGAGGACAGAGGCCTGCAGAGGCCAGATTCTCCCGCCACGGCTCAGCGACCAGAAGGGACCAGCAGGGGAAGGTGCCCACAGCGAGGACCCGGGAGCAGAAGCCATGTGGGGCTGTGAGGAAGGTCCTGAGGGCCTGCTGGCCGCTCTGTCCGCTGTCCAGGCCAGGCAGGCCTGCCCCCAGGATGGCCCGAGGGGCTGCCATCAGCTGACAGTCACCGGCTGCTCCGTGCCCTTGTGGAGCCTGGGTTTCTGTGGATGAGATCTGCCGATGTGAACGGAGGGGTCGCTGCTCCTGGGCCCCCCGTATCCTCGAGGAAGGGGCTGCACTTGGAGGAAGGGTAGGCTGGAGACCTGGAGCAGCCCAGGGCAGCCGGCAGCAGCTGGCGGCCAGGTGAGGATGAGCTGTGAACCTGCCCGGGCGCAGGCCTTCAGCCCCGGAGTCTGTCGGAGGGGCGCTCCCCCTCCGGGCCCAGCTAGCGCTCCTGGTGTCGGCCGGGACTTCGAAGCCTGAGATCAGATCAGCGATCTCAGCTCGGGTGAAGGAGCCATCCACGCCCATCGCCCGAGTATGCAGCTTTGAGAGCCACCGACGCGCCTCTGAGATGCAGACCCTCACGTCCACCTCGCACTGGCCGGCGGTGGGCAGAGGAGGGTGAAACCCTCAGGAGCGTGGCTCCTGGAGAAGAGCTGGTGGACGAAGGTCCGGGGCCGTGTGGGGCGCAGAGGATGCCTGCCCGAGCCCCGACCATGCCATGAAGGTGCTCCAGGACAGGCTCCTGTTCAGAACGTGGTGCCGATTTAGTCACTCAGTTGTGTCCGACTGACTCTTGGGAGCGTAACCCGCCAGGCTCCTCTGTCCGTGGGACTTCTCAGGCGTGAACACCGGAGTGTGAACACCGGAGTAGTCTCCTATGGAGACCAGGAGGCATGGGAACCCAGCAGCATGCTGTGTCCTGATTCTCGAGGGTAGGTCCCAGCACGCGAAGCTGTCCACTCGCGTTTAGCTGACAAAAGCCCCCGTGTTCCTGGGCCAGGCCTGTGAGCTGGGCTGGGGTCCCAGATGCAGCCTCGGCCCTGAGCCCCGAGCCTTCTGCTCCCAAGGCCGCACGTGGGGCCGTGTGGCTCTACTTGGCCCAGCGCTGGGTCAAGCACGTCCCAAGCCCCCAGCCGGCTTTAACTGCTGCCCTGAGAAGGGGTCCTGGGCAGAGGGAGCCCCGGGGACCCCTCCCTCCCCGAGGCAGGGCTGTCCAGAGTCGGGGCCGACTGCCTGTGGACCATGGACGAGCCAGGCTGTGGGCACCACCAAGTGGGCTTTTCAGGCCTTGAGACAGGAAACTCCTTGGGGCCGCTCTATTGGGAAGGCAGGGCAGGCTGCAGAGTCAGGACGTGGCTGCACGCAGCTCAGTCAGCCCAGATGCCAGCGGTCACAGCCAGAGCTGTTTGATGCCGAGGTTTCGGTGGAGTCCCTGGGCCCGGGTTCCCCTGTTGAAGTCTCCCTCTGCCGAGGTGGCGGTCTCAGGAGGGGGTCTTGGTTGCAGGGTGGAGCCCTCGGGAAGCGCTTTTCCAGAGACAGCAGCAGAGAGCCTCCTCGCCCCTGGCGCGCTGTGTGAGGACACAGCGGGAGACGGGCCTCAGGGCCCAGGAGGCTGGTCCCGGCTCCATCTGCTGCTGGTTCCCGATGCTTGGTTGCTGTCAGATCAAGCTTCCAAAGTCCCTCGCGTGATGCCCGTGAGTGGGCCCCTGCCCCGCCAGGCCCCCTGCGTGCGGGCCAAGCCCCGGACCGTGTCCATGTGCCCGCACGGCCCCCTGGTGAGCGTGTCTGCATTTCCTCCTGGGCTGTGCCGACCACTCACCTGGCGTCTGCCTTCCTGGGACCCCCTCCCCTCCTTGCAAGCCTGCACACAGACTGTCCCAGACTCAGCCTGAGGGTCTACTCCCCCTGCAGCCCTTGGAGGACCTCCTGCAGAGCCAGCCACCACCTCCGCGCTGAGCACTGGGATGGGGCGGGGGGACCCTGAGGGTCTCGTGACAACAGCTGAGCCTCGGGTCCACAGCCACTCAGCCATCATCACTGTGCTGAGCAGTGGGACGGGGGGCCCCTGTCCCGAGATGACGGCTCAGCCTCTGGGCCTCACGTCGGAGCACAGAGTCAGTCAGCCTGCTTTCTGCCAACAGCAGCTCAGATCAGCATGGACGTTGCGCACACCAGGCCCAATTAAACAGTATTTACTGACTTGCCGTCATCTCTCAATCATGGTTTCCACGTTTAATGAGAAGGAGCTGTGAGCCCAGGTCTGAGGACACAGGGGCAGGGCAGCCCCCCAGGTTCTGCAGGAGGATGCAGCGAAGCCTCCCTTGGATGAGCTGTGGAGGCTGCTGACAGTGTCCCCCGGGTGGGAGAGCAGGGAGCCCCTCCCGCAGGAGCAGCGGGAAGGCCTGACCCGCAAGGCTGAGGGGCGGAACCCCTTCATCCCAGGTAGTGATGCCCCAGAAGAAAGCCCTGGGTTGGGACTGATAGGCCAGGAACACAACTCAGACTCAGGTCACGCCGTCAGGGACCCACGAAGGCCTCGACTCTGCCTGGTGACCCCTGGGAGGTCCGGGGCCCGAATTGAGATGCTTCCTGGAGGCCCCCCGGGGCGACACCCACCCACCCTGCTGCCCCGTCCCCCACAGAGAAAGCAGATGCTGACTTGGTCCTGCGCCCACGGCGAGCCCCCAGGGCCGCCTGCCCCGGCCCGGACCCTCGCTGAGCCCCGGCCGTGCCCTCGGAGCTTTCTAAACGCGGGAGAGAGGAAGTGACTCATTCCCACCCCGGGGATCAGGGTCTCTCCCTCAGCCGCGTGGCCCTCCACTCAGGCGGAGCCTCCCTGTCTCTAAGGCTCTCAGCATGGCTCTAGAGCAGACATCCCCTCCCTCCACCGCCTCCTGCCGCAAGCCTGCCGATCTAGGGGAAACAGCAGATCATAAATAATGAGCAGGTGGAAGGAAAGGCCTCACGATGAAAGAAGTAAGCCCACAGCACGCAAACCCCTGGGTCAGCGACAGTGTGCCCCGGGGAAAGTCACGCCACGGGTTCCACAGTCAGAACAGACAGATCTCAAATTGGGAATCTGACTTGATACTGTAAAGAACCGGGACAAAAAAAGAGCGAACTGAATTCAGATCAGCAGAAGAAAGGGACCGATAGGGACTGCAGCAGAGATGAACGCAAGGCGGCGGCCCTTAGTTAGCTGTGACGCGCGCACCGGGACGGCCCTGAGGTCTCTTTGTGCCGCAGAGATGGACGCAAGGCGGCGGCCCTTAGTTAGCTGTGACGCGCGCACCGGGACGGCCCTGAGGTCTCTTTGTGCCGCAGAGATGGACGCAAGGCGGCGGCCCTTAGTTAGCTGTGACGCGCGCACCGGGACGGCCCTGAGGTCTCTTTGTGCCGCAGAGATGGACGCAAGGCGGTGGCCCTTAGTTAGCTGTGACGCGCGCACCGGGACGGCCCTGAGGTCTCTTGGTGCCCACGTGCCCTTATTTTGTAAAACAAAGTCATCTTCCCTCTGAAGTGTGTGAAAGCACTCTGTAAACTATGAGAGCTTATTAAACTCGCTTTATGCCAGACACAGTTTCTGTTCTAAACAGACGCCAAATGGCTGTGAAGCCCGCACCAGCCCTTGGGCAGAGAGCTGACAGAGTATGTGCTCGATTTCAAGAAAGAAAAAAACCCAGAAAGTCCATGAAATCAAAGTTGGTCCTTTAAAAAGCTTAACAGAATTGCCCAACTGTTGGCCAGACTAGGAGAAAAAGAGAAAGGGCTAACGCGGTCCTGCAAGTCCTCACCGGGGCAACGAGGCAAGAAGAGAGAGGAGAACGTCCAGGCTGAGCACGAAGCCGCGGAACTCCCGACGTGGAGAGGAAACCGTGTGTGTGTGTGGTCCCAAAGGGCCCCCTGAGAGTCCCTGGGGCTAGCAAGCCACGGGAGCCGCCTCCAGGACACACACCAGCAAACGAGGCCGGCTGCGTTTCTGTACACAAGGGGGCTTCCCTGGGGGCTCAGATGGTAAAACAATCTGTCTGCAGCGCAGGAGACCTGGGTTCAATCCCTGGCCAGGAAGGTCCCCTGGAGGAGGGCATGGCAACCCACTCCAGTCTTCTTGCCTGGAGAAAACCACGGACAGAGGAATCTGGGGGGCTACAGTCCACGGGGTCGCACAGAGTCAGACGCAACTGAGCAACTAACACACGTACATAAGCAATGAACAGCCTGAATACAAGGTTAAAGAAAGAACCCCATTTACAACAGCGTAAAAATACCAAGGAAATACTTTACCCACGAAGCACAAGGTGTGTGCACTGAAACTGTGAGCATTCCCAGGAGGAATGAAAGACCTTCGTGCATGAGTGACATCCTGTGCTTACGGACTGAAGACTGTTCGTAACGTGGAAATCCGCTGGATCACAGAAACAGCTAAAGAACTCCAGAGAAACCTCTACTTCTGCTTTATTGACTGTGCCAAAGCCTTTGACTGTGCAGATCACAACAAACTGTGGAAAATTCTTCAAGAGATGGGGATACCAGACCACTTGACCTGCGTCCTGAGAAATCTGTATGAAGGTCAAGAAGCAACAGTGAGAACCAGATACGGAATAACAGACTGGTTCCAAATAGGGAAAGGACTATCTCAAGGCTGTATATTGTTACTTGTTTACTTAACTTATATGCAGAATACATCATGAGAAATGTTGGGTTGGATGAAGCACAATCTGGAATTAAGATTGCCGGGAAAAATATCAATAACCTCAGATACACAGCTGATACCACCCTAAGGGCAGAAAGTGAAGAACTAAAGAGCCTCTTGATGAAAGTGAAAGAGGAGAGTGAAAAAATCTGACTTAAAACTCAACATTCAAAAAACTAAGATCATGGCATCTGGTCCCATCACTTCATAGCAAATAGATGGGGAAACAATGGAAACAGTGACAGACTTTATTTTGGGNCGGGGCAGGGCGGGGCGGGGCGCCCTCAGCAGCACAGGCCACTGCTCTGTCCTGCCGGGACCGGGCTGCAGGCCTCCGGTGGACGGGGACCGGCTGGGAACAGCACGCCAGGGAGACCAGGCCGGGGGCGGATGGACGGACTTGCCGTCCACTCTAGTTTGTGGCCTCGGGTACTTGGTGTAAAGTCACCCTGGGATTCTGGGCCTGGACGTCTCCAGGCGTCAGATAAACGAGGACCTAGAGGCCCTGGGACCTCACAACTTGTCCGAGGTCCCCGAGGAAGGTGCGGGGGGGGGGGGAAGCCGGTCTGGCTTCCTCATCCCCCGGGTGGGGTTCTTTGCATCTGACTGAGTCTGTACCTTGGGAGAAGGCTGTGGCTGACCAATGACCCCGCAGCCATGACTGCCGCAGAGGACGCTGCTTGGGGTGGGGTCCACGCCCAGGGCCAGCCTGGCACCGCCCACACTGGGCTTCTCAGTCTGTGCCCGCAGCTGTGACTGAACCACAGCTTCTCTGCAGCCTCGGTCACACTCGGGCCTCTACCTGTCGCCCTGGCCTGCGATGTGCCCAAGCTTCTCCCCTGACCACAGTTATGACCGTGGTCTAGGCTCTGCGCACAGCTCTGCCCGCGGTCTGGACCCCGATGGTGGCCAGGACCCCTTCTCGTTTTTCCCAGGTCACCTTTGAGGGACAGAGAGAACCCACTGGGCTCCCCTGTGGCCGGCCAGCCCAGGGCAGGGCTGCTCTGAGGGCTATGCGGCTACTCTGCCCTCCTCGGGGCGCGGGCTGTTGGGGCCCTGGAGGAAGAGCACATGTCACCTGATGGGATGCGAATGTGGGGCCTGGGACGTCCGCCCCCCAGCACTCGGCCACCCGCGGCCGCCAGGGCCACCCGGGCCCGTGAGGCAGCTGCCGGGGCTCCTTTCCACATGAGGACGGGGAGGGGCCTCACCTCTGGTGGACGACGTAGGTGGCGGCGGAGGCCAGCAGACACAGCAGCGTGACAGCCGTGCAAGCATACACCACGGGGTGCAGCAGCTCCCCTGGGGACGGGGGCAGCGAGAGGACCGTCCTCAGATCCTGGAAGGGAGACGGAGCGCACCACGTGGCCGGTGTGGCCGGGCTCTCCCAGGACCAGCATCCGCCCCGCAAGCTCCCGGAGGCCATTCCTGCACCCGGAGACGCTGGGAACGCCTGGGGCAGGGGCAGGGCCCCCAACCCAGGGAGCGCTCAGGGTAGAGGTGCCCAGCGCTCGGCTCAGCCGCGGGTGTCCTCGTGGGCTCTAACGGCCGCCTCCCCAGGGGCAGCGCCCTGCTGGGCCGGGGGTCGGCCCACCAGCCTCCCTCCATCCGGGGGCGTGGGTCACCCGGAGCCCGCTGCCATCAGAGGCGCCTGTGTGATGGCACCGCCCCGGGAGGCTCCTGTCAGGTTGCCCCCGGGTCCCTCTGTGGGCCACACACCCACTGACATGCTGCCGGGAAGGCCTCCCAGGAGATTCTGTGCCCAGTCTCGGTCGTCCTGCTGGATGTGAAGCCGCCCCAGACCCCTGTGGCGTCCTGCCTCCCCTGCTCATCCCACGAGAGCCCTGCCACGGGCAGCGGCCCCACAGTCCAGGGGCGCTGGGCTTCAGGGACCCGGCTCAGGTCAGACACGGTCCCGGGGCGGCCCTGACCCGAAGGGGCCAGAGCCTTTGTGAGAAGGAGGATCAGCAGGAGAAGCCACAGCAGCATTGGGCGGGGGGGGAGGCGTCTACACGGCAGGGAGCGGCCGCGGGACGCCAGCCTCCCGGGCTGTGAGGAAGGGGCACTGTCTACACGGCAAGGAGCAGCCCCAGGACGCCAGCCTCCCGGGCCGGGAGGAGGAGGCACTGCCTATATGGCAGGGAGCAGCCGAGGGATGCCAGCCCCCCGGGCTGTGGTTTGAGCCTCCTGCTCTTGGGGCTTTGCCACAGCCCTCCAGGGAGAGCCTCTGCCTGTGGAGTGGGCGCTCTGGTGCCCACTGCCCAGGTCAAGGGCGGGGTCCGTGCTCCATGCTCTGAACCCACTGCTCTGCTGGCATAGCCCCAGGGGATGTGCTGGGCTCTGGAGGGCACACTGGGGGCCAGGCTGGGCCTGTGGAGTACGGCCCGGCGGCCCCGTGAGTCCGCCTGAGCTGCCCTGGCTGTGCCCACAGGGCTGGTGCTCAGGGTTGGGCTCTGCCCTGCTCCCCAGACTGCAGAGTGTCCATGTTGAGACGCCTGACCCTGGCCAAGCGGGCAGCAGAGGCGGCTGATGGGGCCTCCAGGCTGCAGTGGTGGGGGACGCAGGGGCACCCCAAGAAGGCCTGGGCCTGTCCACAGCGGAAGGCAGGAAACTGCTGTCCTCAGGCTCAGGCTGCTTGTCTCCCAATGGACGTTTCTCAGCCCAGAGGACACAAGGCTTGCCCGGCCAGGGGCGAGCTCAGAGACGCCCTCCAGCCTGGCCCCTGCTCCCTGACTTCGCTCTGAGGCAGACTTGGGTGAGAAGGTGTCTGTCGCCATGGCAATGGTGGATGGAATTCAGTCCCCTGGGAACAGGCACTGCCTGACCTGGACGCCAAGGGGTCCTCGGCATCTGGCTGCCCAGGGGCCCAGCGGACGAGCAAGGCAGGAACAGCGCCCATCCCAGAGTGAGTGGGCAGCCAGGAAGGCACCGTGCTGCTTGCAGACCCCAGGCCGGACATGCGCTGTCCACCAGCCCCAGTCCCGACCATCCACAGGCCCCGAGGGCCCCTGTCTGACGTGCACGGGCTCAGGGGAGAGGGAGGCGGGGGACACAGGCCTCAGGACGACTGGGGAGCTGGCTGTGTGTCCCTGGGACCCCGCTCCAGCACCGGGAAGGTGGTGCCCCGAGGGGCTGCGGTTAGACCCCGGCAGGACTCTGGCCGCACCCCGAGGAGCCTGTTCCGAAGACATGGAGGTTGTTGGGCCCATCCTGTGGCCAGGAGTCTGCACCCTGGTGACAGGGCCTCCCGACAAGGGCAGGACGGGCTCCCGGTGGAGAGGGGGTGGCGGGGCGGATGCCAGCGCTGGGGTCTCGTTTTTGGGGAGTTGGGCTCCTGAGGCCCACCCCTAGGGCCCCGCGCATCCCGAACTCTGAGTGTCTCCGCCGGATTAGGGCAGGAAGGGGTCTGGTGCCCAGGAGTCCCGCGGTGTTTCTGCACCTGCCAGGCTCCACGGGCGCTGGCCTCCTGCCAGACACAGCTCACCGCAAACGTCGAGGAGACAGGTCTTCTCAGTCAAGTCCTGATACCAAAGGGTCTTTTCTTCCCGGAGTCCTCGGCTGTGGCGGTTTGGGCTCAGGTCTGACAGGGCTCTGGGGGCGCCCCCGGGCCTGTGTATGAGGCTCCTCTCACAGGAGACGACAGTTTGCCCCTCTGGTGACATCCTCACGGGCTGAGGCTGCCTGACTCACCATGGAGGCACGCTGGGGCCTGTGTTTCTGGTTTCACAGCCGCATGTGAGAGCCGCTGCAGGTCCGGCCCGGCCCGTTCTCCCAGGGACCCAGTTGGGACCCACACCCTCATGTCTTGCCCGGAGCTGAAGGGCCGAGGTGGGGGCCAGCCTCCCCGGGGGCTCACAACTCCCTTCCCCACCTTCTCCGGGCACCGTCACTACCCCTCAAGTCTGAGGTCAGACCTCCGACTCTTGTCTGGGGGGCAGGGAGGCGGGGGCAGGGGCGGTTGAGCAAAGCAAGCACGTGCTTCCGGGTGCAGCGTCCTCCTGACGACTGTCTGTGGAACGCTGGCCCAGCTGGGCCGCGACGGGGGAGCCTGTGCAGGGCCTGGACCCGTGGTGGAGAGCTCCCCTCCAGCGTGCGCGGGGAGACTCCTTTCTGTTGCGCCTAGGAAGAGCTGAGAGTGCCTCTCCGGAAACCAGCAAAAAACCAGCTGGGAGCATCGGTTCTGGACACAAAGGCATTTCCTGGGCACGACGCCCACGCGGCCTTGGAGCGTGCGGGGTCACCCCGCTTCGCACCCTCTCCTTTCCATCCGCAGGCCCGGTTCTGAGGCTTCGTGTGGTGGTGTGGGGTCTTCGACCGCCAGCAGCGGCACCCACAGTCAGTATATGCTTCGGGAGAGACAGAGATCAGATTCCACTCGGCCTCCTGTTTCCGTTTCCTTCTCCAAATCAGACTTGTCAACAGCGCTTTCTACATTTTTAGAGGTGACATTTAAAATTCAAACTAGGCAATGCAAACGACGATGCATTTCACATTTTAAAGTTCACACATGTACAAGTGCCTCTCAGAAGAATCCCTTCTGCAAGCGTTCCACCAGCAAAACCCTTACGACAGTCCAGTGCCTGGTCAGATGGCACCCGATGGGTAAGGCCCGAGGAGGCTGTGGGGCCAGCCGTGCGCTGGGACCAGTGACCACAGATGGAGCGTGGACCTCCGGGCCGAGAGGCATCCAGAGAACCCAGGGAGGAAGGGAGGCGAAGCAACCCTGGCCTTCTCGCGAATGAGGCAGCCCACCAACTGCTGAGAGCTGCGGGCCTGCCCCAGCTCAAGGGCCAGGGCTAACGATCCCACTCACATCTTCCCTCACAGGACGGCCAGTTGAGACCACAGTGGGGTGTGTACAGGCCGTGGCGGGCAGCGTACAGGCCGCGATGGGGTGTGTCTTGTCCTGAGGACCTGGGCTCCGCCACCCCACGGTGCCCGCTGGGTCTGGGCAGCGGTCCCGGGGCAGCAGTCTGGCTCCGTTTCTCCTTTGTTTGCATCTTACTGTGAATTTCTTGGATGTGTCCTCTCTGTCATGTTCTGCGGTCACATCAGGATGTGGAGAGAGACAAGAAGGCAGGAGGAGGCCGTCAGGTCAGCCATCGCCTGTCTCATCCCATGAGGCGAGGTGGCCTCCCCGGGCTGTGGGCCAGACTGTCTCTGGGGGCCCATCCTCTGCGTTCAGACATCCAGGCTGGGCCCGTGGGCAGCTGGAGGCAGGCAGGACAGGCCCTTCCACCCGAGGTCATCCCGACCCAGACACTCCCGGGGGCCCCTCGTCTGCCGACCTGTCCCTCCTTCCTGAGGGAGTCCAGGAGGGCAGGAGTCTGCCCGATCGGGGCATGTGCCATCCCGACGGGGGGGATGCTCAGGGCTGTGCGGCGTCAGCTTTTGAGGGTGTGCGGGCTGACTGCATGACAAGGAACTCTGAAGAAAATACACTGAGAACTACCACGGGCTTCCTTCTGGACTGAAGGCCACGTGCGTGAAACAGTTCCCACCAAGGGGAAGAAGCAGGGGGCAATGCGCTCTGAGAGACGCGGGCAGGTGCCTCAGCTGTTGGACGGTAAAATACTGGCCCAAAGGGGGTGGGACGTGGCAGGTGGGAGGGACCTTCTGGTGCCCCGGGGAGCTGCAGGCGTGGCAAACAGGTCAGCTAAGCCAGGGCCTGAGCCCCTCAGGTCTGGCCGGGTCTCCCTGGCCTGGATGGAGCCCCTGGAGGCCCTGCGGAGCCCCTGGAGGCCCTTCAGGCCCCCTACCTCCCACTGTGCCTCGGCTCCGGCTTCCTGGCCCCTGCCCTGCTGGTCTCTCTGGGGTTTTACTTCCATCCTTCTCAGGGGAACGTGGGTGCTCCTGTGTGGACCGGGGCCCCCACATGGGGTCTGGCCTTGGGGGGCCTCTCACCCTGTCCCGGCCCCACGGGACCCAGCAAAGGGCAACCCCGCTCAGAGCCAGCGGGGCTCCACTAGGCTCTTCTTGGGCCAGGCCAGGCCAGGCACTCCCACTGAGTGGTCCCTGAGGTGCTCGGGCCCCAGGGTCAGTGAGCTCAGCCTCCAGGCCACACTCAAGGCCACGGGGCTGTGGAAAGCACACGTGCCAGCCCTGCCACCCGGCCAGTCCCTGAGACAGGTGTGGCCAGAGAGCCACGCCTATGGGACCGCCGGACGCCGCACGCAGGAAGGATGGAACACCTGGTCAGGACGGTTTTCACTCCAATCCCAGACCTGTCGCTGTGTTCCCTGGGACTTCATTCTCTGCGGTTTCGGTGAGGATCGCGGGGCTGCTCGAAGGGGAGTGTGCATGGGGCCAACGCAGCAGCAGCGCAGGTGGACGCTGTTAGCTTCCGCACGAGGGTCAGGGGCCCAAGGGCTGGCGATGGGGCCCGCCTTGGCCCAAGGAGGCCGGGCTGTTGGGTGCAGGCCCCCCGCCCCCAGGGGTGTCCGCTGTCCCGAGGGCGCACAGGAAGCTTGCTCAGAAGGCGGCACGGGCTCCAGCAGGCCTGCCCGAAGATGCTCAGGGCTCAGCAAGGTTCAGACGTGGCCGTGGCCTCACTCAGGGCCTGGAGTCGGGGCAGCTGACTGCCAGGGCCAGGGTCAAGCAGGTGGCTGGAGGGGGCAGCCTGGGCGCAGGGCCAGAGCCACTGGCTGGCCGAGTTTCCTCCCCACGGGCCCCAGGGCCCTTGAGCAGCTGCCCCACAGGCTCCCAGACACGTGCGGGAACACGCTCACGCCAGACCCGCAGGCTTGGGCTGGGTGCAGCCGCTCCTTTCAGAAACGCTCCCCAGTGTGAATGTGACTTCTTAGGGCTGGAACCAGTGAGCCACTAGGTCCAAGCTCTCGGACAAGGCGCCCCAGCTCTTTCCTCCTGTCGTAGACGCCCATGTGGCATGCGTGGGAGCTGGGGGCAGGATGTGGATGGACTCGCGACGAGGACGGCGCTGGACAGGTCAGAGAGGGTCAGAGATGGAGGTGAAGACAGGCCTGATGCTGGGGCACCTGGACTGGCAGCTGTGGGGCCCCAGGGCCCACCCCCGGCAGCTCAGTCCAGCCTTTGCCAACAACGGGACCCAGACTGCGAACGGGGATCTGAGCTCGCGGAAGCAGAGGTTCAAACACGGCCAGACTGAAGTCCTGGCCGTGTTGGGGTGAACCCACGGGGCAACAGGTGCCTGGCGCAGAGCTGGGGGCCCGGCCGGCGAGGGCCCTGGGGCGCACACCGCCGGAAGCTCAAGAGGCCGATGCCGCCCGCCCCCTGCCTCTGAGCCCTCGCGGTGACGCTGACCTTCAGCAAAAGGCATCGCTCTTGCTTGGACATTTCAGATCCAATGGGAAGGGAACCCACAAGGAGCTTGAACAGCCCCTGCTTGTGGAGGCTCGGGTCTGCATATTCAGCCCAGACTTGGGGTCTGAGCCCCGGCCGTGGGGGTGCCATTCTCGACCATCGGCATTCTCTGCATGTGCCGGCCGCTGCCTGTCACAAGCGGGCACAGTGTGTCCTTTATTGGGTTCCAAACCAGCTGCTACAGCAGGGAAGGGCCCCGGGCCTGCAGGCCGAGCCCCCCGACGCCGGCCGCGTCCCCGCATGCCGGGCTTGCCCCTTGTGCCGGAGAGCGGCCTCCATGCTGGCTACGTGTGCCGCTGAAGCCCACCCACGTCCCCTGCCTTGCGTTCGCCAACTTTCCGATGGGAAGGGCTGCAGTGGGAGGGAGGGCCGTGCGCAGGCCTGGGGCCAGGAGAGGGCGGGACCCCAATGCCCCCCGGGGGCTCCCAAGCCTGGGGTCAAAGAGGTTTGCACAGGCGGAGGGCGAGGTTGGGGCAGGCCGCCGCCTCCCCTGACTCAGTGATTCAACATTGCAGCACGCCGCTAATTAGTATGATCTCCGCGAGCCGCCGCCGAAGAGCCGCCGCGGAGCAGCAGCCCGCGGCCCCCCGGCACGGCCCCGCCCCTCACGGCCCCGCCCCCTCACGGCCCCGCCCCCACGGCCCNACGGCCCCGCCCCCCCGGGCTCGTCGCTGCAGGACCCACCGGCGCCCCCCGCCCAGCGGAGCACACAGCGGCTCGCGTGCCTGCGTGTGTGTGGGGGGGGGCGCGGGGGGGTAGCTGAGCCCCGCCGCCGTGTACTCACCATGGGCACAGCGAAGTTACTGAAGTGTGAGCAGGGGTGGAACGGCCCGGCCGCCTATGTCGCTCCCTGTTCCCCGCCAGCCTCCATGGCAGTCCGGAAGGTCAAGCTACCCCGCAGGGGCCGCGGGGTCGAGCCCTGGGCGACCGCGGCGATGGGGTGGGTGTAGGGGGGAGAGGCCGCCCCCATCTGTGAAGGCAGGGAAGGCCAGGTGGTGGGGGTCCTCCCAGCATCTCGTACCCCCTCTCCACCCCTCCCCCGGGCAGCCCCCCTCCCGCGCAGCAGCAGCAGCAGCAGCAGCAGCGCCCCCCACAGTCTGACCCGCTCTGGGCTTCTCTCGCCCCAGCCAGCCTGTTGGAGTGTCCGGCTCCAGGCGTCTGGGTCAGGCAGAGGCGCGGGGACGACCTGGGGCCTCAGGGGCCTTGGAGAGATGGTGCCCCCAGGAGCGCTTCCTGCTCCATATTTAAAAATCGGCCTCCGCTTGCCATCCAGCGCAGGACTCTCAGCCCCGTCTCAGGCTGCAGGAGTCACGTACAGCATGTCTGTCAGCTCAGCCAAGAGGCTCCCACGATCCCCCACGAGCAGCCAGACCCGGGCGGGTGAAGCTTCTGCTGCCTGGATGCGGCCGGACCTTACGGGCCGGCGTCTCCCCACATAGCTCGGTTTCCCTGGTGCATGGGCTCCGTCAGCGGAACCCAAAGTTGTTCAGAATCCGCATTTGCAAGAGCAGGCACGGCCGGCCCCTGGCAGGCGCTGATGCCCCGGGGGGCGGCCTGGGGAGTGGACGCTGCGGCCGGAGGGCTCCGACCTGCCCTCCCCCAGCCGTGTCCTGCTGCCTCCTTGGTTGGGGGCGCACCTGCGTGCAGACCCTGGAGAAACGCAGCCCAACTTCTCACCTATTTTGGCGAAACGAGCTGGAGTGGCCGCAGTCCTGTGCTTCCCGCTGGCGGAGAGGTGGGGCGCATTCCTGGGTCTGGGGAGCCGTTGTCCATCCCAGGGGCAGCGCGCCGGCTGGAGAGTGGAGTTATCAACAGATTGCAAGACCGCAGCCCAGCCAGC
Source organism: Neotragus moschatus (assembly GCA_006410615.1). NCBI lineage: Eukaryota > Metazoa > Chordata > Mammalia > Artiodactyla > Bovidae > Neotragus > Neotragus moschatus. The sequence continues at coordinate 448,634 of SJYA01002912.1, forward strand.
CCGGCCTGCCGGGGGTAAGCCGGAGCCAGAAGCGCACGCTGGCCGCCGTTCTCAGCGGGCAGCTTCCCGAACTCCGCGCGAGGATCGCCGGCGGCCGCTGCGCCTGCCCCCGCGGGCGGGCGACGGCCGGGGACGGGCCGGTCGGAGGCAGAGCCGTAACCATGGGGACGGGGGAGGCGCTGACGCGCACGCGGCGGCTCCCTGCGGCAGCGGCGATGGTTCTTCCCAGCCAGCCCGCCGGCCCAGGCTCCGCAGAGCCGATTTAAAGAGACAACCGGCGGTTTCGCCTTCGTTGCCAACAGAAGCGGACAGCTCCCATCAAAACTCCCCCTGAGGGAGGCGAGGAGCGGGGTGGGAGCTCCGTGTTATTCTGGCAGAAAGACCCCGTCCCTCTAGGGCTCTGAGAACACAAATAGGAACAAGGAAATTGATTTCGGAGGAGTTTTCACAGTTCTTGTCTTAAAATATTCTCAAATCCAAAGATGGCCACAGTGAGGTCAGCCCACAGCGCATCCCAGCGTGAGTCAGCAGGTGGTCCTGCCCTGTCGATGGGCCTCAGCTGTGCAGAAAGAGCCCCCGCCCCCGACCCCAGACCCCTGCCCAGTCCAGGGTCCTGGACCCTGCCCGGGACTAGAGCTGGTGACAGGGCTCCAGAAGAAAGCTGAGCAGGTGGGGGGAGGATCACAGGGGTCCTGCCTGCAGGGCGTGGGAGTGGGGGCGCCACTGGCTAGAGGGTCTCTGAATGAGGTACTCCTACCCTCCTGTCCTTGGTCCCACCAACATCCCCAGTGCTTCTGTCCCCAGGGTGCCCGCTGTTCCTGTTGCCCCTCCGTAATGGGTCCTGAGACCCTCGAGGGGTGAGGGGTCATCCGGCCGCCCAGTGGGTGCTGTCAGTGCTGACTGGAGACCCTCCTGCCCACGCCTGGCCCACCCAGTGTCCCGGGGCGGCTCCCTGAGGAGCTGGCGAGCACAGCGGAGGTCCCCAGGCCAGGTTGATGGTCCTGGACAAGGGGGGCAGGGGGTGGGAGGAAGACCATCCTGGACTGAGGGGATGCTCTGCTCAGACTCCCCAGGGCTGAGGCGAACCCCATGGGGCGTGTGTCCACCTGCAGCTTCATCCACAGACTGTGCCGGGAAGGGGCTGGTGGACATAGGTCATCTCACTACCGCCCCTGGGCCCCCAGCCCCGAGAGATAGAAAGGTCATGGGGCCAGGCATCCAGGAGGCCGCCGGGGCACCAGGAGGGGGCCCGGGGCTGACCCTCTGTCCCTGGGCCCTGGCCACAGCATGGAGACCCACCCCGGCCTTGGAGCAGGGGGAGCAGAAGCAGAGGTCGCTTCTGGGCGATGCTGGAGGGACACAGAGGGTGGGGGCTGGCCTGGAGGAGCCCCTCCAAGCCCAGGCCTCAGCCCCACCCCAGGGCCTGTGGGCTTCGAGGCAAAAGCTGGTGGAGCCCTGACTCCCCAGGGCTGCAGGTGGGTGCACGGAGTGCTCTGGGGGCTCTTTGGGCGGATGAGCCTGGCTAGCTGCTAACATCCTGGCCCTGCACTTGCCACTGGGTGCAGTGTAGCCGGCTCTGAACCCCAGCGTCAGCCTGGGTGAGGGACAGGGACTCCTCCAGACAAGGCCACCCTGGGAGCTGCGTCTGTGGGCTTCGGGCTTAGTGAAGGTCGGGGAGCTGGGCCCCCCACTGCTGCCCCACTGTCCCTCCTCGGGATTGGGCCAGTGCCCTGCCCCCCAAGCTGTCCACAGAGGGTCACGAGGCAGCGATTCCCCCACCCAGCGGCCGAGCTCCATGCTGGCCCAGGTCAGAACAGAGAGCCAGCGCCGTGCCCGCAGCAGCCACGGGAGCCTCAGGCCCTCTCCCTGACACGGTGGCCTCTGCTGAGAGGACCCAGAGGGCCCTCCTGAGGATGGGTCATGAGTGTGAGCTTTGTGATGGGACCATAGGCAGCTGGGTTAGGGCTGCCTTGGGCCCCCTCCGTGCACTGAGTGTCTCTGCCGTCCGTGAGCGGAGCCGATGCTTCCTGGAGTTTGCAGCTGACCGTGCGCCAGGCTTGGCGGACTCGGGCCCTTCCAGTTTCTAATGCACCAAGACTGTCTTCTGAGCAGACACGCACCTGCTCAGGCCTCCCGCAGGCACTGAGAGCTCACTCCTAAAACCTGTGTGGCTTCTTCGCAGGAAAGCAAGAGTCTCTGACGGGGCGGGCTCTGGGCCACCTCACAGCACTGCGTCTTTGCCTCCCTTCGCGAAGACGCATGTCTGGCACATTCTGTAAGCTCAGGACTCCCCAGCAGGAAGATCTTCCAGTTGCCAACAGGGCGGGCAGCTCTGACCTCCTTCCAGCAGCCCCTCAGCCCTTTATCCAGCCCCCCTGGAGAGAAAGTCACTTTCGATGAAGGGTGACCACAGCTTTCCATGGGGGGGTGGTGGGATGGGGTGGGAGCAGGCAGGGAGGGGAACCAAGATGGAGGGCAGGCAGGCGGGATGGCTGGGGCCCTGGCCCCCACGGCCAGAGGATGTCAGGCACCTGCTTGTGTGAAGCCAGGAGACAGCCTGCTGCTGCTGCTGCTCCAGACAGCCACAGGACGGACGGGGTCACAGGTCAGCGGGGGTAGGGGTTAGCTTGAGACGGCACCCCACCCCACCTCCCTAGGCCTGAGTTGGGCCTAGGGCCAAGGAGTCTCAGGCTGGACCTGCCTCCGGGGTCAGCGCTGCAGGGAGCCTCAGGCTGCTGGCTTCCTGGACGTGGCTGTGTGGGGGCCACGTGTGGGACGGGGGTGGTGTTGGTGGCGTTTCCGGGCTGGCCCCCAAGACCGGACACACGGCCGACTGTGTGCTCAAATCCACTGAGCCGAGTGAAAACCTCGCTCCAGTTGCCGTGGCAACCAGCAATCTCCCCCAACAGCGTCAGTTTGAATTTGTGCAGAACATTTCTAACAAAGATTTACGTCAACAAACTCACTCTGCCCTGAGGTCAAGCTGAGTCTGAGAATAAAAGCTAGCGCACAGTGTTCCTGTGGCTGCCTTTCCCCTCCCGAGGCTCTCAGAGCCCCCGGAGAGCCAGGCCACACCCGGGGCAGCCTCCTGCTGGCCACCAGTGACCCCTGGGCAGCCTTGGGGTTTCACGCCGAGAGCCTTGTGGGGTCCGTGTCCACGCACGCACACCCCTATAGGGCTTCGGTGTGTCCAGGGATAAAGGCCCCCCCTACAGGGCTTCAGTGTGTCCAGGGATAAAGGCCCCCCCTACAGGGCTTCAGTGTGTCCAGGGATACAGGGCCCCCCTACAGGGCTTCGGTGTGGCCAGGGATACATGACCTGCCTGAGCCGGTCCACCTCAGGCCCCACAGGCTGTGGTCAGCTGCCCGCCTCTCTGAGCACCCCCTGCTGGCAGCGGGGCCAGTCCTCCCCACCCCCGGAGCTCTCAGTGCCCCTCACCTGCCTGCATCCTTTAAGCCCATCAGCAGGGTCCCTGAGAAGATGCCTGGAGGAAGCGGAAGGCTGAGCGGCGGACACTAGAGCGCAGCCTGTCTCTCTGCTTTCCTCTTTGGCAATCCCTAACTCACCCCATTTTTCATCTCCTTCCTCCTCTCAAATCACATCTGCTTTCCTCCTTCACAGCTTCAGACCCTCCTGGAGCCCAGACCCTCCCTCCTTCAGGAGCAAGTCCTGGAGCCACCGTGGGGCGCTGGGTAGGGGGTAAGCTCAGCCCCCGCCGTGCTGGGGCGCCGTTTGCCTGGAGGATGCTCTTGGAGGCCGCTGGGGACCAGGAGGCAGCTACAGCCTAAGGATCCCCGGCTGGTTCTGCTGCATGAGGGGGGGGGTGCGGTCCAGGCTGGTGTTGGGGAGGCAGCGGGCAGATCGGGCTTGCCCTTAGCTTCACAATGAGGCTGGACGAGCTGCGACTGCACTGGGGCTCCTGGGGTCAGCCTCCCCGTCTCAGTCTGCCTCTCCTGATCCCCACTTCCTCCTAAAGCCACAGCCCCCTTGTCCAGGACACGGCCTTTTTCCCGAGGTCTTGGGTCAGCCCTTCAACAGGACAGCCGTGGTGACCAGGCTCTGAGCAACACGTGAAGGGTGTGGAGCACTCCTTGAGCATAGCCAGGTGGGAAGGCCCTTCCGGAGGGTCCACGCCCTGCAGTGCAGCCCAGAGGCTGCCCGGACCCGCAGCTCCACCCAGGCTGTTTGAGCTTTCCTCACAAATTGTGAAAACAGATTTGCTAGAGACAGTCTGTAGGCAAGAACACACATCTGCCCTCTGCCCTTCAGACGCAGTCCAGGACCCACGACCCCGAGCTGTAAACCAGCCTGCGTCCACCGTCACCTCGGGGGCCCAGGCTGGACACCCACACGACGGCCCCGGAGGCACCTGGTCTCCCTACACGGGGTTGAGGTTCAACAGACCCGGGGGCTCCCCCGGCAGCGCCTGGTGGGGAGCAGATACCAGCACGCGTTCGGGCAAGGCGGCATCCTGACCCCCCTTCTGTGGAGGCCGGCAGGGCTAACCACGGGCAGGGCGGCCCAGGGTCCGCCGGAGGCATGGCTGAGCCCAGCCCCGAGCTAGCTCTGCTTGCCTGAGGAGCAGGGCAGACGCCACGCTCTCAGGAAGAACCTGGGTCCAGGCTCCTCTGCTCACCCCCCCTCCGGAGGGCGTCAGGGCCGCCCATGCCGACCTCAGACCCGGGGTCAGGACAGACGCAGGAGCCGCCGGCGGTCGGACAGCTTCATGCTTGAGGCCTCGTCCGGTTTCCAGACCTCCGTCACCAACCACAGTTGATCACCAACCACGCTTACTGTTCCACGGGAACCTTCGGCCTCCTGCTAGAGACGGTGTCTGGGGCGCCTAGGGGTCTCTGCAGGGCTGAGGTTGTCTGTGGAGTCCCTGCAGGGCCGGAGGGTCTCGGGGAAACCCCTTCAGGAAGGTCCTGTCCCTGCTGTCCCCCCGCGGCCTCTGATCCTGGGGCTGTGGACTGGCATGGAGGTGTGGCAGGGTGGCAGCTGGGCTGTCCCGGGTGCCAGCCTGGCCTGGCCCGCCCCCCTCACCCGCCCCCCTCACCTGCCCCCAGGACGTGCCTGGCTCCCTGCTGGAGCCCCTGTCCACTCTGACCCTCCCGTCCCACGCGCCTGGCTCCAACCGGTCTCCCCGGCCTCCACTCTCCTCCCTGGGTGCCCACTGTCTTCTGCCCAGTCCCTACTCCTGTCATTGGGGCCAAAGCAATTTTATCAAATTCAGTTCAGTTCAGTTCAGTCGCTCACTTGTGTGCGACTCTTTGCGACCCCATGAATCGCAGCACGCCAGGCCTCCCTGTCCATTACCAACTCCTGGAGGTCACTCAGACTCATGCCCATCGAGTCAGTGATGCCATCCAGCCATCTCATCCCCTGTCGTCCCCTTCTCCTCCTGCCCCCAATCCCTCCCAGCATCAGAGTCTTTTCCAAAGAGTCAACTCTTCGCATGAGGTGGCCAAAGTACTGGAGCTTCAGCTTCAGCATCATTCCTTCCAAAGAACACCCAGGGCTGATCTCCTTCAGAATGGACTGGTTGGATCTCCTTGCAGTCCAATTAGATGCGGTCAAATGTGACAGTTTTGCTAAAATAATGATTTGTTTGAGAGTTAATCTTCTCCAGTCTCTGATTTTCTGCTTTGGTGCCTGGCAAGACATGTTCCAGTGCCTTGTGTCATGAAGCATCTCTCCTCCTTTCAAAATATCCCTAAAAGAACTCTTTACATTTTGATATCTAGTCACTTCCAGCCAGTTAGTCTTGCTTTGAGCTGCTGGAATAGCAGAGGTCTGGAACGATCTGAGAGTCTGATGGGCTGGTTGGGGTAACTGACACCTGCCTGCTGGTGGCTGGTCAGTGGGCCTTGGAGAGGAGTCCTGCAGATGCTTGCGAAGCCACTGTTCACAGACGGCGCGAGCGTGCACCTGTGCGTGTGTGCTGGCGCCATCTGGGGGCCTAGGGGTGGTGGTGGTGCCCACAGCTTGTCAGGATGGTGGCCACTGGTCAGCTCACTCTTCTGCATCCCGCTCTCAGATCCGCAGCTTGGCAGGATGGTGGCCACTGGCAGCTCAGTCTCTGCGCCCAGCTGTCAGATCCGCAGCTTGGCAGGATGGTGGCCACTGGTCAGCTCACTCTTCTGCACCCCACTCTCAGATCAGCAGCTTGGCAGGATGGTGGCCATTGCTCAGCTCAGTCTTCTGCACTCACTCTCAGATCAGCAGCTTGGCAGGTTGGTGGCCACCGGCAGCTCACCCTCCGCACCCCACTTTTTATTGCTTTCTTGACCAGGCATGGCTTTCTTTTTGGTAAAGAAAAACCCCAGTAAAATCAGTTTAAACAATGAGAGATATGAACTATTACTAGTAGTGAATTTGAAGTTTTTTGATTAACTCCTTAGCTGTACTCGTTTGGTTTGCTCCACGGTTTGCTTACATTACAAAGCAGGCTGAGCAGAATAACTAAAATCAGGTACAAGTGAAAAAAAAAAAAATCAAGAAATGAGGGAAAAGCAAGCATTATGACAAAGAGAAACGGAAGTATAAAATCCTTCAATTTTGAGAAAGGATCACAGTTTGTGAGTATAAGAAAGCATTTTCAATTTCCCCTTTACCCAGGCTGGGATCTTGTGGAAACAGTGGGCAGATGTCCCTGCTGTGACTATGAGGCCCACAGAGGTGGGTGTGTGGGGGCAGGCATCTGCCGGGGCGGGTGTGGGGTAGGGGGAGGCACCCAGGCCCCAGGTCACGTGACAGCCCCGCATCAGATCGGGGCGCCCTGGGCCCCACCACGCCTGCAGGACAGCAGTCAGGTCCACCAGGGGCCGACCTCATCAGCTCCAGTCCTTTTCTCCAAAGTTTATAAAAGATCCTCGTTATTTCGAAACAGGGCTCACAGACCCAACCGTCCACCTGCACCACAAACTCCGTCTGCAGGAGTGGCAGGGGCTGGGCGAAGCAAGAGGAGGGGCTTGTGGCCGGCGGGCAGAGGGCCGGCTGAGCCCAGCCGGGAGAGTCTGCCAGGCTGGCCTGCCCTGTCCTGCTGGCCCAGCCTGCCACCTGGAGGCTGGTCTGGGGACCAGGGGAGCAGACCCTCCCAGCTCCCGCCCAGCCCCCCAGAGGCCAGCGCCCCTTCTCCCCTCTCCAGAGCTTGCGCTTCCTCTGGGGACTGAGGCCCCACTGGCTGCAGAGCCTCCCCCGGGGAATCACAAACCCTTCTCACCTCCTCCACCTGTGCCCTGGGGCTTCCCTGTGGCCCCTGACACCTGTCTAAACCTGCCTGGCGCCCTGGGCACATGAGGGTTCACACCTCCTCCCCTAGCCCAGCCTTCCTGGAGCTGCCTGGAGACCACAGTTGTGGGCAGAGGCTCCTGGTCCCGGGGGCAGCCCCATGGGCCTTGCTGGCAACCACGTGGGCTGCCGTCAGCTCCTCTCTGCTCACCTCCCTCCAGGTGGGCAGAAGTTGTCCCTGTGGTGGGCTCCAGCCTAAACACCGGCTTCATCCTTGTTCCCCCATGAGCCCCCTGCTAGCAGGTCCTGGTGGGAAGCAGGGGCGTGTGGCTCTCCCTTGGAACAGCCCCTGGCGCCCCCTTGCTGCAGCCTCAGCTGGGCACCCCAGCTCGCGGGGTTTGTGGGGGCAGCTGCGGAGACCAACTAGGGGGCCGGCCTGGGGTCGGGGTGGGTGGCAGCTATGGAGCCAGAACGCAGGAGGGCGGGTCAGGGCCGGGGCCCCAGTAGTCGGAGCGGTGTCTCCCTGGGCCTCTAATTGGAGACACAGGGACAGGGACCTGCTGGTCAGAGGCAGACCTGGGCCGGGCTGGACTTGGATCACGCTGACACTGAGGCCATACTGGACCTCTGTTTGCTTATCACCCCACAGGCATGCAAGAAGACCCCGTTTCCACAGAGGGCCCTGTGGCTGTACGTCTCAGTCCGAGTCCCTCCTAAACCGCTGGCAATATTCCGGGTGAGGCACGTCCTCCGGATGCAGTCCGGGCTCAGCTGGATCCGCGCTTTCACGTCCCCCTGCAGACGTCCGCTTCCCTTCTCCTCCCTGGAGGAGTCAGCGGCTCCGACGCCGCAGTGGACTCGCCAGTAGCCGAAGTGGCAGGGAGGAAGCCAACCCTGCCTCCACTGGGAACCGTTCCTCTGACTTGCTTTCTTGCTTTTGTTATTACAATCATACAGACGGCTGGCCCTGGAGAACCCCGCCGCTCTGCCTGGCCGCTGAGCCTCGGGCCTTCGTTCAGAGCCCGTCCGCCTGTGGGTGGCAGGAATGAAGAAGCGAACACACGCTCTGCCCGAGGCTCGCCTGTCTAGACACTTGCAAGGTTAACGCCTCTTTACTTTGCCTCCTCCCCTCCCCTCATCTGATCTGTAAAACGATCTGGCACCCAGACGGGGCTACCTGCCGTCTTCTCAGCCTGCTGGCTCCCCCGTAAATCTCTTCCTTGCCTCAACACCTCATCTCTCGGGCTCTTGGCCTATCGTGTGGTGAGCAGAGCGAGCCTGGACTCGGTGACACCTGCTCCCGAGGGCCCAGGACCGGGGGTCTAGTGTGTGCAGAGCCAGGAGGATGAGCCGGCCCAGGCCATCCTGGGCGCCCTGCAGGCTGTGTCTCGGGACAGACCCTGTGGAGCTGAGGGTCCGGTGCTCTTGGGGGTCGCCTGGGGGCCCCCTGTCCTCAGCCCGGCCTGTGCCTGCGGGCAGGTCCCGGGACGGCACTGCATCCCTACCCCCCTGCGAGGCCCCTGTGCTGCTGGCGGGGCACCCGAGGAGCATGGGCTCGGGGCACTGGGGGTGGCAGGCCCAGCGCCTGCACCTCGGCGACCAGGCCCCTGGCTGCCTTGGGAGTGGAGGCCCCGTGGGCCCACAGGGGTGTCCCTGTGGCAATGCAGGCCTGAGCCCTGGGTCCTGAGGTTCCCCCTGCCCCCCGCTGAGCTTCAGCATACACCCTGGAGGCCCGCAGCCTCCCGAGGGATGGCTCTGGACAGGCCGCAGGGGCCTACCCACAGGTCAACCTGTTCTCACAGAGCTTAGAGGGAGCCGTAGACACAGGTCGCTGGAGGCATCTGCCCTGGGAGGCCTCAGTGTGACTGGAGGACACCTGGCTGCCTGCGTTTCAGCAGCCAGGCTTGGCGCTGGTCCCTCCGGAGCGTCTAGGGAGCTGTGGCCGGTAAGCCCTGGTCTCCCCGTCCCGGGGCTGCCCTCCAGCAGGGTCTCCGGAGCGTCTGGGGAGCTGCGGCCAGTGAGCGCTGGTCTCCCTGTCCCAGGGCTGCCCTCCAGCAGGGTCTCCAGAGAATCTGGCGAGCTGCGGCCAGTGAGCCCTGGCCTCCCATCCCGGGGCTGCCCTCCAGCAGGGTCCCAGGGGCGTCTGCCTGGTAGTGCCTGCCTTGTGGCCTTCGGCCACTTTGCACCCCAGAGGAGGCGGGCAGAGCCCCCGCCATGTGGATGGGCCTGCCTGCTGACCGCTGCCCGGACACCATGGTCCTGTTGCCTCCCTCGCCCCCCTGGTGGCCCCCAGGCCTCAGGGTCTGATGTCCCCTGACGGCCAAGGGCTACGTCTCCCTCTGGGCTCCCTCGGGGTGGGGAGGCGGGTGGGGGGACAGACCGGGGATGCCCACAGCCTCTCCCAGGTCAGGGGGTGCCGGGAGGCCCCCACCGAGGGGCTGAGAGCTTTGGCATGCTGAGTGGGGCTCCTGCTTGGGTCACAGGTCAGGATAGGACATGTCAGTCATGACTGCAGAATTCCAAGGGACAAACACGTGATTTCAAAAATGGGTCCATAAAGGGGGGCTCCTGTCCTGTCTTCCTGTGAGTGTGCACTGGGGAGGCCACGGAGACAGTGGGCATGAGGACGCCCTGAGGGAGCCTCCAGGTGAAAGGAGGAACAAGGCCTGATGTGTCCTGCAGCCCCGGGACCCGGGCGATACAGGCGCGGCCTTCACAGGGAGGGCGGCCGTGCACTTCCCGGCCGCGCCCACCGCGAGACCCAGCTGCCTGGGGTCGGGAGTGTCACCTGCAAACACACGAGCATGCCGGGCTCCACCGCGAGGCCAGACGCAGAAACAAAGGAGCTCGTCTCTCCACAAAAGCGAGTGAAGAGAGACGTAGATAGTCACAGCTCGGGGACCTCGGACCCGATCTAAAGAGAAACTCGAAACTGTATGACGGTCTGGAAGACAGGAACACGGCATCTGATTGCAACCCGGGCTTTTCTCTGTTCTACAGGGGCTGGTGGAGGCCTTCCTGGGGGAGGAGGGTGATCTGGGCTTTGCCCCTGGCCGCCCGTGCCTGGTGGGGGCAGAGCTGCAGCGACCCCACTGTCGTCTTGGGGGCTGGGGGACCGCCCTTCACCCTGGCCCACACAGTGGGGGTGTGTGTGTGTGTTTACCGAGAGCCGCCATCTATCTGGACCCCAGCTCTGTGAGCGGGCCCTGACCTCCATCCACATCTCCTCGAATCTGCGTGGCCCTCTGCCACCTGCTGGAATGGTTCAGCGGCCAGGCGAAGACTCTGGTGCCGTCTGTCCCCCAGTCTGCAGCTGGACCAGCCTCTGGCCCCTGACCCCTGCTCAGCAGCCGCAGCCCTGGCCCCAGACACGCCCCTGTGTCCCTGTGGCCTTGGGTTGGCCCCAGGCCTGACTTAGTGGTGGATGTGCCTGTGTGCAGGGTGTGGGAGCAGGGATGCGGCAAGATGGATCCAAGACAGAAGTAAAAATGACGCGGTTCCCAGAATCAGTCTCCGCAAGTGAGTCTGCAGCCCTGGTTATCTGTTGCCGAGGAGACTCAGGGAAACAAGACGCCTGTGTCTGAACAGCTGCGTTTCCGCGTGCAGGGCCGCGGGCTGCTGCACAGCAGCAGCTGTGTCCTGGCCGCATGTGCTCGGGGTGGGCGCCAAGCTGGCGGCGCCCGAGACTGCGCTGGGAGAAGCACGCTGGATGGATGGCGTGAAACTGGAGTGAAGGTGAAAAGCCTGACACACACCTCACTTTTAAACAGGTCTTTGTGGTTCCTAATTCTCAGTGAGGTAGGAAAAATGTACATCAGTACGTGCTTTGCATAGACGACCAGGCAGCCCCTTGCGGACAGCAGCAGGGAGCCTGGCGCCCCGAGCTTGTGCCCCGAGGAGGCTCCCTCCGTGTCCTGGGTCCCAGCCTGTGGCCGGTGGCCCATGATCACCATCATCCCTGGGGCCAGGGCCCAGCTTGCCCTGCACAGTACAGGCAGAGAGGGATGCAAAGGTCAGCGACCCCACTGTCCCTGGAGGGGCAGTGCATGGCCCTAGGGGGCCTCCCAGGAGGAAACCCTGGGCTGGGTGGCTGAAGGGAGCTGTGGGGAGGGCCCACGAGGCCCGGTCTGCACTGACCCCCGCCCATCCCGTCAGCCGCTGCCCACATCCACTCGTGGTTAGAGCTCCGAAGGCCTGGGTGCTCAGGCCCCTGCACTTGGCCTCCCAGAAACGTTTGCCCCAGGGGAGCTGAGGTCGCTGCCCCGGGCTGGGAGGGTCTCAGGCCTGTGGTCTGCGTGTCTGTTCCTGCACTCCCAGCGTCCAGGAAACCACCAAGCCGTGGGCCCTCAGGGTCATGAACTTCTGTGTGACCTCTTTGCTTGGCGGTGACAGATGCCACCGTAAGTGGTTTCCATGGTGATGCATTCGTCCTGGCAGGGGGCCTCTCCTTTTGAAAGGGCCAGTTCCCCGTGGAGTCTGGGGAGGGGGCGGTCTCCTCTTGGGTCTGCACAGCTGAGACAGGACGCTTTTCTCCTAAGCTGCTTCGAGGGCTGCGCTATCCTCCTGCTGGGCCTGGAGGCCCACCCAGTGCCTGCAGCAGGTCCCACTGAGGATGACAAGACTGCCGTCTGAGGCGGGACAGGGGTGAGCCTGGGCACAGGGCTGCCCATTCTGATGGGGAGGAGCAAGCCGGGAGGGCTTCCAGGAGGGGGCGACCAGCAGCCTTGGAGCTGAGCCTGAAAGGTGATGGGGAGCTCACTGCGTGGGAGACCGTGGAGCCAGGGCATGGAGCAGGCAGGGCGGGGGTCTCTGCAAACGAGCCTGGCCCGCTGGGGCTGTGAGCATGTCATGGCAGACGGCAGGCCGGCTCCCCCAGGCTGGACGCCTAGGAGGCCAGTGGGAAGGGTATCTCCTAGGGGCAAACGAAGCTGCCTGACACCCCAGGTGCAGGAGCCGCCATCAGAGCTGGTCAACCGCAGACAGCCCGAGGCCGGGACTGGCGTGAGGGTGACGCAGCCGGGTGGCCAGCAGCCCTGCCTGGAGCCCTGTGGGGGTCGTGGGCCCCCTGAGGCTCTGATAGCCCTGGCCCTGACTTGGAAATAAGCCCACCCCAAGCCTCCTTCCCTCCACACCTCTGCACGCCTTCCTGGGCTGCACCTCCTAACTCTCAATGCACCCCAACCCCCCTCAACCCCCATCAACCCCCCTCACCCCCCCTAAACCCCTG
>SJYA01002912.1:463483-480981 GCA_006410615.1 Neotragus moschatus
GTGGTCCGCAGGGCCAGGCTGTGACCAGCTGAGCTCTGCCCCGCCCTCCGCGGCCACTGCAGCCCTGGCCTGAGGGCAGAAACCTGGGGTGGGGGGCCTGGGGTGGGAGGGCTGGGGGGTGAGGGAGTAAGGGGTGCCCTCCTCCCCGCGACCCCGCTGGCCGGCACCCGCTGCTGTGCTGTGATGGCTGGGCGCCCTGTCCCACCGTGAGGACAGTCCCGTGTCCGCAGCGACCGCCTCTGACGCACAGCGCCTGCAACCAGCCCCGGCCCTGGAGCCTGCCCTTCTCCACCCGTCAGCCCCTCCGCGTCTGCATACAGCCGTTTTTAGAACCAGCACGAATTCTATAATTTCTTTGTATAAAGCCGGAGTAGTGTCCGTGAGGGGGCTGAGGAACTCCAGAACACGCGTGCTTCTGTAAAGTTAACTTGCATGTTTGGACACTTAATGTTGCTAGAGAAGGGTTTCCGGATGCCACGCTGTCTGCTGCGCGCCAGGCCTCAAGCCGCCCTCTCCCAGCGGCTTCCACGAAGGACCTGCGGCCCGGCATCTGTGTTCCCGAGTCTGCGAGGCAGACGCTGCCCCCAGCCCGCAGCACCTCGGAAAACTGCTTTTCCGGAGTCAGATTCGGCGTCTGGCTGAGAGGAGTGTGTCAGCGACACTTTTATGTCCTGTGATTTATCATTGCTCAGGAGCTAGTCTTTTCCCGTCGGGGTTTGAAACGTGATTTCCCTTCATTATATTTTACCCAATATTTGAATTTTTAAAGGACAATGTCCCTGTGAAGCGGATCGATAAAGGCCCTCCCTTGTGTTGCCAGTGCCCACAAAGCTGTAATAAATCCCAGGAGGTGGCTGGCTCACGCGGAGATGCGGTCTCTGAAGGCCCCTCTGCTGGAAGCTGAAGCCTCCTGGGCTCCTGGCCGCGGCCACGGGGTCTTCGCTCCGTCCTCTCGTCCAGCCCCGCCTCACGCCCCACCCCGTGCATCCACCTCCTTGTCTGTGTGTCCACGTGCTCCTCACCCACTCGCCCACCCGTTTACACGTGCTGAAGCGTCCCAGGGCCGCTGAGCTGCAGGGCCGGGCTCCTGGTTCCTGACGCCCTGGGCGCAGAGAGGCCCTGGGGCCTGAGGCCGGGTGCCCCCCGCTCTGTCCTGGGGTCCGGCCTCCCACAGGGGCTGAGGCGGGGCCGCCAGCTCTCAGGAGCCGCCCTGGAGCATCACTGGGGCCCTCTTGACCTGGCCAGCTTGCTTGCTCTGCAGGCCACGTGACCAGCTGCTTAACAGCAGGAGATTAAAGCAAACCAGTGTAAATGAAACAGGTCTCTTGAAGATGTGTGAACTGGTGGAGCGGACTCCAAAGGAGAGCCGCTCCTCCTTCGGCATGAGATCGGCTGTGGAGCTCACCACAGCTGGCTCCCATTCCAGCCTCAGCCCGTGCGCAGAGCTGGCCCCTCTCGGGGCAGGGAGAGCAGGGCCTGTTGGGCTGAGTCAGCACAGCCGCCCCCTGCCTGTGCTGAGACAGGCCTCGCAAGGGCCACAGGTGTGCAGGAGGGGAGTAGAGGTCACAGGTGTATGTGTGAGGGTCATGGAGGTCACAGGTGTGTGTATGAGGGGCTTGGAGGTCACAGGTGTGTGTGTGTGTGAGGGGCTTGGTCACAGGTGTGTGTGCCCAGGGGTGCAGAGATCACAGGGGCGTCCCCGGTGGCTGGGCCTATGTTTCTCCTTGTCTGTGATTGAGCAGGTAACACGATCCCAGCCAGGCTCTGCACACCTGCCCGACCTCCTGTGAGGATCACACCTGTCCTGCCCTCCCCCATGACCACACCTGTCCTGACCACCCACTGTGAGAATCACACCTGTCCTGACCTCCCCCCTGACCACACCTGTCCTGACCTCCCCCATGAGAATCACACCTGTTCCCACCTCCCCTGTGAGGACCTGCACTTGGGGCCTTGGGGAGGGACCCAGATGCCTTCTGTCTGGAGTGAAAGCCCCCCTCCCCCTGCCTGCGCTGGTGGGATGGTGGGGCCGCATCATGCCGACCCCCACTCCACGAGAAGGGGCTGCCTGCCGTCCTGTCCCAAGACCCAGCTGCCAGTGGCCTGTCCTTGTGGTGGGCACCTCGCCAACCCCGGGGGTCTGCTCGGATCCCCAGTCCTGCTCCTGCCCACACCCGCAGTGTACCTGTGCCTCGACTGCCCTGCTCCCTCAGCTCAGTGGGCCTGGGTCTGCATGCCCACCCCTGCAAGCAGCTCCATGTGGGGCCGTGGACCCTCAGTGCCTTCAGCAGGCGTCAGGAAGATGGGGCTGGGTGGCTGAGCAGGCAGAGGGCTGCCCTTGGACAGTCCAAGAGGCACCCACCCCGTCCCAGGTCTCCCAGGCCCCAGTGACAGGCTCCGAGAGGGAAGGCATTTCAGACAAGGCTTTGGCCAAGGCCGATGCGTTTATTAGATCCTCTAAATCCGCTGTCGGCTGGAGGCTCTGGGAGGATGNGCCCTTGGACAGTCCAAGAGGCACCCACCCCGTCCCAGGTCTCCCAGGCCCCAGTGACAGGCTCCGAGAGGGAAGGCATTTCAGACAAGGCTTTGGCCAAGGCCGATGCGTTTATTAGATCCTCTAAATCCGCTGTCGGCTGGAGGCTCTGGGAGGATGCTTGGGACTCGGCCGGGACTGGCCTGTCTGCATTGCCTGCCCCTCCCCCGCCCCCAGGGCCTCTGCTCCATCACAGACCAGCGTGGTGGGGGGCGGGGGGCTCACGCGACCCCGGTGTGGACAGCATGTCCCCTGACCTCGGCCCCCAGGCCTGTGTCCTCAACCACTGCCCACCTCCAGCTTCTAGACAGCTCTCCAGGTCTGCAGAGCCATCTGATGGCCTGGGCTCGGTGTGAGCAGCCTCTGCTCTCAGACTCGGAGGAAGCTGGGTGGGACAGAGCTCACTGGTCAGCCCGCGGGTGGGCGCCCAACCCCAAGGCCAAGGCTGGGCTGCCCTGCTCCTGACCTTTCCCAAGTCTCCTCACCCCCACTGGAGTCCGTGTTTGACCCCAGCCTGAGGCCTTGCAGGTCAGGAAGGCCTGGAAACCAGTCCCCCTCGCCCCCAGGTAGGGTAGCCCTCCCACACCTTGGGTGGCCAGGTCACCACCCGTGCTGACCCTGCGATGAGCAAACGCTGGCCTGCCCAATGGCACCAGCACTGGGTTGACCCGAGCTCCTGGTGCCCAGTACTCAGGCCCGCCTTGGCCTCCGGGCAGGCCGTGGGCACACCACCACTTCTCAGCCACTGCAGGCGCCCGCGTGGCCACCACCCCAGCCTCATCTGCAGTCACTGGTGCCCCGTCCCGCCCACACCTCTGCAGTGGGAGCACTGACCTTGGCAACACTGCCTGGCTCCCTCCTGCCCCCTGCTGGTGGGCACGGGCACTCTGGCCGCTGGTCCTGGGGCGCAGGAGAGTGAGGAGACGGTGTGTGTAGACAGACAGGCCTGCTGGCGCCATCCCAGGCTGGCCGGGCGGCCTGCAGAGTGAGAGCCCAGTCACAGGGCTCAGGCCCCGTCACCCAGAACCAGGCACGGGGGACCCTGACCCCTGCTCTCCCCACCTTGAGCCCCCCAGAAACCCAGCTCTTCTGAGACCATCATCCAGACAGCCTGTCCAGCCACCGCAGGGCCCAGGCCCTCCATTGTCTGAAGGACAGTCCAGTCCGTTCATCTCGGAGGCAGGAAGCCTGGCTCTTCCTGGACGTGGAGCCCGGGCCTGTCTGAGGGCTGCTTTTCAGGAGCCCCATGGCCTCTGACGGCAGGAACTCGCGGAAGCCACGGCCCCAGGCGGGAGTGGAGGCCCAGTCTGCAGCGAGAGCCGGTGCAGGGGCTGCAGCCCNATCTCGGAGGCAGGAAGCCTGGCTCTTCCTGGACGTGGAGCCCGGGCCTGTCTGAGGGCTGCTTTTCAGGAGCCCCATGGCCTCTGACGGCAGGAACTCGCGGAAGCCACGGCCCCAGGCGGGAGTGGAGGCCCAGTCTGCAGCGAGAGCCGGTGCAGGGGCTGCAGCCCCCGAGCCGCCCTCCGTCCGTGAGCCTGAGGCCGCCGGTGCCTGGCCCCAGGCCCGGGCCCAGGGCTCGCAGTGGGCAGGGGCAGGGGTGCCCAGCTCAGCTGGGAGCCTCAGTGCAGCTCTCCAGCACTGGCTGCCTGCCCCATCTGTGCCCCACCTCCGGGGGCGGGGGTGGCCGTTCATCGCAGGACCATCATGCAGACCCAGGGCTCTTGCTGCGCTCCAGCCACGAGTCCAGCGTCCCGCAGCCCGCTGCAGGGCGGGCCGGGTGCTCCTCAGCTCCCTTCTGAGACCAGGGTGCCTGCAGTGCCTCTCAAATAGCCTCTCAAATAACCCTGCTATCATTCAGTGCACTCACAGACACTGGCAATGTCTTAAGAGGAAAAGAACTCGGCTCCCCTCCCCAAATCTGCACTTGGATGGCGGTACCCCTCCCCCTGCCCCAGGGCTGCAGTCAGCACTCAGGCAGAGCCCGGTGAGCCAGGCCACAGTCTCCATGCTCACCCACCTCCTCGGAGGAGACACGTCTGCGTCTGGCCCTGCCTCTGTGCCGGTCATGTGCAGACAGAATGCACCGTGTGACCTCCAGTGACACAGGGGGGGCTCCTCGCAACAGGGGCCGGCCCAGGTGCTCCCCGCCTCAGCCGTGGGGCCGTGGAGCCCAGCCCGGAGCGGCCCAGGGACCCAGGGACCCACGGAGCCGCGGAGCCCAGGCCAGGGTGCCCAGGGACCCACGGAGCCGCGGAGCCCAGGCCAGGGTGCCCAGGGACCCACGGAGCCGCGGAGCCCAGGCCAGGGTGCCCAGGGACCCAGGGACACGCGNCCCCCGTCCCGTCCTCATGGGTGGCCTCCATCCCGTGTCCGCAGGGTCAGCGAGCGGCCCAGGGTCAGCGCTCAAAGCTGGCATGACCCCCAGGCTGCCCCTGCCCGGGAGGGCGGACTGCCAGCTGCCACCTGGCCAGAGTCACCTCGAGCAGGCCTGTGTCTCTGGGTCCCAAGTCCTTCTCCGGAGATGCCTGGTGGCAGCTGGACCGAGAGTGGAGGCCGCGCCAGGCTGAGGGCAGGAAGGGAATCTGGTCCCAAACCCGGAGCTCTCTGCCCAGTTAGGGTCAGCAGCGGGATCCCCGTGAGCCCCTGCCGCCATCAAGGCGGCTTTCTCCCGAGAGGCGCGGGCGTGCTGGGCTGGAGAGACGGCAGGGGTAGTCAGAGGCTTTACCTATCGGCGGAGATCCCTGAATGCGGCCTGAGGCCTGCGAAGGCTCCGCCCCTGGACAGGGGCCATCTGGCTGCCCACCGCAGATCCAGGGTGGCTTGGCTTGCCCTGGCCTCTCCTGTTGGCAGGGACGTTCAGGTGCTGTGGGGTCCTGCCTTCCCTGCGCCTCCACTCTGTCCCTAAGCCTCAGGCCAGCAGCCGCCCCGGTGGGGTTGATGTGTGAGGGATGGGTTTGCCTCCTGAGAGCCCTGGGCTGGGAGGGGACACAGCCCTACACCCGGACCCCACCTCCAGCTCCAACCCCAGGGGTGGCTGATTAATCACAATATGCAAATTACCCATTTAAAAAATCAATCACACCAGGATGTTTGATTCATTATTCAGGACCTGAGTTGTGTGCACAGAATTCCTAACGACCCTGGAAATCAAAGATCAGGATGGTGGCTTCGGATGAAAACCCTGCTGGCTGGACGCCTGGCCCCTCCTCCTTGGGCTTGCTTTCAGGGACAGGACTTTCTGGGCACCAGGGCAGAGTGGCCAGACGGCCTTCACCCACGAGCCCAACCCAGCACCCCGTCCTGGGCGGCCCACTGCACCCAGCCCAGCCTGGCCCCACAGGGCGCCCCACAGTGCTTGCCTGCGGAGGGCATCTCTGCCCCGCGCTGACACTCTACAGACCCAGGACTCACTGTCCCTGCAGGTTTCCCCTGGAGGGAGGAACATGACCTTGTGAGGGAGCAGGGGCTGGGACAGCAGGTCGCCCCGGGGCGGCTCTGCAGCCCTGCCCTCCCTGCCTGGGGTCCCGCCCTGTCACAGCCCCTGGGTGGGTGGCGGCTGCCCTGGGCTCGGAGGGGGCTGAGGGCCTGGATGGGGAGCAGCACCCCCTCCCCAGAATCCTCCTCGACCAGAGCCCCTCCAGGCCGTGCTGCGTCGCCAAGCTTTCCGTGAGCCTAGCGTTCTGGAATCCATCAGGCCTCCTCCCGAGCACTCAGCATCCTCTGCACCCCGCTGAGGACCACGCTGAGCCTGGGTGGAGGCCTGGGGCGGACCTCACACTCCTGGGTCGTTCTGACCACGGGGAGCTGGGGAAGGGCCCCCCAACTCAGGAAACAGGCGAATTTGCCCAAAATACCAGCATGGTCTCCCATTCCCATGAATGGCTGGGTCAGTGTTTCTGGCCTCAGATCATCCATCACATGCTCACTGTTTATTTGGATCTTGTTTTGAATCTGAGGATTTGACATATTTCTTGGGAAAAGAAAATGCTCCTTTTTAGTTAAAGTTACTCCAAATTTTTCTACTTACTTTCTCAAGCTTGGAACTGGGGCGTGCAGATGGAATTCTACAATGCAACGTCATCATTTTATACTAAATATAATTTTAAATGTTATACATCGGCAGAAATGGAAAGTTTATCATAAAAGGTTTTCCTAAAATACTTAGAAACTGCATTTACTTGAAACTAAACTGATGAAAGATTTATTCGCTTTATTTGAAACCCTTAAATCTTAAAGCCCCCTTAGATGGGGCGGGAGACTTTCCCTACCTCATCTCCATTAAAAAAGAAAAAATTAATGTGCTTCTTAAAACAGTAAGTTCTCTCTACAAAACAGAAATGTGTTTAGTCTGTTAAAAATGTACATCCTAAATAATTTGTAAAGCCTCCCTGGGCGCTGGTTGGGTGTTCTTCCCCGTGAACTTCAAGGTGTGTTGACTCAGTGTGCTCACTTCAGGGAGGATTGGCTGGCTGCTGCTGAGCTGCCAGGGCTGTCTGACAGCTGTTCACGCTCTCTGCCTCTCTTTTACAAGCATCAGCATCTCATTTGAGTTAAAAAAAAGAAAAGAGAAAAAACCCTGGGCAGGGGAAGGCAGGCGTTAGCAGTTGCCTTCGCCCTGGGGGAGGAAGGGGCTGGGCTGCTCAGGGTCTGGGGTGATGAGGTGAGGACCTCTCAGGTGCACCCACTCCCCCAGGGATGGCACAGCCCCGCCCCCTCACCTGACCGCAGGGTTTTATCCACGGGACATTTGCTCTGCTTTTCTTGATCATCTTGTTCCGTAGTATTTTTCATTATAATGATTTAGGTGTTTTTGTAAACTATGATTCATTCCTTATTAATAAAAAATCAGCTATACAGAAAACCACCCAGAGAGTAAAAACATAGCATCGGTCAGGCGCTCAGCTGTGTCCAACTCTTTCCAACCCTTCGGGCTCTAGCCCACCAGGCTCCTCAATCCATGGCTTTTCCATAGGGTTTCCCAGGCAAGAGCACTGGAGGGGGCTGCCTGCCCTCCTCCAGGGGACCTTCCTGAGCCTGGGGTGAAGCTCGTCCCCCAGGGGACCTTCCCGACCCGGGGATGAAACTCGCATGTCCTGTGTCTCCTGCATGGCAGGCAGATTCTCTACCCGCTGAGCCATCAGGGAAGCCCAGAAAGTAAAAACCTACCCCCAGATCCAACAGTCAGTGCAGACTCCTCTGCACATATTTATAGCTGAAAGATAGAGTCGCATTTTGATAATTGGGCCAATACGCATGTGGTATTGTAATAAAACGTTCCTGATCACTTTTACTTGAAACTCACCGAGGTCTGTTGAGGTGAACCTGATGGCACACACATGAGACAGAAGTAGGTTTCCCGTCAGAGGCGTTTCCAGGGCCCCAGGGTCCCCATCCCACCCTGCAAGCCACGGGGAACACCGGCGCTCCACGAGCCCCCAGGGTCTTGCTTTCCCGGCCTGAGGGGCAGGTGCTTTAACAGAAACTTTCACAGCCAGCGGTGATTTCAACAAGAAGCCAAGGAGAGACCGGTGCTCCCTCGGTGGTTCAGCGGTAAAGAGTCTGCGTGCATCGCAGGAGTCCCGGGCCAGATCCCTGGGTCGGGGAGATCCCCTGGAGAAACGAGTGGAAACCCGCCCCAGTGTCTTGCCTGGAGAATCCCATGGACAGAGGAGCCTGGTGGGCTACCGTCCATGGGGTCACAAAGCGTCAGACACGATCGAGCGAGTGTGCACACGGGGTGAGAGTCACACGCGACTGCGTGAGCGGGCGTGCACACGGGGTGAGACCAGCTGCCCTGAGGAGAAACGCCGAGTGTGCGGAGCCGGGGACAGCCACCCTTGGGCCACCCCCGCCTCCCACTTGTTCTGAGACCCTGCGCGCTGGGCTCCTGGCCCCCTCCCTTCACCCTCGGCTTCTGAGTTACCATCACTGCTTTACCTGAGAGGTGGGGAGGCAGGGAGGGCCCATGGGCTGCATCCCAGCTGGGGCCACGTCTTAGGCAGTGAAGAGCGTAGGCCTGGGGGCATTACTGGGGGGGGGGCGGGGTGCTGATGGGGGGCCGTGGCCCCACTCTCCTCGCTTGTCTAAGCCCTGGACCCCGAGTTCCTGCTGCTGGAACCGCTCAGGGGAGGGCAGGCTGGGTGAGGCCCTTCATTCCCAGGAGTCAAGTGCGGGAGTGACCTTGTCCCAGGAGGGGAGGCTGCCAGACATGCGTGCACAGGAGCCCGTCCAAGCCCCATCCTCAGAGGCCCTGAGGCTCAGCACCCAGGAACTGGGGCCGCTCGGAGGAGGCAGTGGGTGTGGGGGACCCCGGCCGTTACCCTCCCAGCATCTAACTCATGCTGTGCTGGGCTGGCGGGGCCTTGCCTCCTGTCTCCACACTCCCCGCTCACCCCGTCTGCTCCCACTTGCTGGGGCGGCGGACCTAGGGACCCCTGACCACCGGCCGGCCTGCAGACATGCCCTCAGCAGCAGCTTCTGGGTGAGGGCCTTGTGGTCTTGTGTTCTAGACGCCGGGCCTTCGACAGCCAGAGGACGCAGGGAGTGTCCACAGGTGGCGTGAGCCGAAGCGGCCCTGAGGCAGAGTCCATGAGGAGGACCAGACCCTCCTCGCCTGTTGACGGCTGCACAGTGAGGGCACATCCTTGGCTTCCGTGAGGGGCTGCAGCATCTGGAACAAACCGTCTGGTGCTGAAGCCAAGGCGAGTCCTGGCTGGCCCCTGGGCTTACGTGTGGGCGCCTTGCTCTCGCTGCCACTCGGGTGCTGGGCTGTAGAGCTGTGTTTCAGCCAGAACATCAGTGACTGAGCCTGGGGGCTGGGTGAGGGCCAGGGACCCCAGGGAGATGTGCTAGCATTGGAACCATGGGCTCCAAAGTCCAGCCTCGCTGCCTCTGCCTGTGTGGCCTGGCCCGCCCATCACTGGGGTTGCGTCTGGGACTGGGGGTGCCATCTCCATGCCAACCACCTACAGACACCCCAGCACTCCGGCCTGGGGGCCTGCTAATCCGAGGAGGGCTGCTGATCCGGGGGACGGCCACACACGGGCCTGACAGCAGCCTTGCAGGAAGCTCGCGGGCTCTGGTATAGGAACTGGGATGCTGGAATCCACAGGCGAGAGGTGAGGGACTCTCGGGGTGACCCACTGGGGAGCAGGGGCAGGGACCCCCACATCTTCGTGAGAGCCCTCAGTGTGGGCGGCTGACACCCTGCGTGTCCCCAAGAAGTGACCCCCAGCCCTGTGCCACCCCTGTGCTCCACCGGCTCTCTGCCAGCTCAGGGCTGGGCGAGTGCCCAGGGGTCAGGCCAGCCCGCAGCCTGCAGGGCAGAGGAGAGGGGAGGCTGCCTCCGCGTCCATCGCCTGACCCGGCAACAGGCCACACGGTGCGCAGCTCCGCATTCTCACTGCAGAGAAGAAGCAAGGCTGGCCTGCAGGTCCATCTCGCATGTTTTATTGAGGAAGCTTAATTATTCACCAGGCCCAGGCGGGCCCCTTGTGGCTAGGGCTGTGCGGCACCTTGTTCGGAGATGCGCCTTGTGTTGCTCAGACTGCCCTGGGAAGCACAGCGTCTTCAAGAAACTCAGAGGCTCCCCTGCCCCCCGCCGCCTATGCCCTGACCCTGCCTGGTCGGGGGCAGAGTGGGACTGGGGGCCTGGCTGAGGTCAGGCTGCAGGGCCTGGCTCAGGGGCTCAGGGTCACGCGCGCTGACGTGGTTTCTCTGCTGTAAGGCGGCGTTGGCTGTCCTGTGGTGCAGTGATGCTAACCGGGCCCGTCCTTAAGCCCTGACGGGACCGGGGGCGGGGGCACGGCTCTGGTGCTTGGCGAGGTCGGGACTGGCTACCAGGTGCTGTTCCCGTCAAGGTCCACATGGTCAGACGCCCTTGAGAGCAGTCCTGATTGGGGCCCGGTGGGCCATGTCTGTCCTGCGGAGGAAGCAGGATTTTGAGACTGAAGTGTCCATGTGACCTGCCTTTGGCCCTCGAGGTGACAGCCTTTGCAAACTTCTTGCCAAGCAGCCCTGAGCTTCAGCAGATTCCTCCTAAATGACGTTGTCCCCATGACTTGGGGGAGGGGAGCTAGTCTTCTGATGATGCCTGATTGTTTGATTAGACGCCAGTGGGAATTGGGAGGAGAGGAACTCCCCAACCCCGTACTCAGAGCTGACGGCCTAATGGATTGTTCACAGAAATCATTCTCAAGCTCAGAGCCCAGATATTTTTAGCTGCCAGAAGCCCAAGGTCACCCAAGTGACAATCAAGTGTCTGGATTTAATAGACAATAATTCAAAACTCACTTCTGCAGCTGTGGTTTGAGCCCATTCCTGCTCTCAGCTCTGCGCCCACAGCTGTGGTGTTTAGAACCAGAATTCCGAGAGGAGTTTAAACGCCCATCCACACTCTCCTTGATCGGCATACGTGATCCAGAAGCTTCCAGGCTCACTGACACTATCTTTGGAGGGCTACAGAGAAACAGGTTAGCTGAGAAATGCTCCTAATTCACGGGATGGTGCAGGCCTGCTGCGGGGGCCCTAAGTACCTCTGCAGCCTGATGGGGACAAAGCGAGCCTTCCCTTAGGGCACTGCTCCTGGCCTTGGAGCCAGGCGTGAGCCAGGCGTGGGCCAAGATGAACAAAGACTGAATCAGGTGTGAGCCAGGCATGAGCTAAGATGAGCCACGTGTGAACCGGGCGTGAGCCAGGCGTGAGCGAGGTCGGCCAGGCGCCAGCACGTGTGAACCGGGCGTGAGCCAGGCGTGAGCGAGGTCAGCCAGGCGCCAGCACGTGTGAACCGGGCGTGAGCCAGGCGTGAACCGAGGCTGGCCAGGCATCAGCACGTGTGAACCNAGAAAAGGGAACCCTCTTACAATGTTGGTGGGAATGCAAACTAGTACAGCCACTATGGAGAACAGTGTGCAGATTCCTTTTAAAAAAAAAAACTGAAAATATAACTGCCATATGACCCAGCAATCCCACTGCTGGGCATATATACTGAGGAAACCAGAATTGGAAGAGACACATATACCCCAATGTTCATTGTAGCACCATTTACAATAGGTAGGACATGGAAGCAATCTAGATGTCTATTGGCAGATGAATGGATAAGAAAGCTGTGGTATATATACACAATGGAATATTACTCAGTTATTAAAAAGAATGCATTTAAATCAGTTCTAATGAGGTGGATGAAACGAGCTGATTATACAGAGCGAAGTAAGCCAGAAAGAGAAACACCAATACAGTATATAAATGCATATATGTGGAATTTATAAAGATGTATTGACGACCTTATATGCAAGACAGCAAAGAGACAAAGATGTAAAACACAGACTTTTGGACTCTGTGGGAGATGGTGAAGGTGGGACAGTATGAGAGAATAGCACTGAAACACATGTATTACCAAATGCAAAATAGATGACCAGTGCAAGTTTGATGCATGAAGCAGGGCACTCAAAGCTGTTGCTCTGGAGTAACCCAGAGGGCTGGTGTGGGGTGGGAGGTAGGAGGAGGATTCAGGATGGTGGGACATATGTACACCCATGACTGATTCATGTAGATGTATGGCAAAAACCACCACAATATTTTAAAGTGATCAGCTTCCAGTTAAAATAAATAAATGTTTTTAAAATCGCAGCTAAACCTGAGGTGTTATGACATATCTAATCATACCTGAGAAACTGAGCTCATTCACTTGTCTCACAAGCATTTTAGATTAGTTAGAACTCCTAGTAATATGGATTCCTGGCAAATATCTCAATCAGAAACTCAACTATGCCAACACTGAATATTGATGGTTGTATAGTAGTAATTTCCAAATGCAAATATGAAATACTTGCATATTAAATGAACACTTGTGCAATAATGTTAAATATATTTCCAAAGAAAACTGATTTATTCTAGGAACTTGTTATTGGATATCTATGGCTTAGGCACTAGATCAGGTAACACATACATGAATAAGATGTGTATCTGACTTCAAGAAACTTATGGTGAATATATTCAAGAAACCAACAAAGTGATTATGAACTCTAAAGAAAGGAGACTAGCACGTGTAAGCAAATAGAATAAAATGACTTTCTTTGAAGGAAGATCAAATTTCCAAACTACCCAAGGCCAGGATGGCAACAGGGTGGAGCAACCCCACACCCAAGGCCAGGGGCAGTGCCTGGGAGGAGCAACCCCATGTCCAAGGAGCGGTGGCTGCATGGGCACAGGAGGGCCTAGAGGAGCCATCCCACATTGAAGGTCAGGAATGGAGGCAGTGAGGAGATACCCCTCATCTAAGGTAAGGAGCAGTGGCTGCACTTTGCTGGAGCAGCCATGAAGAGATACTCCACGCCCAAGTTAAGAGAAACCCAAGTAAGATGGTAGGTGTTGAAAGAGGGCATCAGAAGGCAAACACACTGAAACCATACTCACAGAAAACTAGTCAATCTAATCACACTAGGGTCATAGCCTTGTGGACCACTGAATGAAACTAAGCCATGCCCGTGGGGCAACCCAAGACAGGCAGGTGATGGTGGAGAGGTCTGACAGAATGTGATCCACTGGAGAAGGGAATGGAAAACTACTTCAGTATTCTTGCCCTGAGAACCCATGAACAGGATGAAAAGGCAAAATGATAGGATACTGAACGAGGAACTCCTCAGGTCAGTAGGTGCCCAATATGCTACTGGAGATCAGTGGAGAAATAACACCAGAAAGAATGAAGGGATGGAGCCAAAGCAAAAACAATACCCAGCTATGGATGTGACTGGTGAGAGAAGCAAGGCCCAATGCCGTAAAGAGCAATATTGCATAAGAACATGGAATGTCAGGTCCATGAATCAAGGCAAATTGGAAGTGGTCAAACAAGAGATGGCAGAGTGAATGTCAACATTCTAGGAATCAGCGAACTAAAATGGACTGAAATGGGTGAATTTAATTCAGATGACCATTATATCTATTACTGCAGGCAGGAATCCCTCAGAAGAAATGGAGTAGCCATCATGGTCAACAAAAGAGTTCAAAATGCAGTACTTGGATGCAATCTCAAAAATGACAGAAGGATCTCTGTTCATCTCCAAGACAAACCATTCAATGTCACAGTAATCCAAGTCTATGTCCCAGCCAGTATGCTGAAGAAGCTGAAGTTGAACGGTTCTATGAAGACTTACAAGATCTTTCAGAACTAACACCTAAAAAAGATGTCCTTTTCATTATAGTGGACTGGAATGCAGGAGACAGGGANGGATCTCTGTTCATCTCCAAGACAAACCATTCAATGTCACAGTAATCCAAGTCTATGTCCCAGCCAGTATGCTGAAGAAGCTGAAGTTGAACGGTTCTATGAAGACTTACAAGATCTTTCAGAACTAACACCTAAAAAAGATGTCCTTTTCATTATAGTGGACTGGAATGCAGGAGACAGGGATCAAGACCATCCCCATGGAAAAGAAAGGCAAAAAAGCAAGATGGCTGTCTGGGGAGACCTTACAAATAGCTGTGAAAAGAAGAGAAGCAGAAAGTAAAGGAGAAAAGGAAAGATATCAGCATCTGAAGGCAGAATTCCAAAGAAAAGCAAGAAAAGATAAGAAAGCCTTCATCAGCGATCAACGCAAAGAAATAGAAGAAGAGAACAGAATGGGAAAGACTAGAGATCTCCTCAAGAAAATTAGAGATACCAAGGAACATTTCATGCAAAGATGGGCTCGATAAAGGACAGNCAGCCAGGCACGTCCAAACGTCGGAACCATCTCCCGGTGCAGAGAGGGATTTGGAGCAGGTGGACATTTTACGGGTGGTGCTCACAGGGTTGACCTCAAGAGCCAGTGGACCCAGTGGACCCCCAGCCACCATGTGGAGGGAAGGGTGATGCCCCACCCTCCGTCCAGGCTGCCCCCGCAGAGCCCACACCAGAGCTGGGTCTTGGCTCCCAGGGCGCATCTGGGTCAGTGTTCCCTCTGGAAACGTTTCTGTTCGTGGCTGCGTTGTTGTATGGACATATCTGAAGAGATCAGAACCTAAATCCGGGTGGATGATCTGAGGTGCGGTCTGGGCGGGAGAGAACCGCTGTGTGGCAGCCTGAGCGGGACCGACCGAGACAGGGCCCAGCTGCAGCCGCACCCCTGCTCTGTGGCCTCGGCCATGGCAGCCCGCTCCTGTGGCCCATCCTTGGACCCGTGCGGCGGGCGCCTCCTTGGTGTCCTCACTTGTGTCTGAGGACCCATCCAGCTTGCTCAGCACCCCCGCGTCGAGCCCACGCCCTGCACCAGCCGTGGGTGGGCCTGCTTCCTCTTGGATCACTGGGAGGCAGGTGAGCTCCTGCAGCCTCCCTGGCCCCCGCCGCAGCCTGTCCCCGCCCAGCACTCCGTCCTGGCAGAGGGTGTGGTCAATTCCTCGGCCGGTGGAGGGTCCTGGCTGGCCACCTGCCTGACGGCATTCAGACCCGAGCTTTGGAGCCTGGACGCTGACGCCGCAGGGAAGGATAGGGGTTGGGGGATGGCACACATTTACACAACATGAAAAGGGAAAACTTTTCAGACTCAAAACAGCATCACATTTTATCTCAATCTGTAAAGATGTATCTTTTCATTTGTTCAGAGGGAGCATCTTGCTGGGGCAGCCTCAGCTGTCTTTAGACATTAAACTGTCAGAACGAAGCTCCAGCCTCCTGGCTCAATAAAATGCATGGAACAAAAAGGGAATCACAGGGCTCCTCTGCAGACTTTACAAAAGCAAAATGATACTTTTTAAGGGTAGAAAATCCTTTCATTAAAAAAATCCCACCCTGGATAAAACCATGGAGTCAAAGATCAGACCAGCAGTCTGGGCCGCAGCAGGGAAGAGCGTGGACCAGGCCCAGAAGCTCCTCTCTCCCCACACAGGAGCTGCCGCTGCGGAGTCCAGACGGCACCGCCAGGCACCCCGCGGGGCCCCTCCCTGCCCACCTGCTCGTCTGCCCTCTGGCCGGTTGAGCAGGCTCTGGGATGAGCTGCCCCGAGGTTTCAGCCGAGAAACTCCAGCTAGGAGGGTTGGCGCTGGTAGCAAACGAGTCCAGAGGAC
The DNA here is from genome assembly GCA_006410615.1 of Neotragus moschatus. NCBI lineage: Eukaryota > Metazoa > Chordata > Mammalia > Artiodactyla > Bovidae > Neotragus > Neotragus moschatus. The sequence continues at coordinate 479,055 of SJYA01002912.1, forward strand.
TCCTGGGGAGGATGCGCACGTGGGTGTGTGTGAATGTGTGCGTGTGTGCACCAAGGTGTGCATGCGTGTGCCTGGGGGCGTCGGTGCGTGTGCGTGTGGGTGTGCACATGCCTGAGTGTGTGCAATGCATGTGCCTGCGTCCCGTGCCCTGTGAAGGCCCACTTGTCTCTGACATTTGGAGCAGACGGGATCTCCCAGGGACTCTGGGCCTCACCCGGTTGAGTCCGTCAACCGCGTGTGGCTGCAGGGGAGCGGCAGGGCCGTGCGGGCCACTGGGCACAGAGCTTGGCTCTCCTGAGGGGACTCAGCTGGGAGGTGCTGCTCCAGGTCGGGGGGCAGGGAACACACCGGGTGACAGGCCGTCATGGGGGGTGAGGAGTCCTGCATAGTGACTCCCAAGTGGTATTCAGGCACGGAAGTGGCCGCCCTGGCCAGGGACAGTGCCAGGTACTGGCAGGGGATTGGCTGGAGCTGGCAGCTGGCCTTGGGGATCACCTCCTCGGCCTGGGGACTGCGCCATCCCCAGGGCTCGGCAGCGTCCTTGACTCTGCACCAGTGCAGGGGGCCTCCCCCACTGGGGGTCCTCGAAGGATGTGGTGGAGTTGTGCCTCTCAGACCACACAGGTTCCAGAGAGCAGGCTAGGAAGGGCCTCCTCAGGCCCTTCCTCACACAGGGCAGGTAGGGCCCTGGTGAGGACACAGCGCTTCCCTGTCCTGCAGGGCTGAGTGCTGGGCCTGAGACCAGCACCCCCAGGGCCGGGCCCCCAAGCCTGCTTCCACCTGGCCACCCAAGCCCCCAGGAGGACCCTCCCCTCTAGAGTCCACGGTCCTCAGGGCTCGGCAGCGTCCTTGATTCTGAACTGAAACCTGCCATGAAGACCCCCAGGTCAGCGCTGGTGCTCCGTCCCCGGCCGCTCCTCTCATGGTCCCCCCTCGCCCCTCACTGCTCAGGACACCCCCCGCCCGGGGCTCATGGGGCTGCTCCCCGTCCCCGGGGCATCGCCTCTCCCTGGGTGGGTCCTGGGAACCGTGTCCTGGGACCTGGGTCAGCTCCTCCATCGCCCACTGGGGACCCTCAAGGGAGACCTGAGAACTGCGTGGACTTCACAGCATCTGCTGGAGGAGAGCCCGCCCGCGAGGCTGACTCTACAGCGCTCAGACACAGGCCTCGGGGAATGATGAGCTCTGCGCTCACCGTCTCACTGCCGTCAGACCAGACCTGAGCCGAGCAGCACCCTGGTGTGTGCGGAGGCCTTGGGGTCGATGCTCACAGGACCCAACTGTGTGGGAGCCGGGCCTCGGGGGCTCACCCAGCACAGGGCCCCTGCATGGCGACCGGAGTCTCTCCCCGGGACTCAACCCTGGTTCTGGTCTCTCAGACCAGGTCCTGGGGGAACCCCGAGGCGGCACCAGTGCAGGGGGCCTCCCCCACTGGGGGTCCTCGAAGGATGTGGTGGGGTTGTGCCTCTAAGACCACACAGGTTCCAGAGAGCAGGCTAGGAAGGGCCTCCTCAGGGGGCTGAGAGCCCAGGCTGCCCTCCCCCGGAGCAGCAGGACGGGGTGGGGTGGGGGGCGCCTGGAGAGGCGGGGTGAAACCCTGAAGCGCAGGATGGACGCACATGCTTCCCAGAGGTGCTGCGAGCAGAAGGCTGTCCAGTGTGCTGGAGTCCGGCCTGCGGAGACGGCCTTGGCAGAGCCCCACTCCCTGCCAGGCAGGACGGCCGCTCCCCTCCTGGTCCAGCAAGGACAGAGGGCCCAGGACCACCCCGCCAGCTTGCTCTGACCGCCTTTACAGCGGATTGTCACAGGCGCCCAGGCTCCAACCCAAAGGGCTTCTCACAATTTCATCGCAAACGTCCTGGGGGGTGGCTGGAGGGGGCACAGTCTGTTCCCAGACCTGTCACGGTGCCGGGGCGGGTCTGAAGGT
>SJYA01002912.1:486325-515879 GCA_006410615.1 Neotragus moschatus
TGGGACAACGACCGTGCACTAGGAAGCTGAGTCGCAAGCCCTCCTGTCGTCACAGTCTCAGCTTTAAATGTCCAGACAGGAAGGCCAGGAGGGCAGGGGACCATGCAGGTGGGGGCAGCCTCCGCTCCACCCCGGCCCAGCTGGCTCGTTTCTCCATCCAGGCAGAGACTGTGGCTGGTCCGGGGATACCGGGCAGGCCTGGCCCGGGCCGCGAGTGATCTTCTGGCCGCTATCCTGCCGAAGCCTCAGTGGTGTTCACACCAGGGCAGTTGGCATCACCCCTGCAAACACGTGGGTGCTTCCTGCGGGCTCAGGGGGTGGGTTTTACAGGAAACCTCAGAGTTCACCCCTGGGAGGGCCTGAAACTCAACAGAGCATGGGAAAATTCTAATTACTAAATAATTCACTTTCTTGAGAGAAGGCCGTGCAGGAAAGGTGAGGGAACTTGGTCGAGGTAACGGCAGGGACAATCTCGGCAGAGGTGACTGGGGAGGGCCCACTGGGCACTCCGGCCCTCCAGGCTGCTGCCCCTGCCTGAGGGCTGCCAGCGCCAGGAACCCCCGGGCCCGTTAGAGGCTGGTGACCCCCTTGCTGGTGGGAGCTGCCCCACCCTGATTCTGGGTGCCAAGGCCAAGGGTTGAGGGGAGGCGCCCCTGAGGTCCACACACAGCTGACAGTAGAGGCTAGCTCTGGGGCCCCTGCGAGCAGGGCCGGCTCTGGGGGTTGTGGCCCCCGAGGGATTTGGGTCAGGCTATCCAGTGGACTGTGCCTGTGCCCAGGGTGAAGGTGAAGAGCAGGTGCCAGCGCCCTAGGGGCTCTTGCAGCACCTGGGGCTCAGGGGAGGGGCGCCCTGTCCGTCCACCCATGGACTGGGGCCAGAGCCCTCCCACCGGCCATCTGGGGGCCTCAGGACACTGCTGCTGGACCTGGGTGCAGGTGGAGCCGGGGGCCCTGGCTCCAGGGAGGGCGCACGAGCCTGGGGGAGGGGACGCGTGCACATCAGCCCGCTGCCCCCCTCACCCGCCGGCTCTGGGAAANTACACATAGAGAAAAATGTAAGAAACAGAGTCACGCAGGGTCAGCTGCTCCGACCCTTATCTAAAGACAGTGTTCTTTGCATAACTTTGTTCTTACAAGGGTCTTACATTTGTTCACAATATCTTCTGGTCTGGAGACCGATTAACATTTTATGGCCCCACCTTTCTTTCTATTGATAAATGTTAATCAATCAGAAAACTTGTTTCCCCTTAAGATCTATTTAGTCTTAAGATAGTGATAAAGTTACATTCTTACATAGCACGACGGTGCTTTATAACAAAGAAAGAGGGGCACAGTGGTCTATAACAGAGAAAATTCATTAACTCAAAAGTCTAGAATTGCTAACGTCAAAACTACTATATTTCTTTACTATGTTCCGATGACATCGATTAGCATACTCCCAGGTGCCTGAGGATACAGAGGCCTGGCAGCAATCATTAACCCAGCAATGAAACCCTTCACCAACATGATTTCTAACTAACTCGCTAATACTATACTAATACTTTTCTAACTTCTCAAAAGAATCTGTTTTTAGAAAGTTTAGAGCGTCTCGTGCCTCTCAGGGTTGGGAGGCTGTAAACAATCACATGTGGCCGGATAATCCTGTCAGGCAGGCTAGAGGGCCATCAGAGGAGTTTTTGGACTAACACACCCTTGTCAGGCCCAGGAGGTTTATTAACTGGAGTCCTGAGTTAACTCCTTTTCAGAGAGGGGTGGTGGGGGACAGCCCCCCGTGTAATGTCAGAAGGGTAGGCGAGAAGCACCATGCAGCAAGGCAGGCAGACTCTGGTTTCAGGGCAGACACACGAGCAGATCCAGCAAGGCTCCCTTAAGGCCCGACTCGCCTTTGCCTTTTGGGCCCCTTAACCTCATGACCTTTGCCATGGGCAGGACTCCTCATGCTGGCTCCTGGCATCATGGCAAATAGATGGAGAAACAATGGAAACAGTGAGAGACTTTATTTTTTGGGCTCCAATATCACTGCAGATGGTGACTGCAGCCATGAAATGAAGACCCCTGCTCCTTGGAAGAAAAGCTATGACCAACCTAGACAGCATATTGAAAAGCAGAGATGTTACTTTGCCAACAAAGATCTAGTCAAAGCTATGGTTTTTCCAGTGGTCATGTATGGATGTGAGAATTGAATTATAAAGAAAGCTGAGCACTGAAGAATTGATGCTTTTGAACTGATGTTTTGGAGAAGACTCTTGAGAGTCCCTTGGACTGCAAGGAGATCCAACCAGCCAATCCTAAAGGAAATCAGTCCTGTATACTTATGGGGAGGACTGATGCTGAAGCTGAAGCTCAAGTACTTTGGCCACCTGATGTGAAGAACTGACTCATTGGAAAAGACCCTGATGCTGGGAAAGACTTAAGGCAGGAGAAGGGGACGACAGAGGGTGAGATGGTTGGATGGCATCACTGACTCGATGGACATGAGTTTGAGTAAACTCTGGGAGCTGATGATGGACGGGGAGGCCTGGCGTGCTGCAGTCCATGGGGTCGCAGAGAGTCGGACACGCCTGAGCGCCTGAGCTGAGCTGGCCTGAAGCAGTCTCACCTCGTGACTGAGCAGTTCTGCTCCGAGGGGTCTGCTTGAGAGCAACGAACTCACACATCACACATCAACCTGCGGACAAACGCTCCTGGCAGCTTTAGTCATAAAACCCCAAACTAGAAGCAACCCAAATGCCCATCAGCAGTCAAATGAATGTAAGAAATTACAGCCCACCCAATGGGACACTAGTCAGCAATAAAAAAGAATGGCCTCCTGCTACACACACACTGTGGGTGAATCTCACAGGCCCAGTGGGGATCTGCTGTGAGCAGGAGGGCTGGTCAGCATGGTGCCACACCTGGCTTTTAGCAGCCAGAGTCGCCCATAGTCTGATGGAATGCCCCCTCTGTGGCTTTGGAGTGGGGAGCCATGGTCTTTATCCTCAACACGAATCTGTATGCTTGGAGCACAGCTCCTGCTTCCAAAAGATCAGAATCTTGTTTCCCAAACTGCATCTTCACCCCATTGGCAAGGAGTGAACCCAGAAACTCCAAGGACACATATGTGTTTCCAGCACACTGGAAATGCTGGGACAAACAGCATTTAACCCCAGCCTGCCTGCAGAGAGCCCATCTGTGGCAAGGAGTGCCAGCCAGGCCTTGAAGGATAAATCTGTGCTGACCCCCTTTAAATAACTTTATTCTATATTGGTGCTGGAGAAGACTCCTGAGAGTCCCTGGAACAGCAAGGAGATCAAGCCAGTCAAGCCTGAAGGAAATCAACTCTGAATATTCCCTGGAAGGGCTGATGCTGAAGCTGAAGCTCCAATATTTTGGTCATCTGATGTGAACAGACAACTCATTGGAAAAGACCCTGATGCTGGGAAAGACTGAAGGCAGGAGGAGAAGGAGGGGACAGAGGATGAGATGGTTGGCATCACCGACTCAATGGACATGAATGTGGACAAACTCCGGGAGAGGGTGAGGGACAGGGAAACCTGGCGTGCTGCAGTCCATGAGTGACGAATTGTTGGACACAACAGCAACAACTAGCTGATCAGCAACGTTGCGTTAGTTCCACGTGGACCTCAGAGTGACTCAGTTATACATATACATGTATTTTTTTTCGCATTCTTTTCCCACTTAAGTTGTTACAAGAATGAACACGGGTTCCTATGCTGTAAGTGCAGATGCTTTTAAGTGCAAAGTCTACAAAGTGGTCAAGAAGCTCGAAGGGCCACTGCTCACAGCCACCCGCTGCTTCCGTCACTCACCAAAGAGGCTCACAGACCAGGCCAGACAGACAAGGCCCAGCGCCTGCTTCCTTGGCCACAGGACTGCAGGCAACACGGGCCGGCGACACCCGGTCAGTGGCAGCCCTGACTCCTGGGCCTGCCCCAGAGACAGAGGTGCCAGGCCACGGCAGGGCAGAACCCACGGGCCTCAGGCCAGGAGCCCACTCTGGACTTCTGTCCTGCCCGCGGAGCTGGAGTCACGACTAAACCAGGCTGGGATCTGCCCACCGTAAAACCAGCCTATTGCCCGGTTTGTGGGGAAGGAAGATGCAATGTTTATCGCAGGTGCCAAGCAGGGAGTCCAGGCAGCTCATGCTCAGAAGACCTGAACTCACTGAAGGCTTCAGGGGAAAGGCTTTTAAAGACCGTGAGGGAGGAAGGGTTGGGAGTGTGGTCAGCTCATCGACCCTCTTCTGATTGGCTGGAGGTGAGGTCACCAGGAGTCACCATCATCAACCTTCTGGCTCCAACTGGTCTGGGGTCTACTGCTGGTGGGCAGCATGTAGTCAGCTTCTCCCACGTGGTCAGGGCTTCAGTATCTGCAAAGCAGCTCACAGGACACAGCTCAGAATGTTATCTACAGCCCTTGAGGGAGAGGTAAAGGCCCTGGAGTTTATTTTATGGCTAAACACATCATCCGTCCTGCCTGACCGCTGTCCTTTGCTTTTGCGTCTTCTCATCACTCTGATTCACTCTTTGGGACTCGGGGAAATCCAAGGAGACTGGATTTTTCGACAGACAAGACACAGGCAGAGGACAGGGAAGGTCTGTGCCGGGAGGCCCCATGTCCTGCTTGGTTACACCTTTTCATGCCTGTGCAGAGTTTCCTGTGGACAAAGAAGTGTCGGTCAGTTGTATAAATACCTAGGGATGTGATTGCTGGAAGACGCAATGCGACTGTGGTTAGACGCATAGAGAAACTTTCAGACCGTCTCCCACAGCAGCCGCAGCGCTTGGATTCCCACCAGGAGCAGGCTTCCCGTTGCTCTGACTCCTCTCGAGACCCCGGTGTTGGCAGGTCTGCGTGTGAGCTACTCAGATCGGTGTGCAGAGGTCTCGTATTCCCGTTTTAATTTGTGTTTCCTTAACATCCCATGGTGCCGAGCTTCTTTTCCGGCGCTTTCTTGCCACCATAGACCTGTTTTGGTGACGTCTGTTCAGATCTTTCCCCAGTTTCAGGTGGTGCTGTTGGTTTTCTGGTCATTGACCTTTCGAAGTTGTATGCATATTCTGGAGCTGAATCCTTGATCAGCTGTGGTTTTACAAATATTTTCTCCTAGTTGCTGCCTTGTATTTTCACTCTAACAGTGTCTTTCATAGAGTGGGACTTTTTAGTTTTAATAAAGTCCAACTCATCCTTTTCTCTGAATGGATCATGAATTTAGACCATGTCATATATAAAACTTCATCGGCAAACCCCAGGTCATATAGATTCTCCTTTCTGGGAGTTTTACAATTTTGCATTTTACATGTGGGTCTGTGACCCATGCTGAGTGAGTCTCAAGTTTACTCTGCATGCCGGGTGGGCCCGCTCCAGCCGTTGGAAAGCTCGCCCTTTCTCTGCGGAATTGCTCGCGTGTCTCTGTCAGAATCAGTGACTTCATTCAGTCAGGTCTATTTCAGGGCTCTGTTCTGTTCTGTTGACACACGTGTCTGCCCTTTCGTGAGCAATCTTGATCACTGCAGTGTTACAGGGACTCGTGAAACCAGGGAGTGGGTCCTCCAAGTCTGTGTCTGCTCCATGACTGAGGACCAGAAGTGCTGGTCGGTGGCCTCCCGGGACCTTCTGCCTCTCTGCTCCCCAAGCGAGGCGGGGCCTCCTTGGGACCCGGGGAGCCATGGCGCCGTCCTGAGTCAGCTGCAAGGGAATCGCGGAGAAGGGACGGGGTGACACACCTGCCCCTGCCATCCTGGAGGGACAGAGGGGCGACTTCAGACTCAGAGCTCCAGAAACCCCCCAGGACAGGTGGCCAGCACCAAGCTGCCCTCAGGGCCTCCCCCGCCAGACCCCTGGCCCAGGATGGAGCCCGGCCAAATGGTGGAGGCACAGGCTTGGGACCCAAGCCCCAAGACTGCACAGGCTCTGAGTCATGGCCGCAGGATTCGTGAGGCCCTTCCCTGGGTGTGGGCCTGGAAGATATTCAGATGCAAAAGGCTGAAAAGCATTTGCTCATTCTCATTATAAAAATGCTGTCATTTTCTGGTCTAAGGAATGCTAACTTGTTCTTTCAATTACAGCTTTAATAACATCACCAATAAAATCTCAACAGGCCTCGAGGGCTCTGCCAACACGCCCCCCCCCCACCCCCGCCCCTGTCCTTTTCTGGACGACAACCTTAACCTCCACTGAACCGCGGCCCCACCGGCAGCACAGGCCCGTCTCCCGGGATCCTCTGTGACTGTCACACGCTAAGTCTTCTCAGGCCTTTTCCAAACGTGATGCAACTCCCCATGTGGTAACAATGGTGATTTATCGTACTGCTGGGAGGCCCAAGTGATTGATTTAAGCATTGCTTTAAGTGATTTACTGTGAGGCTGAGGGGAGGCTCCCTGTTTATAACTGGAGCACAGCTGTAAGTCTGTCTCCACGGCTCTGGGCAGCAGGCATGCCCACTCTGGAGGGCGGTGGATAGGCAGAGATGGAGCCAGGTTCCCGGGCCCCCAGGAGGCTGACAAGGAACCGCAGGTGCTGCTTCTCAGCCAGGGAGCACCTCCACAGCCTGGCTGGGGAGGCTGGGGAGCCTGGGCCCTGGCGTGGGGCTTGATGAAGCTGGCACTGAGGTCAGCAGGGGCAGGGTGAAGGGTCTGGCCCCCTCGCTCTTGGCCCAGGGCCACTCTGGGAGCGCGGTAGCCTCCAGACCAGCAGCACCTCTAAGGAGGGACTCGGGAGAAACTCAGCCCACTGTGCCCTCTGAAGGCACTGATCAGAGCCCACCCTTTGGGGAGGGCCCTTGTCATTCTTTCTCCTGACTCCTCACCTTGAACCAGCCCATCCTGAAGCTGGAACTCTGCTTCCCCTTCACAGTCCAGCCTGGGGAAGCCACCCTGAGGGCACCTGGGCTCCCCTAGAGTTTCTCTGCCCGGACAGGCCGTGCAGCTGGATGGGTGGTGACAGCCACACGGGACTCTCTGTTCTAATGGATGTGGGGACGTGACTGGAAACTCCTCGACCCCCACAGCATACTCAGCCTTTCCGTGAGTGCCCTCAGTTGTGTCTCAGAAAGGCGTGATCCGCTGGACTGGGACTCAGCGCGTCTGCACACACCCATCCCCTCGGCAGGCCACCCTGGTCAGCCGGGAAGGGCTCTTCCTTGCAGAAGTGTGTGGCATTTTGCCGGCACGTGTGCTCAGATCCTTCCTGAGTTTAGAAGGCGGCCCTGGGACATCAAAGGGTGGAGCCCCTCAGGACGCCCGGCCGTGCCGTGGGTCTGCTCATCCTACCTCTGAGGTTTGAAGTTGGCCCATTATCTGGGTAATTAACCATATCCCCAGTTTTTTTTTTTTTTTAAAATCATAAACATGGCTTCTTGATCCAGAACCTCAATCCTTCAAAATTCGTCCAAAGCTGATGGCAGGTTACCCAGGTATGGGCTGGGAAGCCAGACAGGCAGGGAGTGGAGCGTGGGGGCCTCCCCACCAGTTGGCCCTTGTGTCCCAGGGTTCCACTACACCCAGGGACTTTGCGACATCAGAGAACCTAGGAAGGGGGCCAGCCGGGCAGGTTTCCTGGAAAGGGGGCTGGGACTCCGGTGGGAGGTCAGGGCCGAGGTGGGGGTGGTCACTGACCGGAAGTGTCAGACTCTGAGGGTCCGCTCTGGGCAGGCCCCACCTCCCAGTTCTGCAGCCCCGGCCCCAGCATAGACACATTCTGCTCAGGCACAGACTCGGGATGGGGGGCGGCCCGGGGGTCCCAGAAACGCCCCGGAAGAGGGCCCGGTCCGTCTGCAGGAGCCGAGCCTGTGTCCTGCGTCCATCCTCCCGGAGGAGGAAGCAGGGAGCGTGGCCTCGTGCTTCCGCCCCCTTCCTGCCAATGACAGCTCCGCGATCACGCTCCCCTCCTGTCCACCTGTGGTCCTGGTGCTTGGGCTTGGGGGGCACACAGAAGGCAGAGCACAGGTGACCTCGCTTCATAGTCACCTGGGAGCACCCACGGGCCCCCTCCACCAGCCACGCCCCAGGGTGCTCCATCTGAGCGTCAGCAAGAGGCAGTGAGGCCCCCGCCACCCCGAGCCCATGGCCCCCTCGCTCAGACCCACTCTCTGGGGCAGCCCTGCACAGACGGCCCCCCACTGCCCCTCCTTCCCCAGCGAGGCCAGGCCAGACCCTCCCCCGGGCCAGGCGAGAGGCTCCATGTCCCACCTCCTGTCGGCCCACAGATCCAGACCCCAGGTAAAGCCCAGGCAGGTCCCCGGAGCCTGTGTGCTGGGCTACGGCTCTGTCCCGAGGGCGAGGCCCTGGGGGAGTCCCCGGCTGTGCCCCTGCAGGGCGAGGGGCACTGAGTCCTGCCTGGGCAGATGACCTCTCCAGGGGTGAAGGTCCCGGGGCCTCGTGGCGAGTCCCTGCCTCCTCCAGCAGGGACCGAGGCCGGCAACAGAACCACTGACCTTCACGGCATCAGGCTGACCTTTGAACATAACCACTGACCTTTAAGGACATAAACAGTGACCCCCAGGATGTCAGCTGACTTTTGAGGACATAACTGCTTACCTTTGAGGATGTAACCACTGACCTTTGAGGATGTAACCGCTGACCTTGGGGCCTGGCAGGAGCCCCATCCCCTTGAGAGGGCCCTACCAGCCCCTGTGGGAGGGCCCGTTCACCCTTCCCGCTCCATCTGCTCCCCTGAGGGAAGGAGGTGGGAGGGTGGACAGGCCTGGGCCTGCAGCAGTGGCTGGAAGACCCCACGGGGGCCCTCACCCTCCAGACTCCCTGTACAACCCCTCTGACCCTCGGACCCTTCCCTGTGCTTGCAGCCACTGTTTGCCCCAGGTGCCCCTCCCAGAGCCGAGGTCGCCACAGACTGAGGGCGGGGCCTGGACCCATCTTCCTGCAGCCTCTCTGGCTTAACCTGCAGGCGTGCAAGAGCCTTTATTTCTCTCCTCGAGGTGAGAGTAGAGCGTGGCCTGCTGCTGGGGGAGCCGTCTTTCTCACAGCCTGTTTCCTATCCCCGAACCCAGGGCTCTGTGTGCGACCCCAGGCCCTGGCAGGCGCTCACCTGCGGCAGGAGGCCCCGGGAACTGGACTCCCGCCAGGTTCCCCTGCCAGCCCTTCCTCCAGGGGGCTCAGCCTCCTCAGAGAGTGCACGGGCATCACCTCCCCTAGACCCCCACAGCTAAAACCTAAAGATGGAAGAACAGAGTAAATCTAAAGCAAACAGAAGAAGGCAACACTAAAGAGCAGAAATCAAGAAACCTGGAAACACAGTGAAACTGGAAGGACAGTGGAGTAAAGGGCGTAGCTCAGATGGTAAAGAATCTGCCTGCCATGCAGGAGACCTGGGTTCGATCCCTGGGTCTGGGAAGATCCCCTGGAGAAGGAAATAGCGACTCACTCCAATATTCTTGCCTGGAGAATGCCAAGGACAGAGGACTCTGGTGAGCTACAGTCCATGGGGTTGCAGAGTCAGACACGAACGAGTGGCTAACACACACACACACGCACACACACACACACACACCGGAGTAAATCAATGAGAGAGAGATGGTCCTTGGAAAATATAAATAAAATGGACATATCTCTATCAAGAGCGATTAAAAAGAGAAAATTCAAATGACTTGCAGACGTAAGGCAGGGTCATGCCTCATTAACAAGATAATAAAAGGGGAAATCTGTATACAAAGAAGCAACAGGTAGAACTGGACTCGGAACGACAGACCGGATCCAAGTCGGGAAAGGAACGCGTCAAGGCTGTACACTGCCATCTGCTTATTTAACTTATATGCAGAGGACATCATGCAAAATGCTGGAGTGGGTGAAGCATAAGCTGGAATCAAGATTGTCGGGAGAAACATCAATAACCTCAGACAAGCAGATGACACCACACTTACGGCAGAAAGCAAGAGCCTTCTGATGAAAGTGAAAGAGGAGAGTAAAAAAGTTGGCTTAAAACTCAAGATTCAGAAAACTAAGATCATGACATCTGCTCCCATCACTTCATGGCAAATAGATGGGGAAACAGTGGAAACAGTGACAGACTTTATTTCTTGGGCTCCAAAATCACTGCAGATGGTGACTGCAGCCATGAAATTAAAAGATGCTTGTTCCTTGAAAGAAAATTATGACCAACCTAGATAGCATATTAAAAAGCAGAGACATTACTTTGCCAACAAACGTCTGTCTAGTCAAGGCTATGGTTTTTCCAGTAGTCATGTATGGATGTGAGAGTTGGTCTATAAAGAAAACTGAGTGCCAAAGAATTGATGCTTTTGCACTGTGGTGTTGGAGAAGACTCTTGAGAGTCCCTCGGACAGCAAGGAGATCAAACCAGTCAATCCTAAAGAAAATCAGTCCTGAATATTTACTGGAAGGACTGATGCTAAAGCTGGAACTCTAATACTTTGGCCACCTGACCTGAAGAACTAATTCATTTGAAAAGACCCTGATGCTGGGAAAGATTGAGGACAGGAGGAGAAGGGGATAAGATAGGATGAGATGGTTGGATGGCATCACTGAATCAATGGTCATGAGTTTGAGTGAATTCTGGTAGTTGGTGATGGACAGGGAGGCCTGGTGTGCTGCGGTCCATGGGGTCACAAAGAGTCGTACATGACTGAGCAACTGAACTGAACTGAACTGAAAGGGAGAGATACTACAAATAACATTAAACACATACATTTGACAGCTTACGTGAAATGGACCGGTGGTTTACATAGCATAAACTACCACAAACACACTGAATATGAATAAGTCATTTGAACAGCCCTGTAACTATGAGTAATGTTGAATTTATAATTAAAAGATTCTCCCCAAATTAACCTCCAGGCCCTGATGGTTTCCTTGGAGACCATTTAAACACTTAAAGATAGATTAACACCAATTCTATACAAATTCTTCCAGAAGGAAAGAGGAGAGGAGACTTCCTAATTCCTTCTATGAAGCTAGTATTGCCCTGATACCAAAACGGTGCGAAACGAGGACCACAGACCCCCATCCCTCCTCAGTTCAGTTCAGTCACCCAGTCGTGTCCGACTCTCTGCGACCCCATGAATTGAAGCACGCCAGGCCTCCCTGTCCATCACCAACTCCCAGAGTTCACCCAGACTCACGCCCATCGAGTCAGTGATGCCATCCAGCCATCTCATCCTCGGTCGTCCCCTTCTCCTCCTACCCCCAATCCCTCCCAGGATCAGAGTCTTTTCCAATGAGTCAACTCATCGCATGAGGTGGCCAAAATACCGGAGTTTCAGCTTTAGCATCATTCCTTCCAAAGAAATCCCAGGTGCTGATCTCATAAACATGGACAAATTCTTACAAAATATCAGTAAATAGAGTTCAGCAACACCTATAAAGAATGAAAGTACAGTTTCCAGGGATGAAAGGCTAGTTCAACTTTTGAAAATGTATCAGTGTAACCTACCATACGAAAAAGTTAAAGAAGAAAAAAAATCAGGTGTTCATATTGATTGATGCAGAAAAAGTGTTTGAAAAAGTCAAAACACATTCATGACAAAAATTCTCAGAAATATCAGAATAGAGAAAAACCTGCAACTTGAAGAATATATAAAAAGAACCCACTCTAACTTTGTACTTAATGGAGAAAAGCTAAATATTTTCCTCCTCAAAAAAGGCACAAGGTAAGGATGTCCACTCCATAACTTATTCTTATTGTGCTGGGAGTTCCACTCAACGTTAAAAAACAAGAAGAGGAATTAAAAGGCATACAGTCCAGAAAGGGAGAAATGAAACTGCCCAGGTTAACAGGTGGCATGACTGTCCATGTAGAAAAATTCCAATGGCTGAAAAAAACCCAAAAAACTACAGAAAACAAAAATAAAAAGTAACGAAACAAACAAACAAAAACCTCCCAGAACTAACAGCAAGGTTTCAGATCAATACAAGACCAACAAAAGTCAGTTACACTTCTATGCAGTGGCAGTAAACACCTGGAAACAAAAATCAGAATAAAATGACCTGCAAATCACAAAAGGAAGGAAGAAGAGGAAGGGGAAGGGGAGAAAGATTCGCTTGTAATAAATCCACCAAAACGTGTACAGAACTTTCATGTAAAAACTAGAAAATGATGATGAAAGAATCAGCGGGAGGCACTGCTAAGCTGCTGCTGCTGCGCCGCTTCAGTCGTGTCCGACTCTGTGCGGCCCCCCGAGGCTCCCCCGTCCCTGGGATTCTCCAGGCAAGAACACTGGAGTGGGTCGCCGTTTCCTTCTCCAGTCCATGAACGTGAGGGTGGAGTCGCTCAGTCTGGTCCGACTCTCCACGACCCGATGGGCTGCAGCCCACTAGACTCCTCCATCCGTGGGATTTTCCAGGCAGGAGTGCTGGAGTGGGGTGCCACTGCCTTCCCCAGCGAAAGGCTCTAATTCTCTCCAAACTGATATGCAGGCTTAAGACCACTCATCAGCATTCAGAGACTGTGCTTGTTTTATACACGTAGGCAAGGCTATTCTAAAACTTATATGGAAAAGCGAAGAAAAAAGAAGAGAAAAGAAAAGAGAAAGTGGAGGGATCTGTCTTCTCAGCTCGAGACTTTTTAGGAAGACTGGGTGGGGTCTGCAGAGGGATGGACACAGGATCAGTGGGACAGAAAGGGAGCCCAGACACAAACTCACACGCACGCGCTCAACTGACTCACAGCAAAGGCACAGAGGCAATTCAGAGGAGAAATGCAGGTGTTTTTCACAAATGGCGCTAGAGGAAGGGGACACTCACACAGAAAAATAAACTTTGATTGAACCCTCACACCTTGAATGAAAATTAACTCAAAATGGACCATGGACTTCAGCGTGAAAGATAGGAGGAAAGCTTTCAGAAAAAGTGTATGAGAAAATGCTCACTGTCTTTAATGCCTGGAGCTAAGCAGAGTTCTTGGGCTTCCCAGGTGGCACGAGCGGTGAAGGACCGGCCTGTCAGTGCAGCTGGGCGTAAGAGACAGGGGTCGGTCCTGAGTCAGGACGATTTCCTGGAGGAGGGCACTGCAATCCACTCCAAGACTCTTCCCTGGAGAATCCCACGGACAGAGGAGCCTGCTGGGCTACAGCCCATGGGGTCATGAATAGTCGGGTACAACTGAGTGACTTAGCGTGCAAACATGCAGGCGGAGTTCTCAGTCTTGACATCAGAGGTACAGTTCATAAATGGATAAACAGAAAGACTGGACTTTATCAAAATAAAAAACTTTTGTTCTATGTAAGACCTAGTTGAGCGCACGAGAAGATAAGCTATGAACTCGGAGGGAAAAATCTGCAAACTCCAGTGGAAAAAATCTACCAGTCCTGTATCTGGTAAGGGACTGGTATCTAAAACATAGAAAGAAGCCTGAAAACCCAGCAGTTACACACTAAAAGCAGATCAAATAATCCAATTATAAAATGAGCAAAAGCCACCAAGGGCATTCCATCGAGAGGTTCTACAGATGGCGAATTAGCACACGAAAAGATGTTCAGCATCATTAGCCATTAGGAAAATGGGAATTAAAACCACAGTGAGGTATCACTACACGTTATTCAGAATGGCTGAAATAAAAAGCCCCAATCCGGCAGAAGGCAGAGAGACTGGGTTTGCAGATGTGGCAGCTGGGAAAAGTAAAACAGAGAGCCCTCTGGACCCCACTTGGCAGCCTGAAAAACAACAGCTAAACGCGCAATTACTGTATGACCCAGCAATTGCACTCCTGGGCATTTATCCCAGAGAAACGAACAGGTTTTTTCCACACACAAACCTGTGCATGAACGGTGTAACAGATTTATTTATAAGAACCAAAGTTCGGGAGCAGCCCCAGACGTTCTTCAACAATAAGGCAGCTGAGACAGGCCCAAACCATGGGCCACTGCTCAGCCCCAGTAATGAGGGGACCGCCTGGTAAGTACCCAGGGGCCTCTGCTCAGTGAGAAAGCCAGTCCCAGGGTTGCACGTGGGGTGAGTCCATTTCTACAACATTCCAGAAATGAAAGCTTGCAGAAATGGACACGAGATTAGAATTTCCCAGGGTCAGGAGGAGTGATGAGGGCACATGTCTGCATGTGGGTAGGTGTGCAGGTGAGTGTGCCTTGTGTGCACAGGTGTGTGCAGTTGTCTGTGGGGGGTGTCTGAGTGCATGTGTGTGCACACAGGTGTGCCCAGGTGCGAGTGTGGATGACGGTGTGTATACAGAACGGCACAGATACTCACCCCTGTGCCGCCTGCCCACCCCCTCCTGGTGGCTGGCCCGCAGCGGGCGACTTCTCTGTTTCCCAGGCCCAAGTGCTTTCTGGTAAAAACCATGTTTGAAATGGCTCTGGGAATGGGGTGGTGGACTCAATTTGGAGAGTGCTCACTTTATACAGCATCTCTGAAGAGACTTTGTCAGTCACTTGTGGAAGCCTGTTCCTGGATTTAAGGAAATGTAAAGTGAGCTCGCACCTCCTGCTCCAACTCCTGCGTCATTACCTGCATCAAGGGTCAGCATGTGTCTTTTAAATAGAGGACTCTGGATGAAACTGGAGCCAATTATACAGAGTGAAGTAAGCCAGAAAGAAAAGCACCAATACAGTATACTAACTCATATATATGGAATTTAGAAACATGGTAATGATAACCCTGTATGTGAGACAGCAAAAGAGACACAGATGCCTAGAATGGACTTTTGGACTCGGAGGGAGAGGGAGAGGGGGGGAAGGTTTGGGAGAAGGGCACTGAAACATGTATACTATCATGTAAGAAACGAATCGCCAGTCTATGTTCGATACAGGATACAGGATGCTTGGGACTGGTGCATGGGGATGATCCAGAGAGATGATATGGGGTGGGAGGTGCGGGGGGCGGTTCAAGATTGGGAACTCGTGTACACCTGAGATGGAAAATAAATAAATAAATAAATAAATAGAGGACTCTTTTGTGCACTGTATTTAGAATGTACCTTGATTAACTGAAAATTGTGTTTTGTACAACTTGTCAGAACAACAGTGGTCAGCCGAGCAGAGCCCANCGGGGGGCGGTTCAAGATTGGGAACTCGTGTACACCTGAGATGGAAAATAAATAAATAAATAAATAAATAGAGGACTCTTTTGTGCACTGTATTTAGAATGTACCTTGATTAACTGAAAATTGTGTTTTGTACAACTTGTCAGAACAACAGTGGTCAGCCGAGCAGAGCCCACGGTCACCAGCTCAAACAGCTGGTCTCCCCGCCCCCACGTCTGCTGGACAAGCTGCCACTTGTGTTCTGGAAGTGAGGAGGCAGGAAGGACAGCGTCACCTGCCACATCAGAATGGGACTGCCTCGAGTCTCCCTTTCGTGCTTCTGAAAACCAGTGGAGACACACTCTTCACGATCAGAGGTCCGACTCACGCCAACCAGGCAAAGAAGACCCAGCTGGTCTTCGCACAGAGGGTCCCCGGGGTGGCCTGGGGGCTCCTGTTGCTAGCAGCACCATCACGCTCTGTTGTCCACGGTGAGCTGAGTGGGGCTGAGCCCAGTGCCAAGTTCCCTGGGTGTCCACGCGGGCTGGGAGCCACATCCCACACCTACCTCCACTGCAGGGAGAGCGGGGCTGGGACGGCCCACGGGGCCCCTGCGCTGGGGGAGGGCGTCTCCTGGCTGCCGGAGTCCAGCCGGCCCTGGGCTGACACTGACGAGGCAGCTGAGGACAGCATCCGGGGGACCGCAGCTCTGCCAGCTGCGGCTGAGTGGGAGGCACAGGGCCGGGGTTTTCAAGGAGAGCTGGGGGAGCTGTTTGAAATCCGGGAGTGAAACGTGCAGCAACCGAGTGGGCTCTGCAAGCTCTGGTCAGAGGCCAGGCCAGCCCAGCACGGACGTGTCCGCACGCAGGGGCCCCAGCTCGCTCCTGACCCTGGCCTGGTCCGGGCTGGGCTTCTCCGGGGCTGGGGCCTTCCTGCGGAAGCAGGGGCTGGGCCTGGCCTGGCTCATCAGTGGCACCGAGGGAGCCTGCCCTGCGGAGCGGGTCCCGGAGAAGCATCCATGCTGCTCCCGCACAGACAGAGGGCAGCGCCAGGCCCCTGGGGCTGGGGGCAGGTGGTCACTCCTCATGAGGACGGAAGCTGGCTCGTGTGAGCTTGTCCCCTCCACTGTCCACTGACCCGCACCTCCCGTCCAGCCTAGGTGGGCACTGGGCAGGGCCAGGGGTGAAGAGAACTCGGGTGTGTGCAGTGGGCATCCATCAGCGTTTTGACAGACACGATCCTTGATTTCTCGTCCGCGTCATGAAGCTGGAGAACTGGTGGTCGGCTACTCGGGTTTCATCAACGCTGACAGACAAGCTACATCACCGTGCCGAGCACGCTCAGCTAGCAGCTGGGCCGGGACTTCTCAAAACGTGTTCCAGGTAATGAGCTGTCATGGTTGTTCACATTTGTTTTATTCTTTCGGCAGCAAAGACGTTACCCTGGACTAATTTCCTGCAGAGACAGGCCGACAAGGCTGGAACAGTGGGAGAAGCCCCACAAGTCACGGAGTTGGACGCCTCCCTGCACAGCTGGCCGCGGGCGGGCGAGCGGAGCCAGCTCCTCAGGCACAGGCTGGAGCCCGGCTCTCCCAGGCCTCAGGGGTTTCTTTCCCTTCCCAGGAAAATCAGGAATTCTGACAGCGCTTAGGTACACACGCTGCTAAAGACGGCTCACACAGAAAGTGAGCACCGACCTGACAGAGCCCGGCACGGCCACCAGCACGGCCAGAGCATGTGGGCCCGGCCGCGGTCAAAGCGCAAAATCACGGCCACCCCTCCTCCGGCACCGTCACTCTGTGGCGAGGGGGGTCCCAAGAAAAGCGGAGCCAGCCCCACCCCACCCTGGTCCGTCCACGCAGGCTGGGCACCACGTTCCTCCACTGGTGCTCTGCCCTGGCCCGTAGTCCCCCTCTTGACACGAGCGCACACCTGGCCAGTTCAGGGATCGGCCCCCAAAGGCCACCTGCTGGCTGTGTGAGACCCCGTGGGGGCTGCAGGCTCAGCTGCCACTGAAGCTGTGGGCGGACTCCAGGTGCTGCCGGCCTGGGTGGCTTGGCTGGACGGGCCACACACTCTGCCCTGGTCTCCCGGGACTGTGCTCTCTGCCCCGGGCCCCATGCCCCCGGCAGATGGACACACTGCCCACGGGGCTCGGGTCCAAGGCAGAGACACACTNCGTCCAGAGCTGGCTGGAGCCTCCAGTGCACCCGGTGCCCGAGGCATCGCCGTGGGTCATGCGCTCCCGCCACGTGGGACCCACCTCGGAGCTCCGAGCCACCCAGAGCCACCAGCACAGCCCTAAGCCCCCTGCGCTGGGCCTCCGGCTGCCCCCAACTCACCAGCCACCCTAGGCGTGAGCCCGGCCCCATGTGGCTCCGTCCAGTGGGATCAGGACCGAGGGGTCAGGAACCCCGCCTGGGCCCTCAGACCCTGGGCCCGGCTGTGGCTGGGACAGCCGCTCCTCCCTGAGCCTACACCCGATGAGGAACGTGCCTGGTACCCTTGGAGGCTGAGGAATGAGGGCACTTGAGGAGCGTCCATCTGAGGTCACGGGTCCTGAAATCTGCAGACAGGCTGGGTATTCACATCTCTCCCCCAGGGCAGGGCAGCAGGGCAGCAGGGCAGGCAGGCCTCCAGAGCTGCCAGCGTGGGCCCCAGCAGAGGGAAGGGCCCAGGCTCCCCGTCGGGCAGAGCCTGCCGCGTCGACCTGCAGCAGGTCCCGTGGGAGAATCGCCCGGCCACAGGACCCTGGGGACCATGAGGACAGACTCGTGGCCAGAGTGCTGCCTTGAGTGGAGCTCAGGAACATTCCAGTCATTTGAAAAGGCCAATCGTTTCCTTCCGCAGGCGGCCCAGCCTTGCTAAGGGCCCGGGGCTCACTTGGGGAGGCCAGGTGACCTCAGGGGACCCTTCCACCTGAGGGCCATCCGCACAGGATCAGCGCAGACCCGGGGTGTGGGGGCCTTCCCTGCTGCAGGGCCAGGCTGGGCTCCACCTGCAGAGCCTCAGCGCCTCTGGACCACAGAGTCCCGCTCACACTGTGGGCAGGGCAGTGGGGGCCGGGACAAGGGCCCCATCTTCCTGCACACACAGGCTCTGCAAGTCCCCCTGCCCCTGAGACCCCCTTAAAGCATCGGCCTCACCTGCATCTGGGGCCTTGCTGGACCCCACCAGCTCCCTGACCTTTCCATCCCGGGTCTTGCGCCCACACCCCTGCCCCACCCCCACTACCGATGCCCTGACTCACCGCCGCAGGAGGTTTCACCTGCGGCTGCTGTTCCCACCACCAACCGTTCCCCAGAGGCTGAGGACAGAGGGGGGGGGGGAGCCAGTGGCCAGGGAACCTGTCCTTCCCGGAGAGGCCCGGTCACAGCCCAGGTGGCTTTAAGGGGCTGAGACTAGCCAACTCATGGAGCATAACAACACCTGACAAGTCTTATTTTTAAATGTGTCCACTCAGGCTGCAAAAGGGTCTTATGTAACCCAGGCCAGTGTGCTTACTAAATTATGGTGAACCTTAGAGAGGAGAGGGAAGCGGGGAAGGGAGAGACAGGGAGAGACAAAGAGAGACAGAGAGTGAGGAGGGGAGAGACAGGCAGAGATGGGGAGAGACGGGGAGAGAGGAGGGGAGAGACGGGGAGAGAGGAGGGGAGAGACAGGCAGAGACGAGGAGAGACAGGCAGAGACGGGGAGAGAGGAGGGGAGAGACGGGGAGCGAGGGAGGCGCCTCCAGGGCTGGGACCACACAGGCCCTTGGCCACCTGTCAACAATGTCCCCCGGGGGTAGGGTCATCCAGCTGGTGACAGTCAGGGTCCCCCGGGGGTGGGGTCACCTCTGCCTGTGACGCCCCTGTCTCATGGGGAGAGCTCTGGCCCCCAGCTGGGCTCACCCTGCTGCTCCCGGGGCCGGGGAAGCCTGTGAGTGGAGCCGGGCGATTCCTGGTGGGGCTGCTTCTCTGTCTGAAGTTGGGGAAAGCCTCTGGCACCAGTGGGCTTCTGGTCATCGGTATCCCAGCTGGTGCGGCCCCTCTGAGGCGACGGCCTGCAGGTGGCTGGGCCTCTGTCCCTGATGGAGGAGCTGGGCATCCGGTGGGCTGGAGCCCAGTGAGGGGCTGTGCCTGAAGGTGTCACGGGCAGCAGACTCCCAGGTCTCGGTCGGCGCCCCTTCAGGGCCGGGACAGAGGGGCAGGGCTTGCACCCTGGTGCTTCAGCCGGAGTCTTGGCCCCAGATGGCAGCTGAAACGGGCCATGAACCCCCCACAGGATGGGCTTGGTCACCTCCGAGACCTGGTGTCCCTGAGTCCAGCCCAGCCCACGGGCTTGTGTACCCAGCTCCCCCAAAACACATGTCACTGGAGCAATAGAAATCACTCAACCTAAAAATAAAGAGAACATGATTTTCATAAATGAACAGAGCATAACAATATCAGGCGGCTTAACATATGGCTCGTTGGAGTCTCAGAAGTCGAGCAGAAGGACACTGGGGCAGAAAAAATTTGAAGACACAGAGGCCAAATTTCTTAAACTTGATGAAAGATGAAAAACATAAATTTACAAACCCAGGAAACCTGGCAGGGTAAGACCAAGGCCCTGCTCCATAGGCCCCCAATTAACTAATCATTGCAACCAATCAACCGAATAATTAATTATGCTAATTGCTTACACTATGGTAAGATTCAGGTTTGACTTTTCCCAGCCGAGTAACTGGAGTTCTATATCTTCTGAGCTGTTGACACAGACACGTGATGGAGTAACGTACACTCTTTCCTGTTTGGCTGGTGAACCGTCCGAGGCTGCGCCCTCGGCTGCGGAGTTCATAGATTTTCACTGTAACTGTAGGGTTTGCAGTGGTCAGGTCCCTTCCAACAAAGTTCAAGTACAGTTTTTCTTGATGTTTCCTCCAGTAAAGGAAGTCTCCGGCTTCTGCTCTATGGGGCCCCTGGTCTTCTGGAGGGCCCAGAGGCACAGAGGTTTGGGGGCCTGGGGTGAAGAGGCTTTGAATCCTGCGTCCATGCCTGACAGCTGGAGTCACTGATCACTCAGGACAAAGCCCAGCAGGGTGTCCCCCTGGGAGGCAGGGAGGCAGCTGGGCTCCTGAGAAGCGGAGTCTCTATCTGGCGTCAGGGGTCAGGGAGTGATGAGAGCGCTTCTGCGGAAACAGGAGCAAAGCTCAGCCGCTGGAGCAGATCACAAACCCGGTTTCTGGGTCTGCGAGCAGCGGTGGCCGACCTCCTGTGTCTGAGCTTGAAGCCCTGCTCGAAGGCAGGGCGGACGCAGCCCCCGGCGGGTCCTCCTGCTGCAGAGCGCTGTCTCGGACAGCATCACGGGGTTCTTGTGCCCTGAGAGGCCCGCCCACAGCAGGTGGGAGGCTTAGCTCCTGCGTGTGGAGAGGGGCAGTCAGGTTCTCAGCGACTCCAAGCCGGAAACGTGGAAGGGAAGCTGCAAACATTGGTTGGGAGAGCCATGGGCAGACATTTGGGGAAACATTTGGGATTTGGGGTTTGGTCCAGTTTGCTGGGAGATAACGAAACCTCAGAGACGGCCAGTGGACTGGGTCTGATAACGGGCATACAATCGTTTTCTACTGAAACACAGATTTCAGTAAAACCAGACTCCATCTTCACCAAGGATAATCACAGTGAGACTAATTTGTTTGCAAAACAGGTCTCGTCTCATTGAACTTGGCCCGATTATTGACACAAGCGCAGCGAGAGCAGGGCTTCTTTGCAGAACCTCCACTCGACGTGAGCTTTACCGCACCAGGGAGCCTCACTGGCTCTGTGAAGGCAGCGATGAGAAATCTCAGGTCAGGCAACTAAAAGCCTCTTCAGGAACTTCCCTGGCGGCCCAAGGGTTAAGGCTCCTCGCTGCCACTGTGGGTGGTGCCTGTCCCAGCCCTGACTGGGGAAATGAAGACCCTTCGTGCCGTGCGGTGCAGCCAGAAAAATAAAACCCTGTCCAGTTTAGGAAGCCAAGCCAAGGACTCACCCAATTGTGTCCTATTATAAGTAGAACAAATTTTTATTTAATTTATATAAATCTCTATATTGTCATGAACATAATATTCAGTAAGAGTTTCTGAATTCTGGAGAGTTCAGGCCGGGAGGGGTTCTCCTGGTGGCTCGGTGGTAGAGAATCTGCCTGGCAACGCAGGCTCCATCCCTGGGTTGGGAAGGTCCCCTGGAGGAGGAAATGAAAACCCGCTCCAGTGTTCTTCCCTGGAGAACCTCATGGACATCGGAGCCTGGCGATCCACAGTCCAGGGGGCAGCAAAGACTAGGCGTGCAGGCAGGGAGGCAGGGGCATGTTTCACTTCTTTTCATAGAAAAGCATGCTTTACCGAATTGCTGTAAGTTACAGATGAAAAAAAAAAAAGAAAGAAAGGAAAGAGATTCCGCAGATCTGGAGGACTAAACATCAAAGACCCAACAGCATGTCAAAGGAAAATTATAACAAGTACAATCGTTCTCATCAGGTCACTCAACTAATTCCTTTTTAAAAAATGTTTATTTATTGGGCTGCACCGGGTCTTCGTTGAGGCGGGTGGGTGCTTTAGCTGTGGTGCGTGTGCTCCTAGCTGTGGCGTGGACAGTCCAGTTCCCTGACAAGGAATCGAACACGCCGCCCCCGCCCCCCGCCCCGTGGGAGCACCAAGTCTCAGCCCCTGCACCACCAGGGAAGTTCCAGGTAATCAACTGTTGTTTTGCTCAGTTTGAGGTTGGCAGTTTCACGAATCAGTTTCCCCTTAAGTGTTTTAGCAATTCTCTCTAGTTCCACGGTATGGCCTGTAAAGTTGCCAGAAGCCTGTATTCTACAGTGCTTGTCAGAGTTCTTTCTGTGAGGAGCCCTGCGGATGAAACACTGTTTCCGGTTGCTGATTAGAAACACTTTCAGGAAAAAAAAAACAGAGTAAAATGGTAACTGTGAGCAACAAAAGCTGTAGAAACAGCCATGGCTAAGAATCCAGTGAGAGTTCACGGTCAAGAAAACTATGGGATTGGCAAGTAAATTTAGTTATTTCTGGACATCCTTAATATTTTAAAATAATAATCGGAAATATGGCTGATTATTCGGACAATGAGGACATTAACAGAGTTTTAGAAGTTCTATATGTTCTTTTGGAATATCAGTAACAGTGGTTCCCATGGAAAGAATCTCCTGCAATGCAGGAGACCCAGGGCCGATCACTGGGTCAGCAAGATCCCCTGGAGAAGGAAATAACAACCCACTCCAGTTTTCCTGCCTGGAAAATCCCACGGAGAGAGGAGCCTGGTGGGCTACAGGCCATGGGGCTGCAAAAGAGTCGGACACGCCTGAGGGCTGAGCACACTTACCAGCTGAGCTATGAGGAATTCCGTTCCTCTTTCACGTGAGGCTTATTCCTGGACATTCGGTCTCTGCTACTGCTGTTACTGTGGTTGCCGTAAACCGGGCCATTTCCCCTTTTCTCCTGACTGGCCGTTTTCTAAAGAGCAGTCTGCGGATTGTGAGGCTGGTTTTCTGGAATTCTTATTTGTAACAGTGTCCCTGGAGTGTGCAGGTATGGAACCACACCACCCTGAAATAGCAGTGGTTTTTACCTCTTTCCTCATTTTGACACCTCTCATTCCTTCCCTTTGTCAAATGACGTCAAGGTGGTGAGGAACACTCCAGTATAGTCCAGTCTCCTAGAGAATCCCTTGGGCAGAGGAGCCTGGCGGGCTGCAGTCCACAGGGTCGCACAGAGTCGGAGAGGACTGCGCGACCAACACTCATTTTCACTTTTTCACTCCATGCCAATAGACCTAAAGAAGGTTATTAATCATTGTTTCTACTGGACAATGTTCTCCTTGTCGTTTAACAGATCAAATCAGCCTGATTAGTTCAACATCTTCTCTATAAGGAGAGAGACCAAATCTCCTGAGATTTCCCACATTCTGGAAAATCCCAAAGATAATTTGAGGCCAAAGAGACTCCATTTAGAGTTTTCCCCCAATCAAGACTCCAACTTGATTTGGGGAAGTTTGTTAAAATGTTAGTTGCTTACTCGTCCAACTCTTTCCGACTCATGGACTGTAGCCCACCAGGCCCCTCTGTCCATGGAATTTTCCAGGCAAGAATACTGGAGTTGGTTGCCATTTCCTCCTCCAGGGGATCTTCCCAACCCAGAAATCGAACCTGGGTTTCCTACACTGCAGGCAGACTCTTCGCCATCAGAGTCATCT
Organism: Neotragus moschatus; assembly: GCA_006410615.1. NCBI lineage: Eukaryota > Metazoa > Chordata > Mammalia > Artiodactyla > Bovidae > Neotragus > Neotragus moschatus. The sequence continues at coordinate 509,478 of SJYA01002912.1, forward strand.
TAGCATGGAAACACAGAATGTAAACTGGTGCGGCCTCTGTGGAAACAGTGTGGAAATCCCTCAACAAGCTGGAAGGAGGGTGCGTGCGGCCCAGCGAGCCCACTTCCGGGAGCTTATGCTGATTTTATGTGGTGAGGTGACTCTGGGAAGGTGCCCGAGGCTGGGGGCCAGTTTCCCGGGAACCTACTGGGAGCGGAGATGGACATCGGGACACCCGCAGTATCACAGGGCTGCCTGGCGGGGGTGCGAGCCCCTACTCCTCACACAGAGAATCCTTGCAGGTTTGGGATCGCTATTACTAAAATCTTGAAATGAACTTGAACTAGGACTTCAGCCACTCCAAAGCTCTCCTTCCCCCGAATGTGGGATTGCTGTACATTTGGTTGAATGTTGTCCCAAAGAAAGAGTGTCTGAGTCCTGGCCTCTGGTCCCCATTGACGTGACTTTATGGACGTGACAAGTGCGATTCAGGGCCTGGAGATAAGGTCGTCCTGGGTTTAGGGTGGACCCTAAATCCAGCCACTGGCGTCCTCCTGAGAGGAAGGGGAGGGGTATCTGAGACAGAGACGTGACAGGGCGGGAGTCCTGTGACGATGGGGCAGAGACAGGAGGGATGTGGTCACTGGCTGGGGACGCCCGAGGCCCTGGGAGCTGGGGGAGGCGGGAAGGAGCCTCCTGGAGCCTCAGTGGGGTTAGGGCCTTGTATGCACTTTGCCCCGGGAGGCTGTCAGCTTGTGCTGATCTGCGGGGTGGCCTCAGGAGGCCGACATGTGGACACCCATCCCCCTGGCCCACCTCCCTTCTGACCTGAGGCTCTGGGGGTGTTCCTGGAGTCACCGCACCTGGGGAGGCGTTGGGGGGCCTTTGGGCTACGTCCATTCAGAGGCGACTTTGTGCCCAGGAAGTGAAACCCAGCCTCCTCCCCACCCCCAACCCCGTGAGCACACAGGACACCCCACACAGGGCAGAGGGAAGGACAGACCACTTGAACAGGCGTCTGCAGAAGCCAGGGGGCTCAGAGTCACTCGGGAGAGCGGCCTGAACAAAACTGACACACAAAATGGGCAACAAAAAGCTCTCAGATTCTTCACTTTCAGCTGTCAGCACTCACGAGCACTTCATTCCGTCTGTGCTTCTGGAGGGAGGTCTTTAAATTTTAATTTCAGTCTCAGGACAGAGGGCTGCTGCGCTACATTTTTCCTTGGCAAAGATTGGGAGCGTCTCACCGAGGGAAAAGCCACGTGCTTCATCAGTAACGGGATGCAGGCGAGCCATGGAGGCCGAACTCTTCCAGCTCCCACGGGTATTTCCACGAATGATGAGAGACCCTCAGATGGCCACGCCCGGGCCATCGGGGCCGGGCCGCCCTCTCCCTGACCCGCTGATGCTGACCCTTTAAGGCCAGAGCTGGTTTCAGCCCCTAATTCACTGAAGACAGACGTAGGTGAAGGTGACACCAGAGAGCCGTCTGTCATGACCTCACATCGGCCGTCCTCAGAAGACGGGGTGACGAGGCAGGCCACAGCTGGTGGCCTCGAAGCTGTGGCCCACGCCCCACAGCTTCCATCTCCCGAGTGCTCAGAGGGGCCCGGTAGAAGCTGGCACCTCCTGCCTCCCCTGGGCGGGCCACTGTTCTGGACGTGAGTCCATACACCGCCCCCAGCCCTGCTATCAAGAGTTAGCTGTATGTTTCCAAAATAAAGCTGAATGCACTTGGCCAGCTCTTAAACACACACACACGCCTGCCCACTGGTATTATTGTTGGAGTTACCGATGACTTACAACCTAACCTATCAGCTTGCCGTTGTTCAGTCACTCAGTCGTGTCCAGCTCTTTGCGACCCCACGGCCCGCTAGGCTCCTCTGTCCATAGCATCTCCCAGGCAAGAACGCTGGAGTGGGTTGCCATTTCCTACTCCAGGGGATCCTCCCGACCCAGGGATGGAGCCCGAGTCTCTTGCGTTGGCAGGTGGATTCTTTACCATCTAAGTCACCCGGAAGCCCTTCAGCTACTTCAGGGAGGATTGATGTCTTCGTAATACTGGGTCTTTCCATCCAAGAATATGACAGTTATTTGTTTTTTCCAGCCTTCTTTTTGGATCTTCAATGACATCTAAGGGCTCCCTCAGTGGTCCTAGGCAACCAAGGGTTAGTTGCCTGGTCGTGTCTGACTCTGCAACCCCACAGACTGTAGCCCACCAGGCTCCTCCGGCCTTAGAATTCTCCAGGCAAGAACACTGGAGTGGGTGGCTGTTCCCTTCCCCGGGCAGAAGCCCATCCCCTTCCTGACCTCCTGCCAGTGCAGGGGACAGAGAAGTAGAGAGATGAGGGCTCCATCCCTGTGAGATTCCCTCCTGGAGGAAGAAATGACAGTCTTCCTGCCTGGAGAGTCCCCACGGGCAGAGCAGCCTGGCGGGCCACAGTCCACGGGGCCACGAAGAGGCAGACACGACTGAGGGCTGAGCACACACAGCGGGTAAAGTTTTCTCTGGGGATTTCTTCCCTCTTTCATCTGCCTAAGGCAACATAGATGTAAATGCATGAAGTGTAACATAGAAAACATTTGACCTGTGGTTTTGCTGTTACTGTGGTTACTGTGAACCGGCCATTTTCGCCTTTTCTCCTAACTGGCCACATTCTAATGGGAAGTCTGTGGATTGTTACAATCCTGGCCTTGTGGAATCCTTTTATTTGTAACAATGTGCCTGGAGTGTGCAGGTATGGAACCAAACCACTCTGAAATAGCAGTCATTTTTACCTTTTTTCTCATTTTGACCTCTTATTCTTTCCTTTTGCCAAATTATGTCAAGGTGGTGAGAACTCTGACGTGTTCCAATTTAATGACTGTAATATCCCCCATTAAGCAGGATGTTTCCCTCATAGCTCAGTTGGTAAAGAATCTGCCTACAATGCGGGAGATCTGGGTTCGATCCCTGGGTTGGGAAGATCTTCTGGAGAAGGGAAAGGCTACCCACTCCAGTATTCTGGCCTGGAGAATGGACTGTATAGTCCTTGGGGTCGCAAAGAGTTGGACACGACTGAATGACTTTCACTCAGGTATCAAGCAGTGTCTTGGAAAATGCTCGTTTCTGCATAATTTATTTAGGGATGGCTTTTACACATCTATGGAAATAGTTATGTTTTTTTCTGTTTGAGCTGGTAACACGCTGGTTGAGAAGAACAGACTTCCCAGTGTTAAACCACCACTGAATTCCTAGGATGATCCTACCAGCTCACGATCCAGCATTCTTTATGTGTTATTGCATTCTACTAACATTCTATTTAAGACTTTTACATTGACATTCATAAGCAAGACTCGTTTGTAGTTCTTTTGTTCACCCTTTGTCGAAATCAGATAGCAATATTGTTCTGCCTTCATAAATATTGTCTGCAAGCTTTCCGTCTATGCTCTGAAACTGTTTAAATAGCATTAGTTATTGATTCTGTTTAAAGGAGTTAGCATCTTTGTAATATTGAATCTTTCTATCCAAGAATATGGCAATTCCTTCTCTTTTTCCCAGTCTTCTGGAAGCAGTGACAGTCATGCTCTCCTGGACGATTCTGCGCACTGTCCCTGTGAAATCGGCTAATTTTAGGGGTGGCCAGTTCTGCAATGGCTTCCGCTATTTCCTCTACAGTGACTTGTCCATCGAGACATCTCTCTTCTGGGGTAGATTGTACACTTTACCTTTTTCTAGACAAGCATCCATAGAGCAAAGCACTCTCTTAGGACTTTAAATTTTAAGTCTCTATGTGGTTGCGCCATCATCTATTGCTTTGTGTATTCGTGATTTCTCAATATTTCTTAATTAGTGACAGGCTAACCATGTGTTGCCAACAAAGGTCTGTCTAGTCAAGGCTATGGTTTTTCCTGTGGTCATGTACGGATGTGAGAGCTGGACTGTGAAGAAGGCTGAGCGCTGAAGAATTGATGCTTTTGAAATGTGGTGTTGGAGAAGACTCTTGGGAGTCCCTTGGACTGCAAGGAGATCCAACCAGTCCATTCTGAAGGAGATCAGCCCTGGGATTTCTTTGGAAGGAATGATGCTAAAGCTGAAACTCCAGTACTTTGGCCACCTCACACAAGAGCTGACTCATTGGAAAAGACCCTGATGCTGGGAGGGATTGGGGGCAGGAGAAGGGGATGACAGAGGATGAGGCGGCTGGATGGCATCACTGACTCGATGGACATGAGTTTGAGTGAACTCCGGGAGTTGGTGATGGACAGGGAGGCCTGGCGTGCTGCTGTTCATGGGGTCACAAAGAGTCGGACACGACTGAGCAACTGAACTGAACTGAACCTGTGTTGATTTATCACTGCTTTGGTTCTCTGTTTTCCAATTATTGTCTATTATTATCTTAATTATTTCCTTGCGTGTTTCTTAGGTTAAGTTCATTCTATTCTAAGACTCGGGTTGGAAGACTAATATTATGCTTGGTTTATAATTACAAGCATTTATTTTATTTTCGAGCACTGTCTTTGGCAAGAAGGTACTCGACCTCCCTTCTGGTTATTTTGAAATACTCTATTTAATAGATTTGTTTTGATTTCTTCTTGAATCTGAGAGTTGTTTAAAATATTTGTGCATGCTAAGTTGCTTCAGTCATGCCTGACTCTTTGAGACCCCTTGGACCCCCAGGCTCCTCTGTCCATGGGATTCCCAGGCAAGAACACTGGAGTGGGTGGCCATTTCCTTCTCCAGGGGATCCTCCCGACCCAGGGATGGAACCCGCGTCTCTCGTCTCCTGCTTTGGCGGGCGGGCTCTTTGCCACTGGTGCCGCCTGGGAAGCCCCTAGAATGGCCACCGGTGCCGCCTGGGAAGCCCCTAGAATGGCCACCGGTGCCGCCTGGGAAGCCCCTAGAATGGCCACCGGTGCCGCCTGGGAAGCCCCTAGAATGGCTGGGTTCTAGATGCGCTCTGTCTTATGATCAGACGGTTGTCTCTACTGTTTCTACTTTGAGAGACTATATTGAGGGGTTTTTGGTAACCCAATTCATGATCAAATAATTGAATGTTCCCTGGGTACTTGAAAAAAAAGTTTGTTCTCTATTTTCAGCAGGATATATATATTATAGCTNTGGGTTCTAGATGCGCTCTGTCTTATGATCAGACGGTTGTCTCTACTGTTTCTACTTTGAGAGACTATATTGAGGGGTTTTTGGTAACCCAATTCATGATCAAATAATTGAATGTTCCCTGGGTACTTGAAAAAAAAGTTTGTTCTCTATTTTCAGCAGGATATATATATTATAGCTAGATATCTGAATCTGAGGACTCATTAATATATAAAATCTTACATTCATCTGCTGGCTCTGTCCTTAACCGAGGCAGAATTAAAGTCTCCCATATGAATGTTTCTCTTCTTTCTTGGTCTGGCTTTCCGGGTTTGATGCTGGCCTTGCCCGATCCCCGATGCTGTCTCAGCTTCCGCCTCCCTCTTCCTTCTGCGGCCTCTGTCTCCTGTTTTCTGTTCGAGCTTCCAGGTCCCTTAACCGTGAGCTTCTTTCAACGGCGAGCAACCACATTTGCTCTGTGCTTAGATTTGAGTCTTTTTCATCCAATCGGAGGGTTTGGTCTCTTTATTTCTCTTGATATTAAATTGGTCTTATTACCTATTTATATTTGCTTCTGCTTTATTTCATTCCTATCTTTTTTATATTTTAACATTTTATACGGAGCTTTCTGTCTTTACTGTTTTCAGGCTTCTTAGCACATCACCGTGAGGGCCCCACCTTGGTGCCGCGGGCTCCTCCTGACACCAAGGAGGACGTGCCTGCAGGGGAAGGTGTCCTGGTTTCTGTGTGACCCCACTCCATCGACCCCGAGCCTTCCTGTCCACCAGTCAAACTTCATGAGTAACATCTTCCTTGATTTACCAAGGGTCTAGTTTACAATTTAGATATCCTTCCAGATACATCAATTTAAAATGATTTTTTAAAAGCTGTTTTCTGCCTTCGTTCCCTCCCCTCCCTTCACAACTCTCCTCTGAAATGATTTCTCTGTGACTCCTCAGCACTCACCCCTGTCCCGCGGCCCTTAACGCCCAGAGGCGCCGCAGAGCAGCCCAGGCCCCTTGCTCTGGGCGAGCCGCTCCTGCCCCCGTCACTCTCCCGTGACTGGAGACTTCTCCTGGGGTCTTCAGGAAGTGCTCTTAGGGCCACATTTCCTGAGTTTTTGCAGTGATTTGGGCCATAGTTTGGCTGAATGTAAAATTCTCAACTTGAAGCTTCTGGGTAGGGTTGCCAGGTAAAACACAAGAGGTCTCATTAATTTTGAATTTTAGTAAACAACAAATACTATTTTTTACTACATACCTAAGTCATGTACTAGTGGGTCAGTGCTGTATTTTATGAGACATATTTACACAAAAGATGAACTTTTTATATGAAATTCCAATGTA
>SJYA01002912.1:515943-553277 GCA_006410615.1 Neotragus moschatus
CCTCCCCCTCCCCCACAGGGTGGGAGGCCCCCCGGGCTCTGTGTTGCCCTCACCCACCCTTGCCATCGATGCAGCACACCTCGGTGCCGCCCACAGTGACCTGATGACACTCTGATGCACCGGCAGGTGCCCAGGGGCGTGCTGCTCCTGGTGGGCGCAGGCGCGCAGGTGAGTCTGAGGTGAGGAGAGGTCCGCAGGGCCCCCCTGGGCAGACGCCAAGCCCTTCTGTCCAGGCTCCTCCAGGCGCCCCGCATTTGGAGGGAGGGGAGGAGAAGTACAGGGGTGAAGGCCTGGCGACCCACAGTTTCCAACTTGATTTTTGGGCAAATAAAGCAAAGAGCAAGGCTGACCTGAAATGCCTTTGCTAGATGGCACACCATCCTGCACAAATAACTTTGCTTTTCAGTCTTCTTAATATTTAAGGCAGCTGTAAACCTGGAAACACGAGTTTTAATATTTAACACTCTAGGACTCTGGAAGCCTCTTACTACACAATGTCTGTGAGACGCTTCCTTGGCAGCAATAAATATTTTATAACTACTGGGCACACAGTGCCTGATGGCTTTATGAATAAACAAAGACTCATTTGAGAACCATCTGTGAGGACTAATCGCTGGCTGATTCGGCGGGGACTCGAGCCTTCTCCCTTCAAGGCAGTGCCCCGCTCTGCACCCAAGGAAGAATGGTATTTAGGTTTCAAAGTGAAATCCAGAGGGAGCATTTGTCATGCACGGACTGTGTATCCATATTTTATCAAGCTCTGGGCTCTACACTTTACCTAAGAAAACTGTGTTGGAAAGCATGTCAGATGTCTGCCCCTTCCTCCCACTGCCTTTCAGTTCAGTTCAGTTGCTCAGTCATGTCTGACTCTTTGCGACCCCATGGACTGCAGCATGCCAGGCCTCCCTGTCCATCACCAACTCCCAGAGCTTACTGAAACTCATGTCCATTGAGTTGGTGATGCCATCCAATCATCGCATCCTCTGTCATCCCCTTCTCCTCCTGCCTTCAATCTTTCCCAGCATCAGGGTCTTTTCCAAGGAGTCAGCTCTTCGCTTCAAGTGGCCAAAGTATGGAGCTTGAGCTTGAGCTTGAGCATCAGTCCTTCCAATGAATCTTCAGGACTGATCTCCTTTAGGATGGACTGCTTGGATCTCCTTGCTGTCCAGGGGACTCTCAAGAGTCTTCTCCAACACCACAGTTCAAAAGCATCAATTCTTCGGTGCTCAGCTTTCTTTATGGTCCAACTCTCATATCCATACATAACCACTGGAAAAACCAAAGCTTTGACTAGACAGATCCTTTTTGGCAAAGTAATGTCTCTGTTTTTTAATATGCCATCTAGGTTGGTCATAAATTTTCTTCCAAGGAGCAAGTGTCTTTTAATTTTGTGGCTGCAGTCACCATCTGCAGAGATTGTGGAGCCCCCCAAAATAAAGTCTGTCACTGTTTCCACTGTTTCCCCATCTATTTGTCATGAAGTGATGGGACCAGATGCCATAGTTTTCTGAATGTTGAGTTTTAAGCTGGCTTTTTCACTCTCCTCTTTCATTTTCATCAAGAGGCTCTTTAGTTCCTCTTCACTTTCTGCTATAAGTGTGGTGTCATCTGCTTGTCTGAGGTTATTGATATTTCTCCCAGCAATCTTGATTCCAGCTTGTGCTTCATCCAGCCCAGCGTTTCTCATGATGTACTCTGCATTAAAGTTAAATAAGCAGGGTGACAGTATACAGCCTTGACATACTCCTTTTCCCATTTGGAACCAGTCTGTTGTTCCACGTCCAGTTCTAACTGTTGCTTCTTAACCTGCATACAGATTTCTCAAGAGGGAGGTCAGATGGTCTGATATTCCCATCTCTTGAAGAATTTTCCATAATTTATTGTGATCCACATAGTCAAAAGCTTTGTCAAAGTCAATAAAGCAGAAATAGATGTTTTTCTGGAACTCTCTTGCTTTTTCAATGATCCAACAGACGTTAGCAATTTGACCTCTGGTTCCTCTACCTTTTCTAAATCCAACTTGAACATCTGGAATTTCATGGTTCATGTACTGTTGAAGCCTGGCTTGGAGAATTTGAACATTACTTTGCTAGTGTGTGAGATGAATGCAATTGTGTGGTATTTTGAGCATTCTTTGGCATTGCCTTTCTTTGGGATTGGAATGAACACTGACCTTTTCCAGTCCTGTGGCCACTGCTGAGTTTTCCAAATTTGCTGGCATATTGAGTGTGGCACTTTCACAGCATCATCTTTTAGGATTTGAAATAGCTCAGCTGGAATTCCATCACCTCCTCTAGCTTTGTTTGTAGAGATGCTTCCTAAGGCCCACTTGACTTCACATTCCAGGATGTCTGGCTCTAGGTGAGTGATCGCACCATTGTGGTTATCTGGGTCATGAAGATCTTTTCTTGTAGAGCTCTTCTGTGTGTTCTTGCCACCTCTTCTTAATATCTTCTGCTTCTGTTGGGTCCACACCATTTCTGTCCTTTATCGAGCCCGTCTTTGCATGAAGTGTTCCCATAGCATCTCTCATTTTGCTGAAGAGACCTCTGGTCTTTCCCATCCTGTTCTTCCCCGCTTTTCTTTGCGCTGATCAGTGGGGAAGGCTCTCTCGCTCTCCTCGCTGCTCTCTGGAACTCTGCGTTTGAGCAAGTCTCTGGTTTGACCACTTCCAATTTGCCTTGATTCATGGACTTGACATTCCACGCCCCTGGGCAATATTGCTCTTTACAGCGTCGGACTTCACTTCCATCACCCGTCACATCTACAACGGAGGGCTGTTTTTGCTTTGGCTCCATCTCTTCATTCTCTGTGGAGTTATTTCTCCGCTGATCTTCAGTGGTATATTGGGCACCTACCGACCTGGGGAGTTCCTCTTTCAGTGTCCTATTGTTTTTGCCTTTTCATACTGTTCATGAGGTTCTCGAGGCAAGAATACTGAAGCGGTTTGCCGTTCCCTTCTCCAGTGGCCCAGTGGCCCACTGCCCTGGGGTCTGCGTTTGGGCCCTAGCTACAGCCCTGGTGATGGTGTCAGTTGGGCGTCTCAGGAAACGCAGGGACCGCAGAGTCAGCGAGATGGAAGTCTGCTCTGCCCTCCTATGAGGGCCCCTGACTGAGCAGCCACCTGCATAGGACACTGGGCTCCTTCACCCAGTGCAAGGCCTCCTTCTCACGGCACAAAACGGCTGCTCAAGCCCTGGTCTTCATTGCCACTCCCCCAGCAGCAGTCTAAAGGAAGGGCCAAAGAAAGGCACTCTCCCTATGAGGACACTCCCCTGAGGCCACATCACAGTGACCAGAACACTGCTTGTGAGGGAGGTGGGCAGCAGGACCATCCCGTGCCTGCCCAAACCAGGGTTGATTCCTGAGTTTGAGAGGAGGAGAGAGAAGACCTTCCTGAAGGCAGGAGGATGAGTGAGGGAGACCCGCTCCGCTGCCCCTCAGCTGCTGTTAAAGGGCCCACGGCACTCTCCTCCTCCCAGGAGGGCCTGCTGGGCTCCTCTGGGGCCCAGCCCCGCCTCTGCCTGCCAGCTCTCCCTCCTGCTCACCTCGGTCCAGCACTCACAGCCCCTCACCTGCCCCTTCAGCCTCCCACCCCCTGGGCCCAAGGGGACCTTCTCTAGCCCTGGATGTGGTCGGCTGGGCCCTGCGGGAGACTCAAGGGGAGAGAGTACCACCTGGGGTCCTCACCCCTCCTTTGTCCAGCACTGTCCACTCTTTCAGACCTCAGCTCAACTGCCCTGAGCTTGGGGCATTCCCCCAGCGCCCTTCCAGGGCCCTGCCTTCTCTACCAAGGGCCAAGCTCCCCGCTTCCCTGCAGGGCGGGGCGCACAGATACTGGGTGGGGAGTCCCGTCCTCCCCCACGCAGGCGGCCCGTCCCTCCTGCAGGCCCGGATCAGCCCCTGCGAGCGGCGAGGGCACAGAACTATTTGCAGGGCAAGTGAGTGAACACGCTGAGGAACAGGGCCGCTTTCTGGAGGGCTGGGAGGGGCTCAGGCGAGGGCCAGGGCCGGAAGCTGAGGCATCTTGGACCAGCGACACCCAACTGGGAACCCCAGAATCCAGCGCGGACCGGGTGCAGCTGCGGTGTGCAGCCCGGCCAGGGGCGCGGGCAGCGGCGGGGGCGGGGGCAGGGCTGCGGACCTGCCGGCGAGGGTGCGGCCCCGGCTCCGCCCGGCGTCCCGACCGCCCCCGGCCCGGCCCCGGCCCGGGCTCCTCCCCAGGCCCCTCCCCAGGCCCGCTCCGCGGGGCTGGTGGGCGCCAGCGCGGTACGCCTCCGGACAAGTCTGGTCCCGCCGCCGACCCGTAGTCTCGCGTCCATCCCCGTCGCTAGGCAACCCCGAGGCTCCACACACAGAAAACCAACAGACCTTGGGGCAGTGGGCACCTCGGATGCCGGCGCCATGGACCTGGTCATAACGCAGGAGCTGGCCCGCGCCGAGAGCCAGCAGGGTGGGCGGGGGAGATCGAGACCCCTTGACCCCCACCCCGGGAGGACTCCGGGACCTGCTGGAGCCCAGCCCCTGGGGACACCCCGGGACCCAGGGATCCCTGCCCCCGGGAGACCCCAGAACCCGCCCACCACCCGCCCCCAGGGAGGCCCTAGGCCTCGCTGAATCCCAGCCCCTTCGGAGACCCCGGGGCCTACCAGGACCCCCTCCCCACCTTGATGACCCCCGCCCTACCTGTGACCCCTTGAAGCCAGCACTTGGAGGATGTGTCTGACCTGGGCACCTGAGGCGCCTTTCCAAAGGAAAGCTTTCGTTTTTCCTAACGGTTCCTCAGAATCAGTCACCTCGTAGGCTCCCGAAGCCTGAGCCACAGGGCTGCCGCGGGATTCTCGGGGCTGGGCTCGGGGCACCTTGCCCCTGGGCTCCTCCCTGGAGAGAAGCGCACCAGCGGGGCCCAGCCTGCCCGAGTCCAGCCCCGTCCGGGGCCTGCTGACCGTCCCCCCTGCTGCTCTGCAGGGCGGTGGCCCATTGATGACGGCCTCTTCCTCACTCCTGTCCTGGTAGACGCTGACTCTCTGAAGAGGGCCTACCAGTTGATTAAGTCCGCCAACCTGGGCAAGTCCGAGTTTGACCCCACAGAGAGCTTCAGCCCCGACCTGTTTGTTTTATGTGCAGAGCAGGCCCTGAAGGTGATTAGTCCCAGGGCTCCTAGGGAGGCAGCTTCAGGGGACCCAGATCTCCTGGTTTACACTGGAAGCGTGGGGCCCCTGGTGGGTGGTCCAAGGGCTGCTGATCTCCCAGCCTCTCCGGGGCTCTGTGCTCACACAGATGGGGCAGCGGGAGGTGAGTGAAGACTGCATCCAGATGTACTTCAAGGTGAAGGGGCCGGTCACCCAGTTTCTGGGCCGGGCGCACCTGTGCAGGGCCCAGCTGTGTGCCCCCAAGTCCACGGAAGACATGGTGAGAAGGGGGCCTGAGCCCGGCGAGCTGGTTCCTCCCGATTCTCTTCCTTGAGTGAGGAAGCCTTGGGGTACACAACCTCGAGTCTGCCGGCGTGGCGGAGTGCGCCCTGAGCTGAACACGTTGCTGCTGGCGCTGCTGTGTTTCCCCTGAGTTCCTCTGAGTCTCCGCAGAGCTCCACGCCTCGCGCCGCAGCAGCTCCCCGCCCCCAGCGTGGTTTTGTGGGGAGCTGGGTGACCGGGTTCATCTTCAGGGAAGTGCGATGCTGCACTCCCATCTGTGCTTCTCCCTGAGCCCTGGGGTCTGGCTTGTGTCCTTTTGACCTCTGGCCTTTGCGTCCTAGTGTGTGGTCATGCCTGCTCACAGAGGGGGAGCGGGGGCAGGGGCTTTCGGGGAGGGGCGGGCCGTTCAACCTCACTGTGCTTTTTCTATTTGTTTTAGGAGCAATTTGAAAATTGTGTGACTCAGTATATGAAGGCAATCAACTTTGCAAAAGGAGAGCCGAGGTGGGCACCACGGTCGGTCGCTCCTAGTTGGAGGGTTTAGAGCCAGAGCTTGCCAGGTGGCGCTGTCTGTGTAGGTGACCGGGCGCTGTCTTCTTTTGTTCAGGCTTTCCTACAGCTCTGGCTATGCGCGCACGCCTCCTAACGGCGGAGCTGGGCCACGTGCGTGCACGGCTGCCCCGCTGCGTCCTCTTTCCTGCGCAAAGTCCATGACCTGCAGATGACCTATGTCTGCTGTCCCGTGGGAGCCTCACCCTTGGCCAGTCCCTGGGAGTCTCCTTCTCGGTCCTCTCTGGGGGCTGGCCCTGGGCCCCTCCCTGCCCTCCCTCTCAGTCCTGTACTCCCCCCCGGCCCAAGGCCTTGTGTCTGGAGGGGTGATTCTCCTGAAGCTCTGGCACAGTTTTTGGCTTAGTTAATACATCATCAGAAAGAAGTATTACTAAGATTGTTCAATCTGCATAAACTCTGGTGTTGACACAGCGTATCTGAGTAGGACGCACTCAGCCCTAGGAGTTGCGTGTCAGCCCTGGGATTATTTATCCCTCCTCCCTGCGTCTGCTGTGGACGGCCTCCTCTGCGCTGGGGGTACAGGGCCCCAGCCCCACGGACCGTTCCTCAGCAGGGATGTCTGGGGGGCGAGGCCTGACCCCGAGCCGAAGCTCTAGGACAGTGGGTGTTTCTGGAGCCCCGGAGACCGAGGGGTGGGCACCCTCGGGAAGGGGCCTGGTCAGTGCCATGCCCCTCCATTGCGGTGGGGTCTGAGCTGGAGCGGGCGCACGGCTGCTCTGGGCGGGGCTGCCGCTGCTGAACCCGGAGCCGGTTCCTTCGGCAGGCCCGGGCGGCTCCGGGGGCCTCACCGTCCCCCCCTGTCGCCGCAGGTATCACTTCCTGGTGTACAACGCGTCGGTGCTCTACTGGCAGATGGTGAGGCCGTTTCTCAAGCCTGGCTACCGCCACCACCTGGTCCCCAGCCTGGCCCAGATGGTGAGCGCGCTCAGCCAAACGGAGGAGGAGGACAAGGAGTGGCAGGCAGAGCTGATGCTGTGAGTCCCCTGCCCCCGCCAGCCCCTCCGCTCTCTGGTCTGAACTGGGAACCAGGTTTGGGGCGTCTTGTCTGCAGAAGTTTGTCCAAGGCACCACGGTGTCCCGAGCAGACGGGCATGACCACAGGAAGCGTGCTTCTACTCAAAACCCAGGAACTGAAGAAACCGGGAAAGTAGACGTTCTAGCAACAGGCAGCCCAACCCAGAGGCGTGCCCCGCCCGGGGAAGTTCGCCCCCCGCGTGCCAGCCCTAGCTGGATGGCCCTGCGGGGCCACAGCGAGCGGCTCAGTGGCCGGTCCCGGCGGGAGGGCAGGTTGAAAGGCGCTTGGGGACACTCTGCTGTATCTGGGGGATGCTGTGTGTCGCCAGCGACTGCGCGGGTGCCTGGAAGGCCCAGAGGGCCGGCCCTGAAGTTGGAACCCAGAGTCTGCAGGTGTTTCTCACCTTTTATGCAGTTTCGGAAGCTTTAACAGAAAATTAGTAAAACCATGCCTTTTCTCTGAAGGCTGTTGTTTGAGGTACACAGAATTACAGCTGGACAGGCCCCGGCCCCTTTGCGAGTTGGGGCCCAGCCCTCTAGGTCTGAGCCAGTCATGTGAGCCCCAGACCGTGCATGGGGTGAGGAGCTGTCCAATTTCTGCATCTTTCTGAAGTTTGTAAAACATAAAGTTAATAAAAACACAATAACCCAGGTTATGCTAGTCGTAAAGAACCCGCTGCAGGAGACTTAAGAGACGTGGGTTCGATTCCTGGGTCAGGAAGCTTCCCTGGAGGAGGCTGTGGCAACCCACTCCAGTATTCTTGCCTGGAGAATCCCATGGACAGAGGAGGCTGGTGGGGTACAGTCCATACACTCTCAAAGAGTTGGACAGGACTGGAGTGACTTAGCAAGCGTGTGTGCAGTCTGGTTACTAGACCTTAGTGGCAGAAAGCGTGACTGTCCAGGCCTAACACGCACTGTTCCTGTCATGCAGGGAGCTCCTGGAGTGTTACCTGCAGGCTGGGGAGAGCGAGGAGGCCGCGAAGTTTTGTGCCACAGCTGCACCGTTCATCAAGGCTCACGTGCCACAGAAATACCGGCAAATATTTGCCCTGATGGTGAGTCAGAATATTCACATGTGCAGAAAGAAGCTATGTTGTCTGAAAACAGCCGAGACCATCCACTGGGATAGAGAAACACACATACGGGCGCGCAAGCGTAAACAGGACGAAACACCGTCGTTCCCTTCTCGTGGCTGAACGTTTCTTTTTTAACCACACTGAGTTTTTTTTAAAAAAATTAGCAGAAACTTCATAAAATAATTACTGCAACAGTGTGTGTAAAGAGCGTTTATCACTTGTTCATTTTATGTATAAAATTTAGCTGAAATTATATGTGCAAAACTAAGCATAAAGCATGTGAAATGCGAAAGTACTTGCCAGTCACAAATGCTCCTTCTAAACGCACAATCTCTGCAAAATAACAGCTAAACAGGGTGTCTGGCCGCTTCCTCGCTGTTCGAGTCTCGATGCTCTGTTCCGTCTCACAACAGGTCCGACATGAGCTAGCAGACGCTCTTCGGCTAAAGGAAGAGAGGAGAGGCTCTGCCTGCCTGTCCGTCACTTTCCACATTAATGTGCTGAAAGCGTAGGTGCTCTGGGGCGGGGACAGTGCCCAGGAGGCTCCGTGCCCCAGGCGGGGGGGTGTGCAGGGGCCGCCCGGCTGGAGGGCAGGCCCGGCCTTGCCTCCCTCTGCTGAGAGGCTCCGGAGAGGCGGCCAGTGAGTGCGCTCCTCAGGCAGCAAGGCCGGGGGCTTTTAGGGAGCGGGGACAGCAGCCACGTCAGATGCCTTTGACGGCCCTGCCGGACGAGGCCTGGGCCTGGACCGGACAGTGACAGGACGATGGTGGTCTGTGCCTGAAGCCCTGACGGGACGGGTGAGGGTGCAGGGGAGGGGCTGTACCAGCCAGAGGCCTGCTGCGGGACAAGGGGGAGGGAGGATGGTGGAGAACTCGGTGTGGGTGGGGAGGAGATCCCAGTGTGTGAGGGGGGTCCTGGTGTGTGAGTGGGGGGGTCCCGGTGTGTATGTGAGTGAGGGGGTCCCGCTGTGTGTGTGAGGGGAGATGTCCCGGGGNCCACATTTCAAGCATTCAATAGCCACCTACAGTTAGTGGATACCATATTAGACAGTGAAAATATACAGTATTTCCATCATCACAGAAAGTTCCAGGACAGTTGGTCCTAGATGGTCCTTTAAGGTACTGATCACATTGTTTTCTATTTCACTAGATCTTTGTTAAAAGCGTTTTATCTGGTTATTTGGCCATGTTGAGTCTAGCTGTGGCAAGCAGAGTCTTTCTTTGGGGTGCGCGGACTTCTCTCTAGCAGTGATGTGCAAGGTCAGAGCGTGGGGCCTCATAGTCGGTGTGCAGACTGTGCTGTGCCCTCCAAACTCCCCTTCACAAAAAAAAAAAAAAAAAAAAAATGCGTTTCCCCCGCTGCTGGGCATGCCCTTGGTTGAGAAGGGTCACCTTGCAATGAGCATGGGCTGTTTGTGGAGCTCAGCTTGCTACAGTGATCGGTCAGTGTGTCCATGCCCTTCACCCGACTCAGGGTGATTCCAAAGGCCATCCCAGCCGGAAGGTCTTTTGGGGATGATCAAGGACCTGACGTCTTCTCTCAGTCTTGCTTGCTTCCTTGCCCACTCATGCGTTGCTCCCACTGAGACTTGCTTTCAGGAGAGCAGTCATCTGGTTGCACATAAGAAGGGGGGCAATCTGGATCCAGCCGCTTCTTAAAAATACTTTCACATTATCTAATGATCTTTCTGTGAGCCCCCATAGCTCAGTGTTCATCATTGCCACTTTCAGGGGTATCTGTTCTTAAGCTTTTCTATTCTTAAGGACCACTGGGAGGTACTTCTTAGCTTTTTCCACTGTTGGTTAGGATTTAGGGTTCTCAGATCCATTAAATCAGTTCACATATCAATTTTCTTGTTATCTTTCTTATTATCTTTAACCTATGGGCTTATATCTTAAAAAAAAAAAAAAAGTCTCTTCCCAGTTGTTTTAGTCAAGTTTTGGAAATGCATGCATTTAATCTGCTGGTTTCCTGATGAGACGTCACTCTGCACCTAGAACTTCTGACATTTTTATTTGCAAGCCATGTTGTAAAGTAAACAGAAATACGCATCATTAAAGCTTTCGGGTTGCACTAAGCCAGGAAAGGAGAGTGAGTAAAAAAGGGATTGTGTGTCTTGAAATTTGATATATTCTTGGGGAAGTAAGTGATGGGAAGCTATAAGACAGAGGTTCAGTCTGGAAGGAGTTATTACAGGTTTTGCAATTACAAGATAATATAAACGACTGAAATATAGATTGAAACATGGACATTATATCAAGGATCATGGTGCTTTTATGACTTGAATGACAGTCATAATTATTTTTAACAGCCATACTGATGGGGCAGGATACATAAAAGGCAGGCACTTAGAAGCTATCTTTTCATTAAACTCAGTATAATGAGATATAATACACAGTAGTATGTACTGTCCTAGACGGGAAAGAGTAGGATGAACTTCAAGGGGGCTTAGAGGAAAATGGCAAATATGATTAAAGGGCTGGGAATAGGGAGAATCTAAGTGGGAAGCCGAAGAACACAGTTTATTCAGAAGAGAGGAATTAGACGGTGTCTAATGGCCCTAAAGCACATAAAGCAATACTAATTCATTTTCACATTTTAAGTGCTTTTTCTGAGAAAATTTAATGGGCTAATTGGTGAGCACAGTGCTTTATTCATCCCGGGCCTTTCAGGGTTAGCTTCCTTCCATCTTCAAGGATCCAAGCATGATAAAATGGTCTTTAACTTCAACAGAAGGGGTTAAGCTAACATAAGAATTCTCCAAAGGTGAGGATTACACAGGATAAATTTACTTATTTAAAAACTGATATTTACAGAGAACAAGAGATGATGGAACCACATCAACAGAGGTGTGAAGGTAGTTTTCCTTCAGTGACGGACCTAGGAAAGATGCATCCTTATGTCCCCAGTTTTCTCTTATATTTCCTCACTTTCTGACGTTGTCTTCATCAATGACCAGGCAACATTTTCTCCCATGGCTTACAAATGGACACTATTTGCATTTTTTAGTTAAACTGATATTGTGGATATGTTCCTTTTTACTGTGACATAGAGAAAGATTGTGAGTCAAACTCAAGCGAGACAGCCTGGGTCTCTGGCCGGCCTTGCCACGGGGTCGCTTTGTGAACTTGCACATGTTATTTAACTTTTGAAAACGCTGATGATAATATTGCTTTTAGGAGAAGGCGATGCCCCCCCCCTACTCCAGTGCTCTTGCCTGGAAAACCCCATGGATGGAGGAGCCTGGTGGGCTGCAGCCCATGGGGTCGCTAAGAGTCAGACATGACTGAGCGACTNTCTTGTCAATTCGCCAACGCCGTTCATCCCGCCATCCCCTGGACCCCCGCGGAGGCTGGACCCCCGCAGGTTAGAAATGAATGTGTGAAATATTCATTGGGGAGGGAACGGTTTGGGGATTATCTTCCCTGATTTTCTTGTCAACTCACTCCACCTTCTGAGGGCAAGAGAGATTTCTGTCCTTATTTAGCCTTGACTGGAAGTGTCATAGCAGTGGTGCATGATGGGAACTTATCTGCAAGGCTGATTTTATTGTGATGAGGGCAGAACGAGCAAAAAGTTACATTCAGACATTGGAGGTTCCTGCCTTTCTCCACTTTTCTTTGTCTGCCTCTAGGACACTTAGGAGAAGGCAATGGCACCCCACTCCAGTACTCTTGCCTGGAAAATCCCATGGATGGAGGAGCCCAGTAGGCTGCAGTCCATGGGGTCGAGAAGAGTCAGACATGACTGAGCGACTTCACTTTCACTTTTCACTTTCATGCATTGGAGAAGGAAATGGCAATCCACTCCAGTGTTCTTGCCTGGAGAATCCCAGGGATGGGGGAGCCTGGTGGGCTTCCATCTATGGGGTCACACAGAGTCCGACACAACTGAAGCGACTTAGCAGCCACAGTAGCAGGACACTTAACCCCAAAATGTGTGGTTTCCTGTCAGTCTGGAGGTTCCTGCTTTTCTTTGCCCAAGGACCCCCGCTGTTTGCAGAGGTGTGGCTTCCTGCCATGTGACCCTTGTCCCCTTCTCTGCTCAAACCCTGCTGTAACATCCCCCTCAAGAAGTAGGGAGTCAGGCGGTGAGCTCCTCTCTTGCACAAGGGAGGCCAGGCTCACCGAATTCTCCTGGCTGGATCCACCAAAGACGTTCCCAATGGAAGGTTCCCATCTCAAGGCAGAAAGTATTCTGAGACAGGAAGGTCAAGAAAGCAAAATGAGGATTTATTTACTTAAGGGATAGTACGCTCTCAAGGGGAGAGCAGGAGGCTCGGGTGAGTAGCTGCGCTCTTTCTTTAGCAAGTGAGTTATGCATACAGCAGAAATGAAGGAGCAGATATTTATTGGGAAGGAAGGGATCTGAGGGTCTTATCCGCTGATTTTCAGGCCAGCTCCATCTTCCTGGAGGGAAGAGGGATTTTGTCCCTCTTTAGTGTTCTTCCCTGGAGAGTCCTGGGGATGGGGTCGCACAGAGTCGGACACGACTGAAGGGACTTAGCAGCAGCAGCAGTAGCCTCGAGCAGAAGAGTCCTGGCAGTGGCGCGTGATGGGAACTTCTCTGCAAGGCTGATTTTCAAAAAAACCGTCCTTTGTCCGCACCGGGTCCTCCTGGCCGCTCGGGGGCGCTGTCTAGGTGCGGTGAGCGGAGGCCGCTCCCCGTGGCCGCGGCCCGGCTTCACCGCGGTGGCTTCTCTCGTCGCGGAGCGTAGGCTGTAGGCGTGTGTGGGGCTGTAGTTGTGGCCCGAGGGCCAGTTGCTGCGCGGCCTGCGGAATCTGCCCGGAGCAGGGGCTGAGCCCACGTCCCCCGCGCTGGGTGGGGGATTCTTCCTCACTGTACCAGCGGGGGAGTCCCGCAGGCCCTCCGGCTAATTTTATTGTATTGAGAGCATCAACAGCAGCAGGTGCGTTTTCCTCAGTCCAGGTCGCTACACTGAGGAGAAGTTTCTAGAAGCCTTGCATGCTGAGTGAACTTCAGTTGAGCGGCCAGTGAAAGTGTAGCAAGGTTTTCTTACAGATTGAGGTAACTGCTGCTGCTGCTGCTGCTGCTGCGTCGCTCGGTCGAGTCCGACTCTGTGCGACCCCATAGACGGCAGCCCGCCAGGCTCCCGTCCCTGGGATTCTCCAGGCAAGAGCCCTGGAGTGGGGCGCCATCGCCTTCTCCCTTAAGTGCGGAGGAGGCCTCTGTTGTCCCGGGCATGGCCATTTTCTCACTTTATCTTTTCTGTGTTGCGCGTTTGTCGTCATGCTTTGGAAGCCGTATTACATCTCTCAGCCCGCCTTAAACTTCTGAGAAGGCCTGTTTTAAGAAGTACATATGAGGAGGAGAGAATAGAGAGAGACAAAGTCCAGGGAGGCAGGTAAATAGAATCATGGAGACGAGGCCTGTGTGCTAACAGTGAGGGCTTCCCAGGCGGCGCCAGTGGTGATTCACCGCCAGTGCAGGAGACGCAAGAGACGTGGCTTCCATCCCAGGGTTGGGAAGATCCCCTGGAGTAGGAAATGGCCCCTCACTCCAGTATTCTTGTCTGGAAAAGTCCATGGTCAGAGGAGCCTGGTGGGCTACAGTCATGGGGTCGCAACGAGTCAGACACGACTGAGCACACACATCTATATAAAGATAACTTGAACAGAAAATAGACTACAAGATTATCTTTTCTAGAGCTGGAAGATGAATTTGGTAAGTCTGACATTTTTGCATTAAAAAGTATATAATACATTTGTGTGAAATGAGAGTAGATTATCAGTATTCTTTCCGAGTAGTCCAGGTAATTAGAAAAAGAAGTGTGTGTTGGGGGGGGGAATCCAGTAGAAATAAGATTTAATTTTATATGTAATCAGAAGAAATATTCTAAGTAATTCATCACTAATTCAAAGAGTCAAGAGAAATCTAGGAAAAGTCCTAGGAGACATAATTAGCTATGCAGAGGTTGAAGTTTGCAAAATGTCACAGTTACAAATTGTAACTTTTCCCCTCATGAGACCTGAATATGTTTCATCAACAAATCTCAAAAGAATTTTCAGCAAGTCTCAATAAGAAATACTTGCACTTGATACAGGAATTTTCACCTAAACAGAGGAGTCTGGCTTTGGAAGGTCTGCTTCTTATTGTTTGGAAAGCTTTCCGGAAGTCTGCCCCTTAAACTCTTTGGGCTTCACTTCCTCTTTATGAAAAATGGGGGGAACCATGCCTGTCACCAGTTCACCCCCAAGGGTGTTGCAGAGTGACCAGAGTCCATCTCCTCTCAGTCCTGTGCTGTGGGAGGGTTCTGTCAGCGTCAGGGACAATCGGTTCTGGGCTCCGCTTCCGTGGCCTCGGTGTGAGGCCTCCGGGGCAGGACTTGGCAGGACTGACCCTGCTTCAGGGTGACCAGTGTTACAGATGCCCTCGGAGACGGGATGTGGCTCTGTGGAGGGGCTGATGTGGGGCCTGCTGAGGGCCGGCTGTCATCCCAGGGCTGGCGGGCACAGACCCCCTCTGTNGGGGGGAGGTCCCGGTGTGTGAGTGGGGGGGGGGTCCTGGTGTGTGTGTGAATGGGGAGGTCCCAGTGTGTGTGTGAGTGGGGGGGTCCCGGTGTGTGTGTGAGTGCGGGGGTCCCAGTGTGTGTGTGGGGGGCTCCTGGTGTGTGTGAGTGGGGGAGTCCCGGTGTGTGAGGGGGGAGGTCCCGGGGTGTGTGTGAGTGTGGGGGTCCCGGTGCGTGAGTGAGTGGGGAGGTGTCTGTGTGCAGTGAGGAGGTCCCGGTGGGTGAGTGGGCAGGACAGCTGTCCAGAAGGAGGCAGCAGCCGTCTGGGTTGGATCTAGCCGATGGGAAGGACCCCGCCTCCTTCCCAGGTGGGCTGTTGGTGTGGGGCTGGATCTGGGTGCGTGGTTTGAGCGCGCTTCCTCAGGGCTCATTCTTAGTGACAGCAAGACAGAGGCTGGACTGGGGTTAGGGTTAGGGCAGAAGTGCTGTGAGAGGCCACCAGGAGCCCGGCGGAGAGAAAGCAGCAGGCGTCACCTAGGCCTTCTGTTCGTGGAGGACACACGTTCATAGACTAGATTAGTTTTAGAATGATTTCTTTTGGTTATTTAATATCTGACAAAATTAGTCTGCGTTCTAGAAAACTGGATCAAAATGATTTGCCTGAAGACGTCAACAAGATTCTGAAGGACACCTACAGACGCTTAAGTCAGTACGACCAGCAGCACTTGCCTTCAGCCAGAGAGGAAAAGTGAGTGTGTGTCTTTCCAGCTCCCCGTCTGTGTGCAGCATTTGGTAACTGCAGGAAAACACGAAAGAAAAGCGAAAACAAAACCGAAACCGAAATTCCCTAAGCAAGCGTCAGCCGTGAGGAGGCTCTGGGGGTCTCTCTAGTCTTTTTTGTCCTGAAGTTTGCACTGTTTGGCAGTGCCTGGGATAGGAAACCTCATGTTGTACTTTCAAAGGCCCAGTTGCCTTCCAACCACAAGTGCATTTCCAGTCATCACACCATCTCACGCCTTCTGAAGAGTCATCCCAGGGGCTGAAGAACAACCCCCCCACCCCGTGGTTTCCGTCATCAGTTCTCTGCTAGCGTGCTGGGGGGCTGCTCAGAGCTCCTTCCTGGGCGGAGTTCCCGGAGCTGCTGGCTGACCGGAAGGCAGAAAGAGAGGTCTGGATGCGCCCAGCGCAGCTCTTCGACCAGGCTCGATCTCTAACTCAGAGCAGGTCCAGCTGGTCCCTGGGCACGGCCTGCCCCAGGTTTCGGGGGGTGGGGGCTCTGGGGCCGCGCCCCTCCAGGCAGGCCTGCTGCTGCTGACCGAGGGGGACGGCCGTTCATGTATCTGCAGACACTTTTCCCGCTGTTGGTTTTCTAGCATTTCCTCTCCCCAGCTCTTAGAGTCGGTTGCAGAGTGTCTTGCTTTTCCTGCTTCCGGATTTGAGCTCCTGCGCCAGCGCATTTACCAGCTGCTTCACTCTGTTTACTCTTTAGGTCTTTTCAGATAATTTTTGATGTCCAGATGGGTTTTGTTTAAGATAAGAATCGCTTGAGCTGATGTTCACCCCCCACCAGTGCTGGGCCAGACACGTTTAAGGCCGTCAGGGAGTCCCCGAGGTCCCAGCCCAGCAGCCAGCTCGGTGGGCGCCGACCCGGGTCCCCGGCGCGGTCCTGACCCCCTGCACCTGCCCCACACTCTGTGCCCGCCCTCCCGCCCGCCCACGCGTCTGCTGCGCCCCTGCTGGCGGTTTCTGTGTTGTGGCCGAGAGGACACAGTGTCTCCTGCTGCGGTTCCAGTGTGTTCAGCTCCGTCACTGCTGCTGCACCTGGGAGGCGCGTGTTCCCTGCTGGCCCGGGTCCCAGGCTCAGCCGCTCGCAGGGGCCGTCTGTGGGGTTAAGGCCTCAGTGGCTCCAGGCGTCATCAAGGGGCCCTCTGACCCCTCCCCGCCTGGGCTTCAGTGTCTGGAACTCTGGGTGGGAAAAAAAAGGTCTATGAGTTTAAAGCCAAAAAAGGCCTGAAAACCAGTGATGGGTACCTTGGTGGGTTCTCTTCTTAGCTGCGTGTGGCAGGTCTTGGGAAGGCCAGAGGGGCTTTGGTCGAGGCCCTGCCAGGGCCCTTGGTGGTCCAGACTGGGTGGGGCTGGGCGGAGGGCCGGGACCGCCTGTCCATGCAGGAAAGGGAAGTGCCTTCTCCTGCAAATGATGAGGGGAGGGGAGGCGAGATACAGGATAATATTCTCTGAGCTCAGAAGGATCTTTGAGACTGAAAACAAAGACCTAGCTCCATGGCACACGGTTAGGAACTCACTGTGGGGACTGCACACAGAAGAAGGCCTGCGATGACGGCCCAGAGGTGTCTGCAGAGCTCAGAGCCACCAGCGAGGCAGGGGGACTCGGGGACCAGAGCTAAAGTGGCGCCTGCCTGCCAGCTGGAGCTGAGGGATCCCCCCCCAGCCCCCCTGACCCCTCACCTTCTGCGTCAGTGAAGGGCGTGCTTCTGTCTGCTGTCAGGTGAAGGTGACGGGTAGTGCAATGGGCGCCTCTGGTGTGGCTCAGCCCCTCAGGAGTGGGCAGAAGCTGGGTCACCGTCAGGAGAAGGGCGGAGCGTGGGCCTGCCCACCTGGGAGGAGCTGCCCAAGGGCAGACAGTGTGNCACCTTCTGCGTCAGTGAAGGGCGTGCTTCTGTCTGCTGTCAGGTGAAGGTGACGGGTAGTGCAATGGGCGCCTCTGGTGTGGCTCAGCCCCTCAGGAGTGGGCAGAAGCTGGGTCACCGTCAGGAGAAGGGCGGAGCGTGGGCCTGCCCACCTGGGAGGAGCTGCCCAAGGGCAGACAGTGTGTCCCGGCCACATCAGGTACCAGTGGTGCCTCAGGAAGAGCAGGGGCACCAGCTTGTTCCCAGGGGACGCTGGCGTGTCTGGGGACACTGCTCAGTATCACCCCACGAAGGCCAGGTCCCCTCCCAGCCGAGAACCGCCACGTCCAGATGAGAGGGGGTTAGGCTGGGAAGCCTGGCCCATCTCCCTCACCCAGAACACTGCCCTGATTCCGCTAGTTCTTTGTTAAGCCTTAGATTCAGGGGCTCATCCTCCTACTTTGTTCTTTTTGGAGTTGCTCAGGCTCCTCCAGGCTCTTTGCATCTCTGTCCACACGCTAGCCCTAGGCCGTTGGTTTCTGCAGAGACCTGATTGGCNCTTTGTTCTTTTTGGAGTTGCTCAGGCTCCTCCAGGCTCTTTGCATCTCTGTCCACACGCTAGCCCTAGGCCGTTGGTTTCTGCAGAGACCTGATTGGCCACTAGGACCGCCCTGGCCGCCTGGCTGAGGCGGAGGAGGAGTCTGCCTCGAGGACACGGCCTCCCTTGCTGCTCCCCTGACCCCGGGCTCAGGTGGGGACGCGCGGGGCTCACAGCTGCGCCTGCACTGCCCTGAGACAGTGGAGCTCCCTCCAAGTCTCCTGGCAGGGCCGCGGCAGCTGGGCTTGGGAGCCCTCGCCGTGGGACTCCTCTTCTCTTCCGTTCTGTTCATGCCTCAGCGTGAAGGCTGAAGGCTGATTCCACCGCAGGTGGAGGCGTCTTGTGGCCTCCTGTTGACCTAATGCTGCTTCGTTTCTCTTTCAGAATGATTTTGCTTTTTGAATTAGCCCATCTTTCTCTGACCTTGAAATGCTGGGAGATTGCCTCTGATTGCCTCTCAGACCTGAAGAAGATGGACAGCAAAGTAAGTAGTCACGGCCGGAAGCCCTGCTGCTGCTCACTGTGATGGAGAGGTAAAGGGCCAGGAGCCCCTTTGGGGAATTCAGAAGCCCCTCGCCAGGGGCCTGAACTGCTGTGTCGCTGCTAAATTCCCTTCTAGTCTTTTTAAGTGCGTTTCACGTGGTTGAAATTGTGTGATTTCTGCACCAGTCGGTCATTGGTGCTAACTGGATCAGCGCATGGAAGAGAACATAACCGTTGTCCATACGTGTGCTCCCAGGGTTGGAGTACCTGCCTATACCAAGCAGATGCCAGCAATCCTGAGAGCAGAGACAGGCAGCGTCACAACAGCAGCGGGGTCTGTAATGACCCACTGTCAGCGTGGATAGGTCGCCCAGACAGAAGAGCAACGTGGGTAAATCGGGACTGAGCAAAATGAGCCTAGTCGACTCCTCGGAAGGAGGAAAATGCACATTCTTCAGGACAGATCGTGTTAGATCACAAAGCAAGTCTTAACAGATTTAAGATGACAGAAATCATGCCAAGTATCTTTTGGGGCTGAAATGGTGTGAAGCTAGAAATCGGCAACAGGAGCTAAGCTAGAATTTCACAAAAATGTGGAAATCAGGTAGCGTACTCCTGTAAGAAATCAAAAGGGAAAGAAGATTTTGAAACACAGGACAATAGAGGCACAACGCACCAGAACCTGTGGGCACAGCCGTCCTCAGGGATGCCCAGCAGGCACGCCTGCAGCAAGAGCGGCTGAAGGTGCACCGCCACGCGCACACCTCGGTCAGGCTCGGCTCAGTCGCACAGTCGCGGCAGACCCTTTGGGACCCCACGGACTGCAGCACGCCAGGCCTCCCTGTCCATCACGAACTCCTGGAGCTTGCTCAGTGTCACGCCCATCGAGTTGGTGATGCTGACNTGCCTGCAGCAAGAGCGACTGAAGGTGCGCCGCCACGCACACGCCTCAGTCAGGCGCCAGGCGCACCTGCAGCAAGAGCGACTGAAGGGGCACCGCCACGTGCATGCCTCGGTCAGGCTCGGCTCAGTCGCGCAGTCGCGGCAGACCCTTTGGGACCCCACGGACTGCAGCACGCCAGGCCTCCCTGTCCATCACGAACTCCTGGAGCTTGCTCAGTGTCACGCCCATCGAGTTGGTGATGCTGACCAGCCATCTCATCCTCTGTCGTCCCCTTCTCCTCCTGCCTTCGATTTACGCCTCGAGAAACTAGGGAGGAAAAACAACCAGAACAAAGCCCGGAGTTAGTGGAAGGAAGGAAATAATGAAGATCAGGGCAGAAACACGTGGAACAGAGGCCAGAAAACCGACATAAAAGGCCCGTGAGACCAACAGCTGGTTTTCTGGGAAAATAAACAAAACTGACAAACATTAGCTAGACTAGGAGAAGTAGAAGATCAAACTAAGAAAGGGAAGAGGGGCCTTACAACCGGTGACACAGAGCTAAAAAGGATCTTAAGAGACCGATATGACTTATATGCCAGGAAGATGGGTAACCTATACGAAACTGATAAGCTCCTGGAAACATACAACCCTCCAAGACTGACACGTGGGGAAACAGAAAGCCTGACTAGACCAATGAGTAAGAAGGTTGTATTAGTAATCAAAAAATTTCCAATAAAGAAACACCCAGTGACCCAACAATCCCACTTCTGGGCATGTACCCAGAGAACATGTGACTTAAAAAGACGCATGCATCCCAGTGCTCACTGCAGCAGGACATGAAGGCGACCTAAACGTCAGCAGAGAACGGGATAAAGAGGACATGGGTGCATATACAGTGGATTATTCAGGTCAGGTCAGTTCTCAGTCGTGTCCGACTCTTTGCGACCCCATGAACCTCAGCACACCAGGCCTCCCTGTCCATCACCAACTCCCAGAGTCCACCAAATCCATGTCCACTGAGTTGGTGATGCCATCCAACCATCTCATTCTGTGTCGTCCCCTTCTCCTCCTGCCCTCAATCTTTCCCAGCATCAGAGTCTTTTCCAATGAGTCAGCTCTTCGCATCAGGTGGCCAAAGGACTGGAGTTTCAGCTTCAGCATCAGTCCTTCCAATGAACACCCAGAACTGATCTCCTTTAGAATGGACTGGTTGGACCTCCTTGCAGTCCAAGGGACTCTCAAGAGTCTTCTCCAACACCACAGTTCAAAAGCATCAATTCTTCAGTGCTCAGCTTTCTTTATAGTCCAACTCTCACAATGGAACATTACTTGGCCATAAAAAGGAATGAAATTGGGTCATTTTTAGAGATATGGATGGACCAAGAGACAGTCATACAGAGTGAAGTAAGTCAGAAAAAGAAAAATAAATATATTAGTGCATATATGTGGAATCTAGAAAAATGGTATATTAAACTTACCTCCTGTGTACTTTGAGGACTCCCTGATGGCTCAGATGGTAAAACGTCTGCCTGCAGTGCAGGAGACCCAGGTTTGATCCCTGGGTCAGGAAGATCCCCTGGAGAAGGAAATGGCAACCCATTCCAGTACTCTTGCCTAGAAAATTCCGTGGATGGAGGAGCCTGGTGGGCTACAGTCCATGGGGTTGCAAAGAGTTGGACACGACTGAGCGACTTCACTCACTGACTCGCTGAAACTCACCTGTGAAAGAGAAACTCACCACGTAGAGAGCAAACGTGGGTCTCAAGGGGGAAGGCGGGTGGGGGAGCTGGGAGACTGAGATTGACGGGCACGCATGCTGGGTGCTACCATAAAAGCTGGGAGACTGGGATTGACAGGCACACACGCTGGGTGCCACTATAAAAGCGGCAGCCAGTGAGAACCTGTGGTGCAGCGCAGGGGGCTCTGCTCAGTGCTCTGTGAGGAGACCAAAGAAGGGGAGACACGTGCATACACGGCCGATTCACCTGGCCGTGCAGTAGAAGCTAGCCCAGCTGCGTAAAGCCGCTGTGCCCCAGCAGAAATCAGGAAAACGAAACACACTCGGGACGAGATGACTTCACTGGTGAATTCTACCAAACATTTAGAGAAGAGTTAATGCTGACCCTTCAAAGTTCTTCCAGAAAGTCGAAGAAAAAGGAATACTCCAACTCAGTTTACAAAGCAGGCGTTACCCTGATACCAAACCAGACTAAGTAACTATAAGAAAATAAAACACAGGAAAGAAATACAGAGAAGAAAATAATCCAGCAAAACACAGATGCAAGAATCCTCAACAAAATAGCAGCAAACTGAATTCAGCAGCATATCGTAAAGATCGAACACCATGGTCAGTGGGATTTATCCTGAAGTCACAAGCGTGGTTTAATATAGTCAAATCAATAAATGTGACACATAACATTAAAAGAATGAAGGATAAATATGCAGTCACCTCAACAGATGCAAGAAAAGCACTTGACAAGATTCAACATCCTGTCGTGTTAAAAACTCTCAACAAAAAGTGTGTGGAAGGAAAATGCCTCCACATAGTAAAGACCACACGTGATGCGCCCACAGCTAACATTATACTCAGTGGTGAAAGGTTGGAAGCTTATCTTATAATGTCAAGAACAAGACGATGCTGCCTCCTCTTGCCACTTCAATTTAACACGGTACTAGAAGTTCCCGCCACAGTGATCAGACAAGAAAAAGAAAGAAAATGCATCCAAATCATAAAGGAAGAAATAAGTCTGTCTCTGCTGACATGTGACATGACCTGTTTATAGACAGAAAACTCTAAAGACTCCATCAAAACTATTGGAACTAATGAGCAAATTCAGTAAAGCTGAAGGATTTAAAATCATCAAAAAAGTCAGTTGTGTTTCTGTACACTAAAAAGGAAATATCTGAAAGAGAAAATAAAACAGTTTACAATAGCCTCAAAAAGAATAAATTTAACCCAAGAATCGAAAGACGGGTACTCTGAAAACTAGAAGACGTTAATGAAATAAATGAATGAAGACACAGGACGGAAACATATCCTGTGTTCCTGGACTGGAAGAATGAAAATTATTAAAATGTCTACACTACCCCAAACTACCTACAGCTTCAGTGAAATCCGTATCAGTTCCAACGGCGTGTCTCACGGGAAGAGAAAACAAAGGTGATTTGTGTGGAACCACAGAAGAGCCAAAGGTCTCGAGAAAGGAGAAAACTGGAGACGCCATGAGCTGCAGTCAAAGCTGCCGCAACCGAAACAGGCTGGTCCTGGTACTAACAGGACGCCGAGACCAGTGGAGTGGGATCGAGAGCCCGGAAATGAGGCTGCACACGACGCCAACTCACTCTCGACAAGGCACCAAAACACCACGGGCGAAGTGTAACCTCTTCAGCAAGCGGCGCCGGGAAAGCTGAATGGCCCCGTGGAGACGCGTGAAACGGGACTCCTGCGTCACGCCTCCCACAAACGTTAGCTTGAAATGGGTTACAGATTTTAAGACCTGAGTGTAAAACTCCTTTAAGAACACACAGGGAAAAAATACCCATCGACTTTGGTCTANTCTTCAGCAAGCGGCGCCGGGAAAGCTGAATGGCCCCGTGGAGACGCGTGAAACGGGACTCCTGCGTCACGCCTCCCACAAACGTTAGCTTGAAATGGGTTACAGATTTTAAGACCTGAGTGTAAAACTCCTTTAAGAACACACAGGGAAAAAATACCCATCGACTTTGGTCTAGGCCACGATTGTTGAGCATGACAACAAAAGCAAAGTGAACGGGGAGGGTCGCTTCACCCTAAGAACCGTCCGCACAGTGGAAGGGGCAGCAGCACGCGAGAGGGCGGCCTGTGACCTCGGAGGAGGACAAGTGCAGACCGCACGTCCCATGGAAAAAGTCTCGAGAGGGCGGCCTGTGGCCTCGGAGGAGAATGGTTGCAGACCGCACGTCCCGTGAAGAAAGTCTCGAGAGGGCGGCCTGTGACCTCGGAGGAGGACAGGTGCAGACCACACGTCTCGTGTAAAAAGTCTCGAGAGGCTTTAGCAGCTATGGAGGAGCTCATACCTCAGCAGGAAATCGCCGTTACCATCCCCACCATTCTCCAGTGGGAAACAATGGGCTGAGGGCCCAGTAGACACTTTTCTAAACAGAGTATTCTGGTGGTGCAGGAAGGGCAGCACCACTGATTGCGGAGATGAAGTCAGAACCTCGGGGAGCCTCACCCACACCTGCTGGGATGGCTGCTGTCCAGAGACGAGAGACGGCGAGTGTTGGTAAAGATGTGAAGAGAAGGAAGCCCCGGTGCTCTCTTGCTGGAAATGTCTGCTGGCACAGCCTCTGTGGACAACAGTAAAGTTCCTTAACATTTCTTTTAAAAAGCTGCTTTGTATGTGATCCAGCAACCCCACTGCTGTGCGTCCAAAGGGACTGAAATCAGATCTTGAAGAGGTGTCTGACCCCGTGTTCACGGCAGCGTTATTCTCCAAAGCCAGATGTGGGAACGGCCGAGGTGTCTGTCTCCGGGTGAACGGATAAAGCGAGTGCGTGTGTGTGTGACGCGGTGTTATTTGGCCGTGAGCGTTTAAGCAGACCAATGTGCACGTCGTCGGGGTCCCTGAAGGAGCGGAGATTAAGTGGGGAGCAGAAAAACTGTTAAGGAGTAAAGGCTCGAAATCCTAAATTTGATGGTCTGTGAAGAGGGAGAGATTATGAGGTGAGGAACAGAGACGGGCGGCAGAGGGCTGCCCTGGTGGCCCAGGCGCTGAGACCTCCCACATCCCAGGGCCAGGTCTGACCCCTGACTGGGAGCCGGAGCCCACAGGCCACGGCTAAGAGTTCACACGCGGCAGCTAAGAGAGNGGTCTGTGAAGAGGGAGAGATTATGAGGTGAGGAACAGAGACGGGCGGCAGAGGGCTGCCCTGGTGGCCCAGGCGCTGAGACCTCCCACATCCCAGGGCCAGGTCTGACCCCTGACTGGGAGCCGGAGCCCACAGGCCACGGCTAAGAGTTCACACGCGGCAGCTAAGAGAGAAGTCAAACAAATAAAAATAAAGTTTGTCAAAAGGATGGCAGCAGGGTTTTCGTTGGAAGTAGATTGAGCTAAAAGACAGATCAACATCCAAGCAGCAAGATGAAGAAGCGGGCCTGTTGGGACTGCCCTGCCGGCTCGGAGATGAAGACTGCGCTTGCAGGGCAGAGGGCGCAGATTCAGTCCTCGGCTGGGGAGCTAAGATCCCACATGCCTCATGGTGCAGCCAAAAAAAAATCGTCAGCCTAAAAAATTCGCATTCAGGGAAAACACTTTGAAAATCAGAAGCAAAGTAAATATTTATAAAAATATGCAAAGTCTGGAAGAGCCTGACTTTCACCGCGAGAAAGTTTCAGGAGCTTTTCAAGCAGAAGGAAGATGATGCTGGCAGAAATCTGGATCCGCACAAGCAGTGAAGAGGACCAGGAAGGGGGCACGTGAGTCAGAGAGACTGAAGGGTGCGTAAGCGCTGGGAAAGATGCTGTTTAAAGCGGAGATAATAACACGGATCGGAAGACTCAGCATTATTCTGATGTCAGTTCTCCCCAGACGGAGCAGTAGATTCAATGTGAGTCAATCAGAGTCTTGACGGCAGTGTTTCAGAAGTTGATGGAGTGAGCATCAAACTGAAAGGGAAACGCAGAGGCCCTAGAATAGCCCAGAGCAGCTCTGGAGACCACAGCAGCGTCAGCAGGCATGCTCGGCCTCACGTACAGGACGGCCAGGACGGGGTCCAGAAGGAGACGTGCACACTCGGGGCCTCGGCCTGGACCAGGCGCAGCGGCTTCTGCTGGGGACAAAGCGTCTCGTCCAGAAAACAGCGCCGGACAGGGGAGCAACCACGTGAGGGAAAGTAAGCACCGGCCGCCCTTCATCCCATGGACAGGAATCAACTCAANCCACAGCAGCGTCAGCAGGCATGCTCGGCTTCACGTGCAGGACGGCCAGGACGGGGTCCAGAAGGAGACGTGCACACTCGGGGCCTCGGCCTGGACCAGGCGCAGAGGCTTCCACTGGGGACAAAGCGTCTCGTCCAGAAAACGGCGCCGGATAGGGGAGCAACCACGTGAGGGAAAGTAAGCACCGGCCGCCCTTCATCTCATGGACAGGAATCAACTCAACATGCACCCTAAACCAAAAATGTGAGCGCTCAAATGATAAAACTTCTAGGAAAAAAAAAAAAAAAACAGAGAAAAAAAACAAGAGGAATCCCTGTGACCTGTTACCTCATAACCACTCACCCGGTAGGTGGCTCACCCGGAGGCTGACCAGCCCACATGGGCCGGGGAGGGGTGGAAAATGGACCCCTTTGGAAACAGGTTAGCAGTTTTGTGAAAGTTACGTGTACCTGTCTGCCCACCCACCCAGGAAGCCCCAGGCCCATGCTGCCCCTACTCCTGCAGCACAACCCCTGTCCTGACCCCAGCGGGGGTTAAGTAAAAGGAATTGTCCAGGTTTCAGTTCAGAGTATCTGTCTGAAGTCGGTGTAGTTATTTAAAAGTTCTATGTCCAGTGAAATTAACTGTGAAAAGTAAAAACAAAAACATTTTTTTCTAGCTTTCTCATTTAAATCTTTGCATCTTTTGGAAACATTTTAAGTTTTTCATATATATATGTACTTATATTACCTAATTTTTTTGTTGAATTTCTACTGCATCTGTGAATTATATTTTGAAATGTTTTCTGACATTAGTGAATGTGATTGCTTTCGTTAAAACTCTCCACCTACACAACAACTACTGTGCCCGCAGGACCCTGCGAGGCTGATTGAAGTTGAGTGCCTGGAGTATGAATTGGAAGCTGTAAGACTGGAAAATAAAATTAAAACCTACACTCGAGAGGCTGTGGAGGTAAGTTGTGGACCAGGAGCGGGAGCAGACGCTGAGCCCTTGTACAGGTCCCTGGACCTTGTGCGTGGACTTGGCACCAGGTTTGGGGAGGGGCCCTGATGGGCACGGGCCAGCCTCCGGTGCCCCAGTCTCCCCTGTGAGCGTGGCCTCTCTGGGAGGAAGTCCGGGGGCCGGGCGGCCCCTCCCTGCCGAGGCCAGCTGACATCCTCCAGCCTGGCTCCGGCCCCGCAGCTGCCGGGCCCACCCTGTCCGGCGGGCCTGTGGGTTCATACAGCCTGTTCCCGGGGCTGGGGCTGGGGGCTGGGATGAGATGGGCCTCCAGCCAGGCCCTCGTGTGGCCTGTGTGGAGCAGCCCGCCCCCAGCACGCTGAGAACACATGCGCTTGGTGAACACCGAGTCCCCCGAGGGCTTTTGCCATCCTGACTCAGGTCCAGGCAAACAGGCGTGCCCCTGCCCTAGTGTGGGGCCTGAGGGGCTCTGGGGAAGTGGTGAGGTCATCTCAGGCATGGGGAGGCGGGGACCCCTGCGGTGGGTAAAGGGAGACCCCTGGGAGGGTGGCAGGAGGGTGGGCAGGGAGGAGAAGGGGGGCCCCGAGGCCTGGTAGCAGCAGGTTCAGAGGACCCTGGCGAGCGTTGCCCCCTTGGTGCCCACCTTGGAGACTTGGCTTGTCTAGAATGTTCCACTGGGGGTTGTGAGGCGGGGGGGCTGGTGAGCACGATGGCAAAGTGACTGAGTGGGCTCCGCAGCCTGTCTGCCCAGTGCAGTGGGGTGTGGTCCGGCCGCCGCCGCAGAGAAGGAACGCAGCGTTCGCTGTGTCTTTNCCCTTGGTGCCCACCTTGGAGACTTGGCTTGTCTAGAATGTTCCACTGGGGGTTGTGAGGCGGGGGGGCCGGTGAGCACGATGGCAAAGTGACTGAGTGAGCTCCGCAGCCTGTCTGCCCAGTGCAGTGGGGTGTGGTCCGGCTGCCGCCGCAGAGAAGGAACCCAGCGTTCACTGTGTCTTTGATAGAATCCTGCCATCGAGAAAGGGAACCAAAATGCACTGAAACTGATGAGGCGGCTGGCATTGCTCTGGGGCCCTGGTGCCCACTCCCTGGACTGGCTCCCGTGACCCCTGCCCCGGCTCTGCCCAGCCTGGCCCGGGAGGAGCTCTGCCAGGGGACAAGCAGCCCAGTGGGGGCTCCGGGCCGGTTCACGTGCTCTCTCTGGACCTGGGCTGTCCCCGCCAGCGCTGCCCTTCTTGAGGGAGGTCGTGGCTGGCTGCTGCCTGCCTGCAGGTGCTGGCAGGCGGTGCGGTGGGACTGCGGGGCTGTGTCTTCTGCCTCTGCCGGCCAAGGGCTCTTCAGGGGCACCGACCGGTTCATGAGGCTTTGATGGACGCTTCTTTGCAGCCAAGAAGCCCGCGCTCTGAACCCCATGCCTGCTCTAAACCCCATGACCTGAGAGCAACACAGGGCAGGCCCCCTGGAGCCAGAAGCCAGGCCCCCAGACATGGCTGAGTGCCTGAGCCTGGGCAGCTCCGGCGGGCACTGAGGGAGGCCTGGAGCTGCTGAGGCCGTTGCACAGGCTGAGGCCGGCCGGCCCCTGTCTGCTGGGCGGGCCACGGGCTCCGTGGATACACGGGACCAGGAGGCAAGCAGCCTTGCCCAGAGGCTCACAGNCCCTGGAGCCAGAAGCCAGGCCCCCAGACATGGCTGAGTGCCTGAGCCTGGGCAGCTCCGGCGGGCACTGAGGGAGGCCTGGAGCTGCTGAGGCCGTTGCACAGGCTGAGGCCGGCCGGCCCCTGTCTGCTGGGCGGGCCACGGGCTCCGTGGATACACGGGACCAGGAGGCAAGCAGCCTTGCCCAGAGGCTCACAGAGCAGACACTGCCGCTGCACGCAGTGCCTGTGTGGGGGCAGATCCAGCGAGCCAGGGCCCTCCCCGAGAGATCTCGCGGGCAGCTTCCACCCGCAGACTCAGACCGCGGCCCGGCCCGCCTGCGTCAGCCGGGGCTCGGGGGTGGGCTGAGGCTGCCCGGGCCTGCCCAGCCTCACCAGGCCGCTGTGCTGTGTGCAGGCCCAGCTGGACATAGTGCGGAGACTGGACGTCACGNGGAGCTGCTGAGGCCGTTGCACAGGCTGAGGCCGGCCGGCCCCTGTCTGCTGGGCGGGCCACGGGCTCCATGGATACACGGGACCAGGAGGCAAGCAGCCTTGCCCAGAGGCTCACAGAGCAGACGCTGCCGCTGCACGCAGTGCCTGTGTGGGGGCAGATCCAGCAAGCCAGGGCCCTCCCCGAGAGATCACGCGGGCAGCTTCCACCCACAGACTCAGACCGCGGCCCGGCCCGCCTGCGTCAGCCAGGGCTCGGGGGTGAGCTGAGGCTGCCCGGGCCGGCCCAGCCTCACCAGGCCGCTGTGCTGTGTGCAGGCCCAGCTGGACATAGTGCGGAGACTGGACGTCACGCTGCAGCGGGCGGTGCGCCTGGGCGAGCCCCGGCTCGTCCACACGGTGTGCGCCACCCAGTGGAACACGTGCCTCCCGCTGCTGCAGCGCAACCTGCGTCACCACCTGCGGAAGCCCCTGACCAGCATCGCCGACGTCCTGGAGACGGCGGACAGGTGGCGGCTGGGCTGTCCCCCCGGGGGGGGGGGCGAGGGGGAGCAGAGGCTCGGCGCAGGGATGGAACCCAGCTCATCTTCCCAGGAAGGGGGCGGGAGCCCGTGGCGTCCCCCAGAGGTGGCGGCTCGAGAGGCTGCAGGCCGCGGGGAGGTGCCCTGGGCTCGGGGCAGGGCCCTGCGGGGCAGACAGGGACACCCAGGTGGCGCCCACCTGAGCTCCAGAGGGGCCGAGGTGAAAGGGCTGGGCTGAGGCGCGGGCGATNCTCGAGAGGCTGCAGGCCCCGGGGAGGTGCCCTGGGCTCGGGGCAGGGCCCTGCGGGGCAGACAGGGACACCCAGGTGGCGCCCACCTGAGCTCCAGAGGGGCCGAGGTGAAAGGGCTGGGCTGAGGCGCGGGCGACGGCGGTGGGCACGGGGGCTGTGGGCTCAGGCGCGGGAGGGGAGGGGTGGGGGGTCGAGCAGGGAGGGCCTAGGTGTTTCTCCTCTCCTGCCTCCGGCGGGGGGGCCCCCAGGGGCGGCTGTGCTGCAGGACGATCCCTGGCAGACACGGGCCTTAAGGTGGGGACTCGGCAGGGGAGAGGCGTGGAGGGCCACCTGGGAGGGCGTCCAGCCACAGGGAGCGGCCGTGGGGGGCTGCCCCGCCCCGTCTGCTTCGGAGATTAACTGTGCTGTGTGCTGAGTCGCTCGGTCGTGTCCGACTCGGTGCGACCCCGTGGGCTACAGCCCGCCAGGCGCCTCTGTCCGTGGGGATTCTCCAGGCAAGAATACTGGACNTTGCTGAGACACTCAAATATGTAAGATGATATTTTCATCAAATTTTGGAAATTACTGGCTATTATTTTTAAAGTATAGTTCTGCCTCGTTCTTGCTCTTTGGGGGAGTTACAACATCGAATACTGTCTTAACTGGTCTCTAAGGCTCCGTTCATTTTATTCTGGGGATTTTTTTTACGTGGACCACTGTTAGGAACCTTGTTCAATTTGTTACAGTACTGTTTCTGTTTCACATTGTGGCTTTTCGGGGGCCAGACTTGTTGGATTTTTAGCTCCTCAACCAGGGATCAAACCCACACCTCCCACTTTGGAAGGTGAAGTCTTGGCCACTGGACTGCCTGGGAAGTCTTGGCTCTGTTCATTTTTAAAAAATCTTTTTCAATGCATTCTTCTGGTTGGATAATTTCTGTTGATTTGACTTCAGGTTCACTGACTTTTTCTGCTCTCCAATCTGCTGTTAGGCTCAACCGAGAATGTTTTCATTTCAGTTATTACAGATCTTTGCTGTAATACTTCCTTTTATTCTCTGCTGAGATTCCCGATCTGTTCTCTCGTCAGCAATGTTTTCCTTCAACTTTTTGTGCGTGCTTTTGTAATGTCTGCATTAAAGATTTACTGCTAAACCCAGCATCTGGCCCATCTTGCATCCTGACTGTGGGTCACCTTCTCCTCTTTCCTGGCCTATCCTGCGGCGTTTTATTGTGTACTGAACGTTGTGGGTGCTGCACTGTGGAGTCTGTGGACTCTGTGACCTTTTTAGGAAAGTGATGGTTTCTGCTTGCTTTCGTGGGCACTTCAGTTACTGGCCAAGAGGT
Source organism: Neotragus moschatus (assembly GCA_006410615.1). Taxonomy (NCBI): domain Eukaryota; kingdom Metazoa; phylum Chordata; class Mammalia; order Artiodactyla; family Bovidae; genus Neotragus; species Neotragus moschatus. The sequence continues at coordinate 546,144 of SJYA01002912.1, forward strand.
GGCTCGTGCTTCCTCGGCTATGTCTCTGGAAGGCCATGGCATCTTCCAGCCTGCACCGTGTTCTCTACAGACTCTGACGGTACGTTCTCTTTGGGTGGGTCAAGAGTGCTCTCCCTGGGCCCACACTCCTGGGGAGCAGCCCTGTGCAGTCTCTGCTGACGTCGGGTGAGAGAGCACACCCAGCTCTTTCCTCTCTGGTGGGCAGGCCGGCAGCGGCTGGTCTGGTTCCAGGTCCAGTTTCACTTCTCCAGCCCCGGGCAGAGGCTCCCCATCTGGACTCCTCTGCCCCGGCTCCATGGGTCCACTCCGCCCTGGCTCCGGGCCGCACTCTGCCTGAGGTGCCTCAGGACACTGTCTCTAGGAGGCTGCAAGCATGGGCTCCTTCCTAAGTTTCCTGCTCCAGGGCCCCAGGCTTGCGCTGCCCAGACCTGGGGCTTTTCGGTCCAGCTTTATGTGTGGCAGAGACCCGATCACTGTTGGAAGCAGAGTGACTCTGAAAATTACTCCTTCCAAGTCCCCTTTGTCTGACCCCATCCCTCCCATTTTGGCAGGACCGGGTTCTCGCGTCTGAATCTGCTATCTGCTCACCCTCATCCCCGTGGCCTCCTTGAGCCAGTGGTTGGCTAGTGTGTTCCCGGAAGGACTGTCCTGCTGTGTTGCTGTTGAGTCTTGTCAGATTCCTTGCGACCCCACGGACTGCAGCACACCAGGCTTCCCTGTACTTCACCATCTCCCGCAGATTGCTCAGACTCATGTCCATTGAGTCGGTGATGCCATTCAACCATCTCATCCTGTGTCGTCCCCTTCTCTTCCTGTCCTCAGTCTTTCCCAGCATCAGGGTCTTTTCCAATAAGTCGGCTCTTCACATCAGCTGGCCAAAGTACTGGAGCTTCAGCTTCATCATCAGTCCTTCCAGTGAATATCAGAGTTGATTTCCTTTAGGATGGTCTGGCTTGATCTCCTTGCTGTCCAAGGGATTCTCAATCGGCTTGCCTCAGCTGGCTCTTCAGGTGGTTCAGCCAGGGACGAGTCTCACGTTGTCGATTCAGGGTCAGGCTGCCCTGAGCACACCCCCTGGCCCTGGGCCAGCTCCCTTCTGCAGGCCTCCTCTCTCCCTGCCCCAGAGGGAAGGGACCCTTTGCTGGCTACCACCCAGGCTTCCAGGGAGAGACTGTGGACCCAGTTCCCTGACAGGGTCTCAGACCTCACCCTTGGCCTCAACCGGGTGCCCTGTCCTGCCCACGACTCCCAGGTGCGCTGACCTCTGCCTCCTCATCCCTGAGGCTGCAGGCCTCACCTCGTTTTGGAGGAGGGTCGGCACGTGGTCCCATCGAACTTTAATTAGATCCAAGTCATCAGCCTTGTTGACGCTCCTGTGCAGAACAGAGGCTGTGCCGGGGGCTGCAGGTGCTGTTGATGCAAAGGCTTTGGGGAGACTGTGGTTGTTGTTTTAGACATGGGCGGCTCCAGCAGGGACATAGCAGGAACAAAGGCCAGGCAGGGCCCACAGCCCGCGGGCGCGTGGCTCTTCTGAGCCAGGATGTGTGTGCCACGGGAGATGAGATGGTGAGACTCAGAGCAGAGAGAGAGGGCCCGCCCTCCGAGGCAAAGCCTGGGTCTCAGTTCAGTTCAGTCGCCCAGTCGTGTCTGACTCTTTGCGACCCCATGGACTGCAGCACACCAGGCCTCCATGTCCGTCACCAACTCCCAGAGCTTGCTCAAACTCATGTCCATTGAGTTGGTGATGCTATCCAACCATCTCATCCCCTGTCGGCCCCTTCTCCTCCTGCCTTCAGTCTTACCCAGCATCAGGGTCTTTTCCAATGAGTCCGTTTTTCTCATCAGGTGGCCAAAGTATTAGAGTTTCAGCTTCAGCATCAGTCCTTCCAATGAATACCGAGGACTGATCTCCTTTAGGATGGACTGGTTGGATCTCCTTGCAGTCCAAGGGACTCTCAAGAGTCTTCTGCAACACCACAGTTCAAAAGCATCAATTCTTCTGCGCTCAGCTTTCTTTATAGTCCAACTCTCACGTTGATACATGACTACTNAGGACTGATCTCCTTTAGGATGGACTGGTTGGATCTCCTTGCAGTCCAAGGGACTCTCAAGAGTCTTCTGCAACACCACAGTTCAAAAGCATCAATTCTTCTGCGCTCAGCTTTCTTTATAGTCCAACTCTCACATTCATACATGACCACTGGAAAAACCATAGCTTTGACTAGATGGACCTTTGTCGGCAAAGTAATGTCTCTGCTTTTTAATATGCTGTTTAGGTTGGTCATAACTTTCCTTCCAAGGAGTGTCTTTTAATTTCATGGCTGCAGTCACCATCTGCAGTGATTTTGAAGCCCCCAAAATAAAGTCTGACACTGTTTCTACTATTTCCCCATCTTTGCCATGAAGTGATGGGACCGGATGCCATGATCTTCGTTATCTGAATGTTGAGTTTTAAGCCAACTTTTTGACTCTCTTTCACTTCCATCAAGAGGCTCTTTAGTTCCTCGCTTTCTGCCATAAGGGTGGTGTCATCTGCATATCTGAGGTTATTGATATTTCTCCGGCAATCTTAATTCCGGCTTGTGCTTCCTCCAGCCCGGCGTTTCTCATGATGTCCTCTGCATATGAGTTAAACAAGCAGGGTGACCATATACAGCCTTGGCCTCGGGCTGCACGAGCTCACTTGCTGGGGCCACTGCGAGCGCCCGCGGTGCCGGTCGGCCCGTTACGCCGACTGCTCGCAGCCTCGCGGTGCACCAGTGGTCTCTGAGACCTGCCGGGGTCCGCAGGGCCCTCGTCTTCGTCCCTCGTGTGGGTCCTGGCAGCAAGACAGGTGGAAAGCAGGCAGCAGGCAGGGCCAGCAAGCAGGCGCCGGAGGCCCACAGCGCCACCTGCCATGACGCCGTCCACCCGCAGCCTCGCGGCGCAGCTCCGCTGCCAGGTGCACGTGGAGATGGCGCACATCGAGGAGGACGCAGACCGACTGGAGCCCGCCGTGGAGCACCTGAGGAAGGCCGCGCTGCTGGACGGCCTGGGCCTCTACCAGGACAAGATCCGGAGGGCCCTCAACCGCCTGCAGCTGTGTGGCATGCTGTACCAGGCGCCCGCGCGCGACGAGGACAGAGCCACCATGGCCATCGAGCAGGTGCCGTGGGCGCTGCTCCCGGGGTGGGCGCTGCCCCCGGGACGGTCGGGAGCCGCTCACCACGCCGCCGTTCCTCTGCAGGCGAAGAAAGCAATGCCCAAGGACAGCGTGCGCAAGAAGCGGGCACTGCTGGTGAATGCGGGGCTTGCCCTGGCCNAGGCGCTGCTCCTGGGGCGGGCGCTGCTCCCGGGACGGTCGGGAGCCGCTCACCACGCCGCCGTTCCTCTGCAGGCGAAGAAGGCAATGCCCAAGGACAGCGTGCGCAAGAAGCGGGCACTGCTGGTGAATGCGGGGCTTGCCCTGGCCCCTGACACCTTCCAAATTGTGCTCGACGGCGAGAACGAGGCCAAAGGTGCGCAGGTGCTCCCAGTGGGAGCGCCTGGGGCAGCCCCGGCCCACATGAGTCTGCGCCCGCCCACTCGTGGAGGGGTGTGGGGGAGCCTGTCTCTGGGGCCTGCACGGCCCCACCCACCAGGAGGGAGTGCCACCTGTTTCCTTCCTGTCCTNTACAGCCTTGGCCTCGGGCTGCACGAGCTCACTTGCTGGGGCCACTGCGAGCGCCCGCGGTGCCGGTCGACCCGTTACGCCGACTGCTCGCAGCCTCGCGGTGCACCAGTGGTCTCTGGTGGACCTGCCGGGGTCCGCAGGGCCCTCGTCTTCGTCCCTCGTGTGGGTCCAGGCAGCAGGCAGGGCCAGCAAGCGGGCGCCGGAGGCCCACGGCGCCGCCTGCCATGACGCCGTCCACCCGCAGCCTCGCGGCGCAGCTCCGCTGCCAGGTGCACGTGGAGATGGCGCACATCGAGGAGGACGCAGACCGACTGGAGCCCGCCGTGGAGCACCTGAGGAAGGCCGCGCTGCTGGACGGCCTGGGCCTCTACCAGGACAAGATCCGGAGGGCCCTCAACCGCCTGCAGCTGTGTGGCATGCTGTACCAGGCGCCCGCGCGCGACGAGGACAGAGCCACCATGGCCATCGAGCAGGTGCCGTGGGCGCTGCTCCCGGGGTGGGCGCTGCCCCCGGGACGGTCGGGAGCCGCTCACCACGCCGCCGTTCCTCTGCAGGCGAAGAAAGCAATGCCCAAGGACAGCGTGCGCAAGAAGCGGGCACTGCTGGTGAATGCGGGGCTTGCCCTGGCCCCCNAGGACAGAGCCACCATGGCCATCGAGCAGGTGCCGTGGGCGCTGCTCCCGGGGTGGGCGCTGCCCCCGGGACGGTCGGGAGCCGCTCACCACGCCGCCGTTCCTCTGCAGGCGAAGAAAGCAATGCCCAAGGACAGCGTGCGCAAGAAGCGGGCACTGCTGGTGAATGCGGGGCTTGCCCTGGCCCCCGACACCTTCCAGATTGTGCTCGACGGCGAGAACGAGGCCAAAGGTGCGCAGGTGTTCCCAGTGGGAGCACCTGGGGCAGCCCCGGCCCACATGAGTCTGCGCCCGCCCACTCGTGGAGGGGTGTGCTGGAGCCTGTCTCTGGGGCCTGCACGGCCCCACCCACCAGGAGGGAGTGCCACCTGTTTCCTTCCTGTCCTGCCAGATGTGAGGGCCTCGGGCCCTGAAGGGTAGGCGCCCCAGACACATGGGGCTTGGTGCAANGGAGCCTGTCTCTGGGGCCTGCACGGCCCCACCCACCAGGAGGGAGTGCCACCTGTTTCCTTCCTGTCCTGCCAGGTGTGAGGGCCTCGGGCCCTGAAGGGTAGGCGCCCCAGACACATGGGGCTTGGTGCAACGCACCCAGCAAGGGCTCGGGCAGGAGAAGCGGGCTGACGGGCAAGGGGCTTCAGCAGGGTCTGCACCAGCCAGCTCCTAAAGACCTGGGCATGGGTGGCAGGCATTGGGGGCCAGCCTGGCGGCTACAGATGGTAGTCATTCTGCCCACCAGCTGCTCTTGGTGCCTGGAGTCCCTTCCCGGACAAGGCACATTTAGGGAGACCTTCCTTTCATGAAAAGATCAAAAATCACCCGTGGGAGGCTCCGCCCCCGCCTGTCCCTAGTCCCGTGCGGGCTGGTTTCGGGAGTGTTCCTCGGCCTGCCCTGTCAGCAGCCTGGCCTGCCGGCCCCTGCAGTTTCCATCGGGAAAACCCGGGGCCGCTTCACTTACCTGTTTGCCAAGGCCCGGCACCACATGCTCAGCGTGGACAAGGCTGTGGGCCACCTGCGGCGCCTGGGGGGCCAGAACGACAAGGAGCGGTGAGCAGCCTGGGGGGTGCAGGGCCTCGGGTCTGGGGGGCGAAGTGCCAGCCCACCCTCCTGCTCTGCGTGGGTGGCCCCTGGCCGGCTCCCTGAGCGAGGTGTGGCCTGCACGCCTGTGCAGGATACACATCTGGGCGGAGCTGGCCAAGGTGGCCCGGAAGCAGAACGTGTGGGACGTGTGCCGGACGGCCAGCCGCTTCTGCCTCCTGTACGACAGCGTCAAGGTGAAGAAGCTGGCCAAGTCCAAGCGAGGTGGGTCCCTCTAGCCGCATATGGGTACCTGTGCTGGCGGGCTCTTCCCAGGCACTGGGGGGTCACTATAGGGTCCACCAGAGCTCAGGAAGGGGTCATGGGGCTGGAGCCTGCAGGCAGAGGCTGGGCGGGGGTGGCCCTCCACCGTGAGCCCTGGGTCCGGCGGAGTCCAGCCTGCGGGTCTCTGGAAGTGGTGGTCTTGGGGATGGTGAGGACACGGGGGCACGCCAGGGGTCCTGGGGGGTGGAGGCGTGGGTGTTGCGGGAGCGATGGGGGCTTCTTGAGGGGCAGAACAGCACACACAAAACCAAGAGCTGAGCTGTTTGTCGGGGAACCAGCTGGAGGTTCGCTGTGGCCAAGCTGGCTTGGGGAGCCCTCGCCACCCCCAGGGCCCTGCACCTGGGAGGTCAGCCTCCCAGAGAACCCGCCCCTCACCCTGCCCCCTTCTCGGGGACCCTGCCGTCCCTGAGAGGCACTTCAGGCTCTGACGGGCAGCATTCTGATGTTGCAGGCAAGAAGAAGAAGGGCTGGGACGGCCCGGGGCAGGACTCCTGGGGCCACTCCGAAGCCACCCTACAGAAGCAGGTGTCCCCCACCCTGCTGCGCAAGTTCGCAGAGGTGGGCTTCATCAGCGCCGAGGTGCGTCCCCCGTATGTGCACAGACGTGACCCTCAGCATCCAGCCCTGCTCCCCAAGTGGCCTGTTGCTTACAAAAGTTTTCCTGCATTCTTGGGAAGTTTTCTGGAAGAAAAATATGTCAAAATGTATTGTGAGGAGTGTTGATGCTAATTGTCCTTTGAAGGAGTGTCTGAACTATGAGTCCCCAGTGATGTGGGTCCCAGGAGCTGGTTGGTACTGGACCTGGTTCTGTCCTGGCCCACGAGTAGCTTCAGTAGCACTTAGAGCCAGGTGTGAGAGAGAAACCTGGCTTCTGATGTCATCTCAGAGGCTGCTGAGGCTGCTAAGGCCCAGCCCCTACAGCAAGCCCAGCCCCTTCCGTGAGCATGCAGAGACCCCAGGCCAGCCGGGTGGTGGAGCAGGGGCCTGCAGGTGCACACAGCACTGAGGCCGCTTGGCGTGGTTTGTTTTGAGGGGTGAGGGAGCAACCTGGCGTAACCCAGACAGAATCCTCCCGGGCTTGTTCAGTGAGGGTCTGGCGGGCACCTCCTGAGGGCCGGGCCCGTGCTGCTAGTGGGGGCAGGTGAGCGGGCCCGGCGCACCAGGCTAGGCACCCATCCCCATCCTCAGTCCTGTCTCAGTCCTGTCACCCTGCCCAGTGGCCTCGGCCACCTCCGGGGCATCCGTGCGTGGTCGCAGAGGACAGGGGCTGGGACTCGGTGGCCTCTGCGGCGTGAGGGGCATGTTTGTCCTGGGGGCTGCATCTCTGAGACGCAGGTGTGTGGGAGGAGGAGCCATTACCTGGGGGAGGGAGGGCCCGGGGTTGGGAAGGCCTGCGGGCACTGTGCTGGCCCCTGCTCAGGGGCCTCCACCCTCCACAGGCCACCGTCCACCTGCTGCAGTCGGAAGGTGTGCAGCTGAACGACCAGCCCA
>SJYA01002912.1:571674-599676 GCA_006410615.1 Neotragus moschatus
GGGGGCTCTGTTGATCCCGCGGGGCGGGGGCGGGGCGCAGGGGCGCTGGGGCTCGGTGGCCCCACGGAGGGATCTGGGGCCATCCGCCCCTGAGGCCCCAGGGATGCTGACTGCTGCCCTGCGCTCTCCCCAGGCGGGCGGGGCCAGGACGGCAGCCCGGTCATCACCTTTCCCGACTATCCGGCCTTCAGCGACGTCCCGGACCAGGACTTCCAGAATGTCATGACCTACCTCACCAGCATCCCCAGGTGCGCGAGCGCCCCGATTCCTCATCCGAGGGTGCAGAGACTCCTCCACGGCCAAGGGGCTAGGGGCGGGTGCAGTGCGGCCCGGTGCCCCCTTTGGACGGGTGAGGTGTGGACCCCCGCTCCAGCCAACCCGCTGGGCCGCAGGGAGTGGCTTCTCTTCTTCAAAGTGCCCAAAGGGGAGGTGAGTGCAGGGCAGGCTTACCCCGAGGGTGCGGTCAGCATGCCCCCTCAGCCAGGTTCCGGGTCACAGCGTGATGAGCTGGTCTAATCTAGGAGGCCGGTGGAACAGCAGGTGTGACTGCCAGGACTTGGTCAGCGTTGGCCCCTCACTGCGCAGCATGGGTGGGGGTGTTAGGATGGAAGAGCCCTTCTGCAGGCCATGGGTGGTGAGGGTCACTTGGCAGAAGGATCTAGAGGGCACCACGGGGTGGGGTGGGGGTCTGTGGTCACCGTCCCCTCTTTCTGTGGACCCGACTTGCTGGACCAGGCTCTGAGCAGCCGAGCTAAGGTGGGTGGTCCAGCCACTGTTCTGGGAGTGACCGGTCTTCCTTCGGGCCCTCGGGCAAGCTGTGAGGGACTTCACGGAGGCCAGCGGTCCGTCTCATTCACTGTCACCTTTGGATCTCCAGCCAGGAAGGCAGGTGTTGCTCCTGTCCCATGGACGAGGGCCCTGGACCTCAGGGGGACATTGCTTGAGTGGGCTCAAGGGTCTGGAGAGGGCAGGAGGTGGGGCTGCCCGTGTGGAGTGGCACCAAGGGGTGTTTGGGGTGGGAACCCAGGATGGTGAGTCTGGCTCTTGACTTCCCAGCAGAGGGGCATGGAAAAGCCACCTGGCCCTGGGGATGGGATGCCGGGGACAGGCCAGTAAGAGGAAGGGCGCCTGGTTTCAGGGAGCCCAGGATTTTAACAGGGAGACAGCTGGCTGTGGGCCACTGACCATGGGCCCCAGTGGTCTCGCTGGTCCTCCAGAGGTTCTGGCCAGCTCAGCAAGCTCCCCTCNGGGATGGGATGCCGGGGACAGGCCAGTAAGAGGAAGGGCGCCTGGTTTCAGGGAGCCCAGGATTTTAACAGGGAGACAGCTGGCTGTGGGCCACTGACCATGGGCCCCAGTGGTCTCGCTGGTCCTCCAGAGGTTCTGGCCAGCTCAGCAAGCTCCCCTCCGTGATGTCTCCAGGGGTGGATGCTCCATGTCCAGGAGGGGCATGGCCCTCGGCCCCCTGTGACGCCACTCCTGTGCTCCCCCGGTGACCCTTGTTCCCTGTGTCTTGTCCCCCACCATTGCCTGTGAACCCCAGGTCCGTCCCAGGTTGGGCAGTGGGGCTCACAGCACAGTAAGGTCCATGTGGACGCTGCCTAGAGAGGGTCTGAGTCCCTGTTCTCAGTCCTTCACCTGGGAACCAAGAGTGGTGCCGCCTGCCCCAGGTGGAGATGTCGCCCACGCCCATGTTAGGTCCCTGCATGGAGCCAGCCAAGCACCCGCTCCTCCTCCCTGGGCCATCGGCGGGGGAGTCAGAGACTTAGCAGGTGTCTGCGAAGGCGGGTGGGCTGTGTGCTCCTCCTGGGGCTGGAGAGCCCTGGCCACCACGTTGCAACCCCGTCCCCTGGCCATCCCCCTCGCGCCCCCGTGCAGGGACGTGTGGCCTGGGGTCCTGAGGCCGGAAGTGGCCACAAGCCGTCTCTGGCTTCCCAGCCCTGGCCGAGGCAGTGGTGGGCCCTGGACCGCACACCCGGCGGGCTGCCATCTGCAGTGATCTCTCCGCGCTGGCTGAGCCAGGGGCCATGGGGGCTTCTGTGGTCTCCCACTGCCCCCTTAAGATGGTTCTCTGGGGCGACCTTCCCTGCCTTTGCGGAAATCTCAGGTTTCTGATCACTCCCAGGCGTGGGAAGGGCAAAGGTCCCTTTCTTTCTGGCAGGGCGGAGGTGGGCCTTCTCTGGGCACAGCAGGCTGAACCCCCACCTCCTTGGTCTCCCCTCCCTGGGTCACCACCCCCGCTGGTGCTGCTGACCCTCAGGCCTCCTGGCCTCGGGGCCCTTGCTCTCGCGCCCTCGGCCCGGGTGGCTCCTTCTCAAGTGCGGGCCTCCCACGCCCAGGCCGCAGTCCACTGGCGGCCCAGCTTTGCAGGCTTACCTGGGCTGTCCCCATTCACCGGCACTCGGAGATGGTCTGTGTCTGTCCTGCACTCAGGTCTGACAGCGGCTCCTCGGTGAGAGTTTGCTGTACAGACAAGTTTCATTGACAGAGTGAGGTCAGCTTAGGCCTGGGGGCGGGCCCCCCGCCCCATCCCTCACCCCAGCACCCCTGCCGCCCCTTCGGGGGGACCGGCACCTTTGTCTCTCCCCCTTTTAAGGGGTTCTCACCCCAGCGGGGTGGAGCCTCCCACCCCTCACCTCCAGGGCTGTTCGCGTGGTCCCTGCAAGCCCGGCACATGCTCCCCGTGGAAACTGAGGAGGGCCGTGTGTGACTGTGCCCCGGGGGGCCGTGGTGTGCTGACTTGCGTGCGGCCCAGCGTGTGTATCGGGACGGTCGCGCATGTTCCGATCGCAGCCTCTTCTTCAGGGTGCAGGGTGTAGCGGGGATCTGGNCCTGCAAGCCCGGCACATGCTCCCCGTGGAAACTGAGGAGGGCCGTGTGTGACTGTGCCCCGGGGGGCCGTGGTGTGCTGACTTGCGTGCGGCCCAGCGTGTGTATCGGGACGGTCGCGCATGTTCCGATCGCAGCCTCTTCTTCAGGGTGCAGGGTGTAGCGGGGATCTGGTGGACCCGTTGCCCTTCCACCCGGAGTGAAACCCTACCTTGGGACCGACTGGTCTTTCCTCAGCTGCGTGAAGGGCCAGCGGGAGAGGGGCTGCCCGACAGGCCGTCCAGCAGGCGGGGGTCTGGGGGGCCAGCTCGCCGAGCCCTGCCCCCCACCCGCCCCGGTGCTGTTGGGGCGGTTCCTGGGGCGTGGTGGGGATCGGCCCTGAGTGAGGGAAGCCGAAGTGCTGCCACCCATCAGCTCACACGCAGCTGCGTTTCTGGAAGGTTTGGTCCACCTTTAAAGGTGGGGAGACACTCGGTGTCCCGGGGTAAAGGAACGGAAGGGGCGCTGCCCGGGGGGCCTCCCACGTGTGGGACCCAGTGTGGGGTGGGCTGCCACCTGGTGGCCGTGGCCGGTACTGCGGTCCCGAGTCTCCTAAACCAGGGAGTCCGGAGGCCGGGGAGGGGGCGCCTTTAGAAACTCCAGGTGGCACCGACTCCGGGCAGGCAGGGGGAGATCTGCGACCAGATATGCTCTACAATCCACGCAGGTCCAGCGGACGAGACCCCGGCTTCCCAGACGCTGACCCCACGCTCACCAAGCAAGCTTCCCTTGGTCCTCTGAAACCTCTCTCCCCTTCCCATTAGCTCTGCCATCTCACGCGGGGTCTGCACAGCCAGCTCAGGCCGCTGTGGCTCACGGTCGCAGGTCATTCCGAAACTCTTGGCTGCCGGGAAGGCCTCGCCCGGATGCAGCAGACACACGAGAATAGGAAGCCTATTCCTGGTCTCCTGGAAAACGCCCTACCCCCTCCCTCCCTCCTTACAGCAAAAGCTGACCCCCTCCCAGTGAAGGTGGTCACCGAAGGCCTCCCCGTGGGCACAGGTGCACACCCGTGCACACACACAGGCACACACATGCACACTCACATGCAGGGTCACAGTGTTGCCAACACTGAGATAGCAGGAGAGGACCCACTTAGCCGCCCTGAAGGATCCCTAGGGGCCCCCAATACCTGCCCGCCAGGTTTGGAAGGTAACATCTAAGGGTCACCTTCCCGCACACCTGCTGCCCCTCCCCAGCCTGGGGACCACAGGCCTGGGTCCCAGATGACTTGAGGCCAAGAAGGATGTGGACTTTCTGTGGACCCAGCTCAGATCACCCCACTGCTGGAGACAGAGGAGCCTCACCCAGGTGGTTTTCATGGTGGGCCACATTCACCCCGAGGTCACCCCCACACAGGCATGAGTGCGCTCCCCACACGTGTGTACACACAGGTGCAGGGGTGCATGCACTCACCACGTGTGTACACACAGGCATACGTGTGCTCACCACTCATGCAGACACAGGTGTGCACACGCTCCCCACACGTGTGTACACACANCGGCGGGGCGGGGCCGGGCGGCGGGGGCGGGGCCGGGCGGCGGCTCCCGCCCTGATGGTCGCACCCCTCAGTTGCAGAATGTCAGCAGCCCTTTGATGCGAAGACTGCGGAACCTCAGGCTCAGCCTCGTGGAGGGCTGCCTGGACACGCTGCAGCTCACCTGGGAGGACGCCCGGCAGCGGCAGCTGGAGCAGAGCTCCACGGACAAGCTGCTGTCCGACTTCCTGCAGAGCCCCAGTGACTACACCGCTGTCGGCCTGGTAACGTCCCGACACGCGCTGGGGGCCCCCCACCGTGTGCCTGAGCAGCCGTCGGGAACCCAGAAGGTCGGGGTTCACAAACATCCCCCGAGATCTCTGAGCAGAGCCGTTCTCTGCCCCGGTAGCTCCCAGCAGCCCCAAAAGGCCCGTCTGATTGGCTAGTGAGATCCGGGTCTTCCTAGGGGAGGTGCCCCTTCCCAAGGGGGGGTGCTCTGACGGCTGTGTCGCCACAGGAAGGCGTCCATAAAGGTGAGCTGCCGTCTGTTACAAAGATGAGTTAGGTCTGCAGGATTCTGAGGAAAACGTGTTCTGAGACTGTTTCAGATTTCGTCAAGTGTGGACCCAGTTAATTTGACGTAACTAAACGAACCAAATGACTCCTACATGGAACTCGGTACATGTCCTTGTCCATTCAGTTCAGTTCAGTAGCTCAGTCACGTTCTGCTCTTTGCGACCCTATGGAGTGCAGCACACCAGGCCTCCCTGTCCATCACCCACTCCCATCCTTGTCAGCCTGCCCCAGACCGAGGCTCCTCAGCAGACTGTAGAACCTCCCAGCTCCTGAGCCTTGGAGAGCCTCGCCACACTGCAGGGCTGTTGGAGGGTGGGGCCTGGGTGGGCAGCAGCGGTGGCCCTTGTTGACTGAGGTGGTTTGTGTCCCTGCAGAAGTGGTTCAGCCTGAAGCACAGCCTGGCGCACGCGGTGCTGGCGCAGCTGGGGAGCCTGCAGTCGCTGAGTGCAGACTGTGAGGAGCCGCACCCGCGGCTCCTGGGCCTGGCCGGGAGGGCGCTGCACCTGCTGGCCGAGAACTGGGACCTCCTGCGCCCCGCCTGTTACTGGGAGGAGAGCCTCTGGGTGCGTGCTGGCTGGCTCCCAGGCTGACTACTCAGGCCTAAGAACCAAAAATACACTTAGAGCTCACTGGATCTTAGTAAGAACTGGAGTAGAAAACAAGCCTTGAATTGTCTGGGGNGCACCTGCTGGCCGAGAACTGGGACCTCCTGCGCCCCGCCTGTTACTGGGAGGAGAGCCTCTGGGTGCGTGCTGGCTGGCTCCCAGGCTGACTACTCAGGCCTAAGAACCAAAAATACACTTAGAGCTCACTGGATCTTAGTAAGAACTGGAGTAGAAAACAAGCCTTGAATTGTCTGGGGTCGAGAAGCGTGGTGTCGGGTGTGGAGGGAGGAAAGGCAGCCCAAATGCCTGGCCCCCGGAGGAAGAATGGGAGGGGGGGAAGGGGCGAGCAGGGCAGGCCATCCTCAGTGGGGCATCCCACTCCTGGCCCAAATGGGAATGGCCCCGGGCGGTGGCTCCTGGCGCCTCCCCCACCCCAGTAGCTCTGTGCCTGAGGACCAGGCCCCTGCCCTACTCGCGCTCGCTGCTGCCCCCCACTCCCCGCCCCCACCACTACACAGTCCAGGGAAGCCCTCCTCCTGACAGACCCCCCTCTTCTCTCCAGTACCTACCCCTGCCAGGGTGCCCTGCAGGCCTGGTGCCCCTGAGGAAGCCCCTGCACCTAGGAAGGGATTCTGGTGACGGCTGCCACCGTGGGAGCCCCTGGTCATCATCCTAAACGCCTCTGTAGATGGCAGAAGGCACCTGCCCAGGTGCAGCCAGGCCGGCCCCAGGGACCTGGCCGGGTGTACAGCCCGGGGGTCAGCTCCGTGGCAGCTGTCTGGGTCTCCAGGCCCTAAGACGTGACTCACATTTGGGTGAATTGGTGGCATTTTGGCCCTGCATTCAACCAGTTTTCACTGAGCACCTGAAGAGGTGGTTCTGAGTCAGGTAGATATGGACTAGACACGTGGCCCCTCTTTGAGCGGGCGTCCATCAAGGAAGCTGCACTTCCTACACTCCCACCTGCCTCTGTCTTATCCCCGCAGACCCAGGGCTCCCCCAACCTGAGTCTCCTGTGCCCGCCGCCCCCCAAGCAGGTCCCCCTGGCCTCTCAAGGACCCCTTCAGGGTGCCTGGTCCTGCAGAGGAGACAAGAGGAGCCTTGTGATATCTTGGCCCCTGGGCCCCTGGGTCCCTGGGGCAGATGGGCACCCGGCTCCCCCAGGCCTGGTGCTCGAGGGAGGGGACCTGCAGGGCCTGAAGGGGCGCGGCACAGAAGGCCACCCCACGGGCATGCCAAGGCTCCTCCCTGCGGCACCTGCTAGGTGCCGGCTTCTCTGCCAGGCCCCCACTGGTCCCCTAAATCAGCGAAGGATGGGCTGCAGCTGGCCTGCTGCACCGGTCACCCAGGGGTCCTGCAGAGACGCGCATCCACACTGCCCCAGGCACTGACTGGAGGGGTATCCTCCGCAGGGGGCCGCTGAGCTGAGCAGCCTCAAGGGTCTGGAGGTCAACCAGGAGGACCCGGAACATGAAGGGCCCTACAGTGAACTGCCATCCTTCAGGGCGACCCCCGAAGAACGGAGGAAGGGCTGGGATCAGAGGGTGTGCCGGCCCCCGCCCAGCCCCAGGCCACCCGGCTGGCGGAGCCCGCTTGAGTCTGAGCTCCCCCTGCAGAGGAGGGCGGTGCTGGCCCAGCAGTACCTGGCCCAGGCGTCCGAGGTGCTGCTGCAGTGCCTGCATGGGGCCCTGGGCAGCAGCCTCCTGGACATCGCTGCGGCCGCCAGCCTGGAGATGGTGGAGTGCACGGGCGTCCTGGAGCCTGCGACCGCCTGCCAGTTCCTCGCGCTGTCTCAGGTGTGCTCTGCTCGGGGCCCCTTCTGCAAGGCCCCCCTTGGCCACTGGGGTGAGGGAGGCCCCCCGAGACCCCGGTGCTCCCTCTGCCGGAGGCCTCACCCACCATGCTGTGACTGGGCTCCGCTTTAAGGACGGTGCTCATTGGAGGAGGCACCCCGGGTACCTGAAGGAGGGGGTCCGGCCCCCCATCGCAGTTCCTATGGGCACATGAGCAGCAGAAGCCCCCAAGCTTGTGTTCCTGGGGCTCAGGGGAGAGCAGAGTGCTCTCCTCCCTGCATCCTGAGCCGGCAGGCCCGCGGCCTCAGCGGTGAAGGCCGCCTCACCCGGCCTCTCGGCTGTGCCAGCCACCTGGAGGAGCGCCTGGGTGCCCACCTGCCATGGACAGTGCCTGGGCCCCGCTGGCAGCCTCCGTGCTCTGTTTCAGAGCTGCTCGGCCTCCGAGAGGATGCGTGATGTCCTGGTTGCAGCCACGGCCAACACCAGCAGCTCACAGCTGGCCGCGCTGGTGCAGCTCCGAGACAGGCTGAGGCGCCAGGAGAGGACGTCCACCAACCTGTGTGCCAGCGTGGAGCAGAGACTGGCCGCCATATCCAAGGTAAGTGAGCCGAGGCCACCCTTGAGCCTACCCCGCCCCGCAGCTCTGCAGATGCCCTCGGACCAGGTGCAGATCCCGGCCCTGCTTCCCGCTGGTTTTGTGGTTCTGGGAGAGCCACTCCCCCTCTCTGAGCTGCAGCTTCTCATGGGCCCAGCAGGGAGAGCAGCCCACCTTCAGCATTGGCGAGACTCCGCAAACTCAGTACCGACACCCAGGCCTGCGATGGTCGCAAAGAAGAGAGGGGAGGACGGGGCTCTAAGGGGGTCCATTTCAGTTCCTTCTGTGTTTGAGGAAATGTTTTATATTCAGCTGAGTCTTAGAATTTAACTTTGGAAGAAATTTGCAGAGCATGGTAGCTAATAGAACCTCCTCTTTTATTTGGACTAGCAAATATGAATTGGAGACTTAAAGAAATTAAACTTGATGAAACTGAATACAGAAAACAGGCCAGAACACTCTGGTCAAGCCCACCCTCCTCCCCCACAGGGCTTCCACGGCCACTGGTTTGGGCAGACCTCACACCCCTCCATCCAGGCTGCCTTCCTCTGACCAGTAGGGATGGGATGACTCTCTGTGTGGGGCCGTCCTGTGTGTGCCGGGGGTGTTAGCGGTAGCCCTGGCCTTCAGCGCCTTCCCACGTGACACCCCAGAAATGTCTCCAGGCCAAGAGCCCTGCCATGACCCAGGGACAGGAATCCCCCTCTTGCAGGGTTGAGCCAGCCTGGAGGAGGTGAGAGGCAGTCTGTAAACCCTGGGAAGACCCATCAGTTGAAAGTCCAGCAGTCTTCTACTGAGACACGGTACTGGGGGAGACGCCCCAGCGGCCAGTCAGCAGGGACCCTCGTCCCCAGCCTATGAGCACCAGTGACAAAGCTTCAGATGTGTGAACAGAACTGACTCAGAGGAGCCACAGGCAGGTCCGGGCTCTGCGGGGAGGCTGCGCGCATCCTCGCAGCTGCTGGCAGAGAGAGGAGAGGACCCAGCAGCAACCTGCAGAAGTGTGCAGGAGCGTCCCTGAGTGCAGGAGGCCTGCACGGACTTGGCCTGATGTCCATGGGACGGGGAGCCAGGAAGGAGCAGGCGCACCTGCCCCGGGTGTGTGTGGACCGTCGCCGGCCGCAGGACGCCTCACAGATGCCAAAGCATCACTGAGTTTAAACCACAAGGAAATTAAATCAATAACTAAAAGGTACATGTAGAAAACCATGAATTTTCTTGGAACTAAACAGTATGTCTGTCACCATCGATTGGCCAAAGAAGAAATGACAGTGGAATTTATGAGATATTTTAAATTGACTGAAAGAATAAAAATACTACATGTGAAAACCTAGGAGACTTGTCTAAAACAGGGTTTAGGGGAAAACACACATCCTTGAGTACAAAAACAGTGACTTAAACTTTGATTTCAAGAAGTTAGAATTAAAACATCTAAGAAAAAAGGAAAACAAATGATAGAGCAACAGAAACCATGAAATTAAATCATGCCTACAGCAGAGGAAATCCATAATAGCAAGAATGGGTTCCAAGGGGAAGACTGCTGCTGCTGCTGCTAAGTCGCTTCAGTCGTGTCCAATTCTGCGCGACCCCAGAGACGGCAGCCCACCAGGCTCTCCCGTCCCTGGGATTCTCCAGGCAAGAACACTAGAGTGGGTTGCCATTTCCATCTCCAGTGCTAATAGTAAATTAGTAATTACTAATAGTAAAATTGATAAACACTTAGGAAGACCTGACAAAGAAAAGAGGGAAGACAGAAATTTCAAGATAGGTAATATGACATGAGATCCTTCAGACATCAAAAAACTAATAACGGGTCCCAAAGAGTCGGACACGACTGAGCGATTGAACTGAACTGAACTGAACTCTAATAAATTTGACAATTTGAACGAAATGGACAAATTTCTCAAAAAATATAGCCTACCAAAGCTGACAACAGAAAATCTGAATAACTTAATCTCTCTTCAAGAAGAGAAGCCTTAACACTGTTACAAAAAGAGTCCCAGACCCAGTTGGCTTCCCCAACAAATTCCCCCAAACGCTGAAGGAAGAAATGATCCTTCAGGGACCAGGAGCAAGAGGAACACTCCCTGACTCTCTTCAGAAGACCCAACGAGGACCTCACATGCAGGGAAAATCTCTTATCACCGTGGACACAAAGTATCAGCAAGAAGACCCAGCGGCTGTGAAAGGGATAACGCAGGAGGATCAGATGCTGTGCACCGTGCAACCTAGTATTTTAGCTCGTTCAATACAGTCCACCGTATTAACAGGAGGAAAAGGAGAAAATCATAAAGCTGTCTTGATAGATGCAGAAAAGTGCTGTCAAAATTCAACACCAGCCCGTGATTTCAAAAAATCAAGATGGGAGATAATTTTATTTACTTTTAATTGAAGGGTGATTGCCTTACGGCGTTGTGCTGGTTTCTACCAAGCATCAGCATGAATCAGCCTTGGGCTTACCCCCGCCCCCGCCCACCTCCCTCCCCACCCACCCCTCCAGGTGGTTAGCCAGCCCCGGGTTGAGTTCCCTGAGTCACACAGCAGTTTCCATTGGCTCTCTGGCTTACAGATGGTAATGTATGTTTCCATGTTACTAAGAAGATAATTTCCTTAACTTGATAAAAAGTATCTTTAAAACTGGAAGGCAAAGATCATACTACACATTAATTTTCAGAAAAATTCTGAAAACTTTTCTCCTAGAGTTGAAATGACACAAGAAAGCTAACACACTTCTATTCAACAGAACAGTTAAGACTAGGAAAAGGAATAAAGGGCAGAAGCATTGAAAAGGGAGAAGTAAAAGTGATTATTCACAGTCAGCGTGACTGTGGGCCTTAAAAGTCAGCATCTCTGAGACGCAACATGCAGACAGTGGGAGGCCACGACTGACGGCTGTACCGATGACTGCGTCTCTGCACGCCAGTTACAGGCAGCAACAGTGTCTGACTAACACCGTTTTCAGTGACATCAAAACCAGTCAACACCAAAGGAAAATCTAGCAAAAGACATGTGATCTCTACCCCCAAAACCACAAACCTCTCTAAGGAAAATTCAAAAAGAACTGACTAAGCAGAGAGGCAGCCACATCTGGGGGAGGAAGACCCCGTGTGAATACATCTGTAAGGAAGTGCCAGCTTCCAAAACAAGATAGCAGGGCCTGCTTGAAGCGGCAGAAGAGACGACAGAGAAAGGCCAGGAACAGGCCCCCGGCACATGCCTGACGCACATCGAGGGGGGCACTTGGGCAGGGAGGGAATGATGCAGCCCTGCCCAGGTGACGGCTCCCCCTGAGAAGATGACACAGCGGAGCTCGCAGAGGACGGGCCTCCTCATCACCAGGAAGGAGGTACAAACTCACCACACGCTGCACTGAGTGGATGTGAAGAACCTCTGTTCATCAGAACCACAGCCCGGGCGGGAGTCAAAGGCAAACCTCAGAGGAGGTCCAGCACTCTCCCAGAGTGACCGGGAGCTGGAATCCTGTATGGAGAAAGGAGGTGGCCCGCTCTCGGGCAGAGAAAGACTGACCCTCCAACAGAGGAAATTCACAAGGCTAGACTGTCACCGAAGATATCCAAATGGCCAGTAAACTTTTAAAATGATGCCCATGTTCACTGGTCATCAGAGAAATGCAAAACTTAAAACCCCACCCGAGTGCTACTGGATGTCCAGCAGAGGGGTGGAAAGCACCCAGGGCTGAAGAGGAGGGGGCCCCGGGCGGGGTCGGAGTGGGGGGTAGGGTCCGTCCACACGTAGCCCCTTGGAAGGTGAGTTCAACCCGGCAACTCTCCCTGCGGGCTGTGGTCCCCAAGAACAGACGTCACAACAGTATTTGTGCCCGCTGGCCACAGGCAGGTGAGAGGCTGTGCCTTCCCCACGGGACACTGCAGGCAAGGAGGGCAACAGCTGCCACGGGTGCCAGCCTAGAGGGACCTGGGACGCTGGGCGTGGCCGCTGGAGCTGAGGAGGTCTGGACCCTGTGACCCATCCCCCAGACTGGGGAGCACGGTCTCCCCCTGCTTCCGCCTGTCTGCTCCGCTGGAACAGACGTTCCCCGCGCCCTCCGCAGTGGACCTGAGTGTGCACACTGGCCAGCTGCTGCAAACCTGAAGCTCATTTCATCAGAAAGTGGGGAGAGTTTGTGAGCGGCTCTTCTCTGGGGGGGTGGTCTGCGAGCTGCCTGTGGCTCCTGCTGCAGACCCGCAGGAAAGGGACTGGGGGCGGGCGAGCTGAACCGCACCACCTACGGGCTGGGAGACTGCGGGCGTCCGGGCCTGTGTCTGCTGGGGGTGGGGGGAGGCGCCGCGGGGGGCGGAGGGGCGGAGCCGCCGGGCCCTCCGGGCGCTGAGTCCCTGCCCTCCCGGGCGGTGCCCGCGGCGAGGTCCGCGTGCCTCTGCTGCCTCCTGGCGGCGGCCGCCGGCCCGGACTGACTCCGAGTGTCACCGGCAGGCTTGGCAAAATCTCTGGGTCACCGAACAGCACTTTAACCTCTTGAATGACATTCCTCCCACGACACGGATCATCTTTCTGCACCACTCCAGGGACAAGTGAGGCCTTCTCCCCTGTTCCCCCCTGCTCCCCAGGACCCAGCCTCCTGCTCCCCCCTGCTCCCCAGCTGCTCTCCCCTGTTCCCCAGCTGCTCCCCAGGACCCCGCCTCCTGCTCCAGGGGTCTCTGTGGACTCAGCATGGGCGGGGTGAGCTGCCCTTTGGGATGGGGTGGGAGGACCGTCCCTCTGCCAGGGTGCCCAGGCTGACGGGTATGACGGCGGGGGGGCTGGGCACGGTGATGCGTCCTGCCAGCACACAGCCCTGGTCTAAAGGGCACGGTTGAAGTGCAGCGGAACCCCTGGTCTGCCAGCCGCGGCCACACTGTAGAGTGCCGTGGGGGGGGGGTGGTGGTGAGGGGGATGCTGTGTGAACCTGTGTCTTAACTTGTCTGAGGTTCAAAGGAGGGGCTTATGTAGGTGGGGTGGCACAGAGTCTGCCTCTTCTCGGCTCCTCTGGGACCCCACCCTGTCCTGCCAACAGGACCCATCTGTATGGCGCCTCCTACGACAAACCCAAGTCCATCCCTGCCGCCAAAGGCAAAATACTCCAGACCGGCGGTGAGTCGTGCCACAGCACCGCCCTCTGTGGGGTGGGGGCATCCTTCGGGGGGGGGGTGTAGGACAGACAGAGACACATCCAGGCATCTTTCCCAGGTAGGGAGGGGGCGTCAGGCGGAAGCAACAGAGCCTAGTCCCCTCTCAGCATTCCCTCCCCAGCCCCATCCTCAGTCTCAGCACTTCATTCCACCTGCCCGTTCATTTATGACCACAGATAGAGAGCCGTTTGCTCTGTCCCAGGACCCCTTGGCTACTTCCTGGTGCCCCGAGGGCCTCTCCCCGCTCCTGAATGTCAGCAGGAGTGATACCAGCCACCTGGCCGCTGCTGGGGGGCCGACCCCTGTTCCCTGCCGGCCCCTCACTGCGTCTGCAGAGCAGCCTCAGCACACTGCAGATGCCCAGCTTCTGTCCGCCTTCCTTCCCAACCTCCCTGGCCGTCGCCCCTCCGGCGGGGTTCTGGCGCTGACTCCTGGGGAAGGTCCTGGAGCTTTGCCCATAGCTTGCCACCCCCAACCCCATCAATGCTGGTGGTGCACAGCGCTCCATCCGCAGCGCTCTCGCCCTGAAGGGTGGTCTGCGAGGCCCAGTGTGGGGACCTGTCTCTGTCTCCGCAGGCTCCTGCAAGGTGGCTCGGGTGGCCGTGAGCCCCGCTGACTTCTCCTGCCTGCTGGCCAGGGTCCAGCAGTTTCGGGAGCAGGCCCAGGCCGAGGCCTACAGTAGGGATATGGCCCTGAGCACTGGCCTGGTGAGACCCGAGCCCACGGGTAGGGCAGGGACCAGAGCATTGCCGTGGGCTGGGGTGCCCTGGCTCTGAGCAGGGCCTTTCCTGGGGATCGCCTGCAGGGTCTGGCCCCTTCCCTCTGGCCGCCTGGGTGCTCCAGGGGGTCCCCTCTGACACCTTCTGACCTCCGCGGTTGTTTGGGTTGAGGAGGAGTCGGAAGGCGTGCACCCGATGGGGGAGGACTGTGCGCTGCTGAGGTTCGAGGCGGTCTTGAAGTCCATGGAGCAGTACCTGCAGCCGCTGTTCCCGCTGCTCAGCTCTCCCCCAGAGCCCAGGTACTGCCCAGGGCTGCCTCCCAAGGGGCTCAGGCACGGAGTTCCAGCCGGACTGCTGGAACCCTGGGGGTGGAGGGGCATGGCGTCCCTCTGTCCCCACAGGTGTGCACAGGTCCCAAGCAGTGTGATGCCCAGGGCGAGGGTGGGGGCGGGGGGCTCCGTGCGAAAGCCAGCTCAGCCTCCGCCCCCCGAGCCCCGCGGCGAGCTGAGGGGCTGGCTATGGGCGAGGGGGCGGGGGTCAGAGCTGTGTCCTCTTGGGGACTGTGAAGCCCGCAGCCCCGGGCTTCTTTCTGTGCGGAATCGGGCAGTGGATGACCTGGAGAGAGCACAGGCCTTCGGAGACAGAAGCTGGGCTCTGCCCGCCTGCCATCAGGGGAAAGTCTGGCCCCACCCCAGACCTTTTCTGGGGGACGTCCCTGCCATGTGAAGCCCTGCTGCCCTCTGGTCTGGGTGTGGTGGGAGGGGAGAGTCTGGCAAAGGGCCGGGCCCGGTGGATCTGGGTTTCGGGGGAAGAAGCTGAAGGGATCAGCGCATGGACTCCGATTGGCCAGCAGGTCAGAGCATCCTGATTCCAATGTGTTCACGTCCATGCCCCAGTCTCAAGAGACAGCCCCCCAGCAGGGAGCGTGGGGAGCCTCGTGCCCTGATGCTGCCCTGGAGACCTGCTGCCCGAGGACTCACTCCGCCTTCTCTGTGGTGTTCACGGGTTTTTTTCAACCTGAATCTGTGCCTTTGCTTTCAGAGCACCGATCCCCGTGGTTGTTGCAGATTCTGGAAAAATCAAGGGCAAAGACAAGGAGAGGAAAGCGTCCCTGTCCCAGGGTGAGCGGGGCCTAGGGCCTGGCCTGTGGGATGGAGACCGGCAGAAACCGCTCTGGACGGCGCTGATCGGTGCCTTGGTGGGCCACGTGCAACCCCCGGCTGCCCACGCCGCCCTCAGGCGCCCTGCCGGTGCCTGGGCAGGAGGGACAGCGACCATGGCGACGTCACCGTCACCCTAGGGGGATGACAGCTGGAGTGGCCGCGGGGTCCCAGGAGCAGCGAGTGCTACGCCTCCTCCCACAGAGCTGCTCCAGCGGCCACGGACCCTCTGGACAGTCCTCGGGGAGGGGGGCTAGCGCAACTGCCCGCCCCTAAAGGGGCTCCCTGCTGGGAGGAGCCAAGGCTCCAGCACCTGCCTCAGGAGTGCCCACGGAGCGTGGGCGGCCCTTGGCACCGCAGAGGACAGGCTGTCTCCCGCACCTGGGCTGTGTCCAGGTCCTGGCCGTGCCCAGTTCAGCCTCCTCCCCAAGTCCCTTGCGGGGTGGGGGTGGGGGCTGTGAGGGGCAGGGGTCTGTGCCTCCAGGGGGCGGTAGCGGCCGTGTCTCCCTCGCCGCAGTGCAACCCGAAGTCGCGGATGACGTCATCCTGATCGCGGACAGGCAGCTGCTGGAGCTGCCGCTGGAAGGGCTCTCCGT
Source organism: Neotragus moschatus (assembly GCA_006410615.1). Taxonomy (NCBI): domain Eukaryota; kingdom Metazoa; phylum Chordata; class Mammalia; order Artiodactyla; family Bovidae; genus Neotragus; species Neotragus moschatus. The sequence continues at coordinate 587,208 of SJYA01002912.1, forward strand.
GTTCGACGACGGGCTGGTCTCCTCGCTGTCACGGGAGTTTTCCCTCCAGATGCTGTGCAATCGCCTCCACAGAGAGGAGCCAGGTGAGAGCCCGGTGGACGCCTGAAATGCGTAGACGGCTGTCAGGATAAGAGAGTGTAACTCTCGTGAAAAGGCAGTTATCTAAGTTGCCACGCTTTTCGAGGCCTTTTGGTGCATTTGGAGGTGATTAGGAGCACCTTCCATGAGCCAGCACTCAGACAGCTGCCAGCGTAGCCCAGGCAGGACCCTAACTTCCCTCCTGGCCTCACAAACTTCTGTCTCTACGAAGGGGACTGGTGGTCACCAGCCAGCGACACAGTTGGTCATTGGTTAGACGGTGAGAGCCAGCAAGGGAGACGACCGGGAGGCCTGGCTTGGCCTGGGCGCAGGGGGAGCCGGGTGTGCTCACGTCCTGTTCCATGAGCGTGCAGGGCCTGTGAACACTCTCCAGGCTGTACGTTTGTGCCCTGTGGTTTCCGGCAGGTATGTTTCACTGTGATAAATATCAAATTACATTAAAAACAAAGAGATTGGACTTTTATTTTCACCCAAGATGAAGTGAAAGAGACCAGCTATGCCCTTCCAGCTGAAACAATGAAAACTCAGACAAAAATACACGAAGCACCAGTTTGGAGATATTGGCAACCGGGCAGTGGGCCCAGCGATCCTCAAGGGGGGAAAGCGGGCAGGTGAGCCTCAGCTTTCTGCCTGGAGTCTCAGGCTGCGCAGGTGAGGGGGGCCCAGGCGGAGCCCAGCAGTCTCCCCAAGGTGAGCAGAGGGGAGCTGGGGACACATGGCAATCCTGGGAGGAGACACACGCTAAGGGTCCCCTCCGCCCCAGCTGCGAGCCAGTCAGTGGAGGTGTGTGTGGAAACGGCACAAGAGCCTAGGGTTCCCGGCATCCGGCACAGGGGCCAAGGGGGCTGCCTCTGCCCTTGGGACCCGGCTTCAGTCCCACCAGCAGAGCTGAAACACGCCTCAAGGCATCAGACTGTTCCCGGGTAACTTAATGCGTCTCAAAATAAGGTTTCAAATTTTTTTTTATTAAAAATTAAATTTAATTTCAAAATTAAGAAAAATCCAGGACCCAACAAGGTAAAATTTGAAATGTCCGACATCCAGTCAGAAAGTACCTGCCTTCAAAGGCCCCTCAAGAAAAGTCAGTCAGAAGCAAAAGCAGACGCGATGCGAGCGGCAGAGGCAGGGTCAGCAGGCTGCTAGGCAGGCCCTGGACCACGGCACGCGCCTCGGGAGCCGGTGGGAGGGGGAGCGTGGTGAGCGGAGACATGCAAGACGTGAAGCGGACCCGAATCGAGCTCCACGCCCTGGGCGGCATCGCTGCAGCCTGGCACGGCAGGAGGGAAGCCCAGTGAGCGTGAAGAGACTGAAAAAGCAAATGGGAAAAAGCAGAACAAAAGCCCTGAGGAGNGGGGAGCGTGGTGAGCGGAGACATGCAAGACGTGAAGCAGACCCGAATCGAGCTCCACGCCCTGGGCGGCATCGCTGCAGCCTGGCACGGCAGGAGGGAAGCCCAGTGAGCGTGAAGAGACTGAAAAAGCAAATGGGAAAAAGCAGAACAAAAGCCCTGAGGAGAACCGAGCAGCAGCGGGATGCTGGGCAAGGTGTGCAGCTGACTGCTCCGAGGAGCATAGGAGTGCATGATTAGCTTTCCCCAAATTTGATGAAAACTGCAATCTTGCAGACCCAAGAAGCTCAGTGAATCCCAAACACAAGAAACAAAGAAAGCTACAAAGGGACCATTGTAGTCAGAGTGATTGAAACCAGTGGTAGAGTATTTTGCAAGCAGCCAAGGGGAAAAGAGCCAAGAAGAAGTGGCAAGAATACACAGGAGAACTGCACAAAAAAGATCTTCACGACCCAGATAATCACGATGGTGTGATCACTCACCTAGAGCCAGACCTTCGCATCCTGGAATGCGAAGTCAAGTGAGCCTTAGAAAGCATCACTACGAACAAAGCTAGTGGAGGTGATGGAATTCCAGTGGAGCTATTTCAAATCNTACTTTAGCCACCTCATGCGAAGAGCTGATTCATTGGAAAAGACCTTGATGCTGGGGAAAGATTGAAGGCAGGAAGAAAAAGGGACAACAGAGGATGAGATGGCTGGATGGCATCACCAAGTCAATGGACATGAGTTTGAGAAAACTCCGGGAGTTGGTGATGGACAGGGAGGCCTGGCGTGCTGCGGTCCATGGGATTGCAAAGAGTTGGACACGACTGAGCGACTGAACTGAAAGGGAAAAGATACCCTGTGTATCAAAGAGCAAATACAAGAGGCGCAGCAGCTTCTCAACCAAAACAACACAAACAGTGAAGGACGTCTTTAAATTATTACCGAAATATCTATCAGTGTAGATATTTTCAAAAATAACTCAAGAACAGTGGCGAAATTCTTTTTCAGAAACAGATGAGCTGAATTCTTCCCAGCAGGCCTGCTCACCCCAGAAGAAAGGCTGAGCATGTTCTCCAGGCAGGGAAAAAAGGGTGGGAGTCCACGTCTACACAAAGGAATTTTTTAAACACCAGAAGCTGGAAAAGGGTGGGTGGGCATTAAAACGTTTTTCTTAATTTAAAATCTCTTAAAGAGATGTTGACATTAAAAGTTAATAGCAATGTGTGGTGGGGTTTACAGCATCATCTAAAAGGAACGTGTGGGGCAGCAAAGGCTGGGGGATGAGGGTCATGTGCTGATCGACCAGTGACCAGCGACCAGCGCAGCAACTGGACACAGAGACAGAAACGTACCGCTAGTACAGGATGAAGAAGATGAAACGGAGTCATAAAGCAGCAGGGCCTATCAGAGGAGGCCAGGGAGAGGGGACATGGAGCAAAGCAGAGACAGGACAAGGAGAGGGAGAGCGGCAAGGCGGTGTGCTTGCGCCCGGACACACCAGGAATCAGCCTCGTGCAAGGTCAAAACACCCAATCAAAAGGTGAAGACCCCCGTCCTGAATGGAAATGCAAGGCCTGGCCCCAAACATGCTTCTTTAAGGAAACCTGCTTAAATCAAAGGACACTAATGGGCCAGAGATTAAGGATGGAAGAGACCACGGGTGCCTGGCCCAATCAGAGCAAGAGCAGGAATGGGGTGGGCGGGCGGNGGGGCAGCAAAGGCTGGGGGATGAGGGTCATGTGCTGATCGACCAGTGACCAGCGACCAGCGCAGCAACTGGACACAGAGACAGAAACGTACCGCTAGTACAGGATGAAGAAGATGAAACGGAGTCATAAAGCAGCAGGGCCTATCAGAGGAGGCCAGGGAGAGGGGACATGGAGCAAAGCAGAGACAGGACAAGGAGAGGGAGAGCGGCAAGGCGGTGTGCTTGCGCCCGGACACACCAGGAATCAGCCTCGTGCAAGGTCAAAACACCCAATCAAAAGGTGAAGACCCCCGTCCTGAATGGAAATGCAAGGCCTGGCCCCAAACATGCTTCTTTAAGGAAACCTGCTTAAATCAAAGGACACTAATGGGCCAGAGATTAAGGATGGAAGAGACCACGGGTGCCTGGCCCAATCAGAGCAAGAGCAGGAATGGGGTGGGCGGGCGGAGCCTGGCACAAGCCCCGCCCACTCGCGCCCCTGCTGCTGGGAGTCCCGCCCCTTTCACGTTTTATGGGCTGTTTGACGTCTTTGTGAGACTCTGTTCTAGTTTTTCGCTGGTGTTTGTTTTGGGTTTTCCAGGTTTTGCTCCTTAGGTCTGCATACATTTTTCCAATCACTTGTCTGAACTGCCGATCTCCCCCTCCAGCTGGCCTCTTCGCTCCTGCGCCTGGTACCTCTCTGTGAACGAAGTATTTGAATATAGTCCAGCGTATCCATCTTCTCTTAACACCTCGTGCTCATGAGGTCTTTTAAAATAAAACATGGATTTTCTTACCTGAAGACCATGAAGATATCCTGTGATGTCGTCTATGTCTCTTTCACCTTTCATGTTTTTGACTGCCTTCCATCTGATACTGGGTTTTGTGTACAGTGTGAGGTTTCCGCGTGAGGCCCCAGCTGTCTGCACACGGTTACTGGAGGGCCTTCCTGTTTGCCCTGCTCTGCACTGCCAGCGTTGTCTGCGGGCATCCGGCGGCGATGAGGACAGTGTCCCAGAGACGTCCCTCTCCTGATCCCCAGGCCCCAAGAGGATGCGGCCTGACGTGACAAAAGGGCCTCCGCGGGTGTGATTAGTGACAGATCCTGAGATGGGGACACTGTCCTGATTGTCTGGGTGGCTCCACACCATCACCAGGGTCCTGAGAACAGGTGGGGGGCGGGCACGGAGGGACTGGAAAAGGCAAGGTTGCCGACTGTGCTTGGAGCCTCGAGGAGGACCCGGCCTGCCCTCAGCTCGGGTTTAACCCGGTGGGACCCCTTTCCATTTCTGGCCCCTGGAGCTGTTGTTGGGGCCTGCATTTGTGGTAATGTGTTACAGCCGCAGCAACACTCATGCGCTCTCACCACAGAGCAGCGAGCACTCCGCGGGAATGTGAGCTGTCTTTCCGGAGCAGTGCTGACTGGGGGTAACAAGGATTCTGCACACCCCAGCGTGAGGGGTCCTCAGAGCCTGGAACCCTCAGGCTGGAGCAGTGCTCTCTGAATGTTAATTATTCACGGAGAACCAGAAAAGCACACGACTGGTGTATAAACTCCAAACCAATAAAGAGGGGAAACGAGTAAGAGAAACAAGTGAGCCGAGACCGACTCACGTTGCAAGCAGCCATGATGGAGACCCGCAGAACGGCGGGCGGGGCGCCGAGACGCGTCCATCAGATCGTGGGCCTGAAAGGCGAGCGGGAGCCGCCTGCCGCTGAAGGCGAGAGAGCCAGAGCATGCCAGTCGGGTGCAGTCTGAGCCAGAGACTCCTGGCCGGACGAGCCACGGCGGCAGGAAGGCAGAGGGCCGCGCCGGCGCCGCTGGAGGGGCCACCTCCTCGCTGTGCGGCGGGGCTGCCTCGCAGCCTCGGGCCCCCGCAGGGCAGGGCCGTCCCTCAGTGACCAGAGAGCCCCAAGCCTGGGAAGCGCAAGCAGCAAGGACCTGGGGCCAGACGGCGGGGCCCACGCTCGAGATGAGAGAGCCCAGCCTGCATCCACCACTGCAAGTCGGGTGAGCAGAAAGAGCACAAACAGGATTTGAGCAACACAGTTAAACTCGGCTTCGCGGCCACATGGACCTTGTGTCTAGAAATTAGAGGAACAGGCTGAGGCCATGTGTGATTGGGTCAGATTAAAAGATGGAGTTTTTCTAAATCCCCATACTTTTAGAAATTTTATAACAGTGACTTCTAAATAGCTCATGGGACTCAGAAGTGACCATAGAAATGTAGGAAAGACTGGATTATAGCAGAATCGAGAAGGATCTTTTACCTTTATGTTAGGAAAAGGGGCTGGAGGCTTTACGCTGAGCATCTAATTCGGGAAGTTAGAGCAAGAACAGCAAAAACAGAAAGAAAAAATGAAGAAAGCCTACAAAAAATACATGAACAGACACCAACAAAATTGGAAGCAAAGATAAACGTTGGTTGTTTGAGAAAATTAAAAAACCTCATAAAATAGACACATACTTGTGAGAACGATCCAGAAAAAATAAAGGCACAAATATACAATATTAGAAATAAAAGAGACACAAACTCTAAAGAGCATCAGAGATTTAAGATAACAGAACACTGTGAACAACTTTGTGCAATATATTCAAAAATTTAGGCAAATTTTTGACAGCACCCTAGGGAAAAAGAACTCGAGACTCAAGAAGGAAACAAAACCCCAACAGCCTTACAGCCAAGAAAGAACGATCAACAAATTTACATTCCCCCATAAAAATACAAGTTTTACCATATTTTTCTGTTGAATTCTACCAAAATTCCAAGAAACAGTTCTTGTCATTCTGTACATCTCTCCCAGGTGGGAGGGAAAAGGCTATCTTCTGCTGGTCAGTGGCGACCCGGACCCCCAAACTGCCCAGGAATAGGAAAGAAAAATGCAACATTTCATCACCCGTCTGACTCAGAACCTGTAGATGTCACAGGGGGAGAAAGAAAAGGGAAAATGAACCTGTAAACCTCTCAGACGATGCAGGTGTTCACAACAGAAACTCTTAGCAAGCCAGGAGCGGAGGGAACGCCCCCTCGTGATGGAGGAATTGATCTGAATCTACAGCAGGCTGCCTCCCGTGTGCCCCATAAAGGCAGGACGGGCGGAGAGCCCCCACGCAGCCCTCACTCCTGTGCTCAGCTGAGGTCAGGTCCCTCCAGCAGAAGAGGGACAGGCAGGGGGCGGACGGTGTAACTTCTCAGGAGGCAGAGGGCCAGCAAGCAGTGCCCCGCCCGCGGTGAGTGGGTCAGGCGGCACGCACACCGGCAGGTGCCCAGCGTGGTGTGTGAAAGGTCAGGCGTGTGGGCCTGGGCGCCTCTGGCAACTGTTCCTTTCTTGAGACCTCCTGGCCCAGGCCTTTCCCAACCCTGGGAGCCTTTACATTTGAGAAATTACCGCCATTTCAGATTTACCAAAATTAAAACCAACTGTTCGCACTACTTGTTTTTCCACTGAGATGAGATTCACATAAAGTTAACCATTTTCAAGTGAACGACCCAGCGGCGTCTAGTACAGCCAGCCCTTGTGCCTCTGTCTAGCTCCACGACCCCACTTCCTGTTACTGTCTCAGCAGAAGGGACCGTGAAGAAGGAGAGCAGAGGCAGAGATCACAAGAGGAGAGGCGCGGCACGGAAGGCGGGGAAGGTGGGTGGTCCAGGCCCCCCAGTCCCAGCCCGGGGCCCTGGCTGGGGCGGTCAGCTCTGCCGCCGGCCGCGCCCCCCACGACCCCCGCCCCCACCCCGTGAGTCCCAGCTCCGGGCCCTGGCTGGGGCGGGTCAGCTCTGCCGCCGGCCGCGCCCCCAGGCACTCCTGCCTGTCGCCACAGGGCAGCGAGCCCCGGATCGTCCCCTCCCACTGCGTCCTCGTCGACTCGGACAGCTTCAAGTGTATCCTTTGACGCTTCACCCGCCCCAGACACGGGTCCTGGGGCCTAGTTCTCCTTAACCAAGGCCCAGTTGTCGTGGACCCCTACGAGGAGGCCCAAGGCCCAGGTGAGCGCTCCCCGCCAGGCAGGGTGCTGGCTCCAGGCCTGAGTGCTGGCCTCTGAGCCTCTGCCCTGCCTCCATGTGGCCCTGGGTCAGCTCTTGCTACACTACCCGGGGGAAGAGGGACGGACCCGCCCTCACAGGGACCCCTGAATTGGCAAGGTGCCGCCCCCGGGTGTGGACCTTCGGCAGAGGGCCGCCCCCGCGGCTCTGGGACAATTCCTTGGCTCTTTGGCTGAGCTGGTTTACAGTACCTTCACAGAGGAGGGAAGGAGCGCCACCCCTCCACTTCCCGGGCCCCCTTGCCCATGAGGAGCCAGGCCCCGGGCGCCCGCCACACCGAGGGCCACCCCGTGTCCGCACCCTCGACGCCCGTTTTGTCACCATCCCATTCTGCTTGCAGAAATGCTGACTCCAGTCTCCGTGACCCGGGAAATTTTGGAAAGATTCCGAGACACCTTCACTGCGAAATGGACGGGGCACCTGGGCAATAAGCAGTTTCCCAGGTTGGTCTCTGGGCTGCGCGCACGGGAGACCCCTTCCCCTCCCGCCCTGACCCCTTTGTGTCCTCAGTCCCTTCCTGGAGGCTCCTAGAGCCCCAGCGCCGGGTTGCGACCTGGGCCCAGCGGGTGCGCGCCCACCAGCTCAGCTTCAAGGGCCTCCAGGCCGCTCCTCGCTGAGGGGCGTGTCGGGGGCGGGGCCCTGGAGGGAGAAGCCGGGGAGAGAGGGGCCTGGGCGGGGCGGGCCGTGGCGGCGTCTGGGCGGGGCCTGCGAGCGTGGGGCCAGTGCGGGCCGGGCTCGTCGCTGCCGACGCCCTCGGGGACCTGGGCTCCCGGGCTGCAGGGAGGTCCCTCTGCTGCTTCTCAGAGTAACCGCCCGGGGGAGGGCTGGAGCGGACCGCGGCACAGGCTGCTCACGGTGGCTGGTGGCACGAGCCCCGTCGCCTCCCCGCCCCCGCTCTCCCTCTTCTTGCCTCGGCAGCCAGGCCGAGTGGGAGCAGCTTCTGGGCAGCTGCACAGGCTTCTTCTTCTACGGGATGGAGAACTTCCTATCGCACATATTAGTGGAAAGGCTGGCCGCCATGAACTTGGAAGGTGAGACTTCGGAGGCCCGCGTCTCTCTCTNCTGTGAACAACTTTGTGCAATATATTCAAAAATTTAGGCAAATTTTTGACAACACCCTAGGGAAAAAGAACTCGAGACTCAAGAAGGAAACAAAACCCCAACAGCCTTACAGCCAAGAAAGAACGATCAACAAATTTACATTCCCCCATAAAAATACAAGTTTTACCATATTTTTCTGTTGAATTCTACCAAAATTCCAAGAAACAGTTCTTGTCATTCTGTACATCTCTCCCAGGTGGGAGGGAAAAGGCTATCTTCTGCTGGTCAGTGGCGACCCGGACCCCCAAACTGCCCAGGAATAGGAAAGAAAAATGCAACATTTCATCACCCGTCTGACTCAGAACCTGTAGATGTCACAGGGGGAGAAAGAAAAGGGAAAATGAACCTGTAAACCTCTCAGACGATGCAGGTGTTCACAACAGAAACTCTTAGCAAGCCAGGAGCGGAGGGAACGCCCCCTCGTGATGGAGGAATTGATCTGAATCTACAGCAGGCTGCCTCCCGTGTGCCCCATAAAGGCAGGACGGGCGGAGAGCCCCCACGCAGCCCTCACTCCTGTGCTCAGCTGAGGTCAGGTCCCTCCAGCAGAAGAGGGACAGGCAGGGGGCGGACGGTGTAACTTCTCAGGAGGCAGAGGGCCAGCAAGCAGTGCCCCGCCCGCGGTGAGTGGGTCAGGCGGCACGCACACCGGCAGGTGCCCAGCGTGGTGTGTGAAAGGTCAGGCGTGTGGGCCTGGGCGCCTCTGGCAACTGTTCCTTTCTTGAGACCTCCTGGCCCAGGCCTTTCCCAACCCTGGGAGCCTTTACATTTGAGAAATTACCGCCATTTCAGATTTACCAAAATTAAAACCAACTGTTCGCACTACTTGTTTTTCCACTGAGATGAGATTCACATAAAGTTAACCATTTTCAAGTGAACGACCCAGCGGCGTCTAGTACAGCCAGCCCTTGTGCCTCTGTCTAGCTCCACGACCCCACTTCCTGTTACTGTCTCAGCAGAAGGGACCGTGAAGAAGGAGAGCAGAGGCAGAGATCACAAGAGGAGAGGCGCGGCACGGAAGGCGGGGAAGGTGGGTGGTCCAGGCCCCCCAGTCCCAGCCCGGGGCCCTGGCTGGGGCGGTCAGCTCTGCCGCCGGCCGCGCCCCCCACGACTCCCCGCGCCCCCCATACCCCACCCCCCCCCGCGAGTCCCAGCGCCGGGCCCTGGCTCTGCCGCCGGCCGCGCCCCCAGGCACTCCTGCCTGTCGCCACAGGGCAGCGAGCCCCGGATCGTCCCCTCCCACTGCGTCCTCGTCGACTCGGACAGCTTCAAGTGTATCCTTTGACGCTTCACCCGCCCCAGACACGGGTCCTGGGGCCTAGTTCTCCTTAACCAAGGCCCAGTTGTCGTGGACCCCTACGAGGAGGCCCAAGGCCCAGGTGAGCGCTCCCCGCCAGGCAGGGTGCTGGCTCCAGGCCTGGGTGCTGGCCTCTGAGCCTCTGCCCTGCCTCCATGTGGCCCTGGGTCAGCTCTTGCTACACTGCCCGGGGGAAGAGGGACGGACCCGCCCTCACAGGGACCCCTGAATTGGCAAGGTGCCGCCCCCGGGTGTGGACCTTCGGCAGAGGGCCGCCCCCGCGGCTCTGGGACAATTCCTTGGCTCTTTGGCTGAGCTGGTTTACAGTACCTTCACAGAGGAGGGAAGGAGCGCCACCCCTCCACTTCCCGGGCCCCCTTGCCCATGAGGAGCCAGGCCCCGGGCGCCCGCCACACCGAGGGCCACCCCGTGTCCGCACCCTCGACGCCCGTTTTGTCACCATCCCATTCTGCTTGCAGAAATGCTGACTCCAGTCTCCGTGACCCGGGAAATTTTGGAAAGATTCCGAGACACCTTCACTGCGAAATGGACGGGGCACCTGGGCAATAAGCAGTTTCCCAGGTTGGTCTCTGGGCTGCGCGCACGGGAGACCCCTTCCCCTCCCGCCCTGACCCCTTTGTGTCCTCAGTCCCTTCCTGGAGGCTCCTAGAGCCCCAGCGCCGGGTTGCGACCTGGGCCCAGCGGGTGCGCGCCCACCAGCTCAGCTTCAAGGGCCTCCAGGCCGCTCCTCGCTGAGGGGCGTGTCGGGGGCGGGGCCCTGGAGGGAGAAGCCGGGGAGAGAGGGGCCTGGGCGGGGCGGGCCGTGGCGGCGTCTGGGCGGGGCCTGCGAGCGTGGGGCCAGTGCGGGCCGGGCTCGTCGCTGCCGACGCCCTCGGGGACCTGGGCTCCCGGGCTGCAGGGAGGTCCCTCTGCTGCTTCTCAGAGTAACCGCCCGGGGGAGGGCTGGAGCGGACCGCGGCACAGGCTGCTCACGGTGGCTGGTGGCACGAGCCCCGTCGCCTCCCCGCCCCCGCTCTCCCTCTTCTTGCCTCGGCAGCCAGGCCGAGTGGGAGCAGCTTCTGGGCAGCTGCACAGGCTTCTTCTTCTACGGGATGGAGAACTTCCTATCGCACATATTAGTGGAAAGGCTGGCCGCCATGAACTTGGAAGGTGAGACTTCGGAGGCCCGCGTCTCTCTCTACTAAACCCACCGGCACGGGGCACAGGTCGAATTCGCACGAGGACAGAGCGCGCACCTGTGTCTTGTCAGATGTCTCCCGTCCTCTGACGAAGGGCTGGGGGCTGTAGGACCGCACAGCAGGGCCTGGGGGTGGGACTAAGGCCCCTCCTGCCCTCCGTCCCCCTCCTCCATTTCTCTGAGAGCGCAGGCTCTGGCGTTGGGGCAGTTCGCCCTTTAGCACTGGGCATGCAGAGTCCAGGAGGGCTGGGCCAGCATTTCCAGAAGGTGCTGGTCACGACTCTCCCCGCTCCCAGCTCTTCTGCTTGAGCTGCAGGCTCTGGCCCCTTTTCCCATTTCCTCCTCTCTGTCCACTGGCACCTCATCACCCCGCCCCACCCAGGTGCCCCCGTACCCCGCCCCCACCCCCATCCACAGCCAAACCTGTGCTCACTGCCCGAGGTGTCGGCTCCCCTGGGGATGGCCCCGAGGCCGGCCCACAGTCAGGTTGCCGCGGGGGTCAGCCTCCGTCCGTGGGGCTTTCTCACTCCCACAGCCAAGTGCTCCATTTCCAACATGGGCCCTGTTTCCACGGGCACAGGAGGCCACCGCCTCCTGAGGGCAGCTGGGAGCTGAGACTCCTCCTGCAGGTCGGGAGATGCAGTAGGCCCCCCCGGGGGGCTTCCCACCCCTCGCCCCTTGCCTGGCCGCCTAAGGAGACTATGAAGGTGTGGAGCCCCTAAGGCAAATGACCAGCTTGCCCGTGTGGCCCAGAAAATGGACCAAGTCCGAGCCTCGGGCAGAGGGGGCTGCGTTTCCACAGCTGCCTGTGCTCTGGGTGACACCCTGCCCACAGGGTCTCCCCCTACCCCGGGCACCCAGCTGATGAGCCCCACCTGTGACCACAGAATGCCAGCTGGCGGTGCTGCTGGACCTGGCCCAGTCCCACCAGAGCGTGCGGCGCCACGCGGAGTCCTCGGAGAGCAGGAGGTGCCCGGGGTCCCCCTGGAGGCTGATGGGAGACCTGGGGGGGGGGTGTGTGAGTGGTGGATGTCCATCTGAGGGATTGGCCCTGCCCCTCACGGCAGCCGGGCCGCCGTGACCTGCCCCCAGACCACAGGCCTGGCTGGAGCCTCGGGCTGCTGGGCTTGGGACCGGCACAGAGGGGCAGTGGGGAGGACACCTGGCTCCAGCTCCCCGAATCACCTGTCACACACACCCCAGGGCTTCAGGAGCTGCGGGCAGCAGGGCTGCAGACCACTCTCTGAGGGGGGTGCTTCCCCTCGCAGCTCCCCCCACACAGGGAGCCCTCCAGAGTGTGCCGGTACCCTGAAATGACTTTTCTTGCTAAATGGCATTAATTGTGTGCGTGGGGAGGCTGGCGGTAGGTGGGCAGGTGGAATCTTGACTTTTCAAGAAGCTTAAGGACGGTGAGTCCATCTACTGGGTCCCACACTTGGTGCTCTTCGGGCTCTGGACGGGGAGGCTCTGGCCGGGCCCCTCGTGCCGGCCCACGGTCTCGGTCCCCTGCAGTGAACTCCAGCTGTCCTTGGAGGAGCCAGTCGAGACCGCCATCCTCCTGAGCCTGGTGGGGGTCGGGAGCATCATGGCGAACCAGTGGCCTACGGTCCTGCAGGACAACGCAGTGCGGGCCCGGGTCCTGTGGGAAAGTGAGTGGTTCCGGCCCTGCCGCCCAGTCCTGTGGCCTCCACGCTGGGGGGGGGGGGGGG
>SJYA01002912.1:607923-688140 GCA_006410615.1 Neotragus moschatus
CCAGCATCATCCCCCCCCCCGTGGAGACCCCCCAGGCCCCCATGCCCAGAAGGGGGTCTCCTGAGAGACAGCCCCTGCTCCCGGGACCCGTGTTGGCCCACGTGGAATCGGAGGGGCCGGGGGATGCCCTGCAGTGAGCAGCCCCTTTGTTAGGGTGATTCAAGGGACGCGCCCTGCCTCGCCACTCAATCAAGGGCGCTGGCAGCCAGGATAATCTAATTGTTTGACGTTTTTATCACAATTCATTGAGACCAGAGGCAGATGACTAGATTAACACCCCGTGCTGTTGGCTAATGGCCGGGACCAAGCTGATGGGGAGCTCTTAAATTCTCTTATTACAGGTTTTAATTCTCTGTGACACATGGTGAGAGGTGACAACAGGACAATAAGGTGGAGCCTCCTCAGCCCAGTGCCCTGGGATCGGGGTGCCCCAACCCCCTCCCTGTTCTTCTGGGCACCTGCTCTAAGCCAGGCTCTGGAATAGGGGTTCTGGAGGCAAACAGTCCGGGGAGACCAGGGGCCTCCCTGCCTGAGCCCCAGGACCCCTGCACTGGGAAACATGCTCTGACAGATTGCTCAGCTCTCAGGCTCAGAACCACCCCCAGAAGAAGCTGCGGCTGGAGCCCCCAGACTCAGGGCTTCGGGGGGGTCAGCGTCTGGGGAGCAGTTTGGGTGGAATTTCCTTGACCAGTGAGTTGACCATCTTTTCATGTATCTTGTGGCAACTTGGGCCTCCTGTTCTCTGCCTCAGAGGCCAGGAATAGAACCGGCAGGCAGGAACCCCCCGGGGACTCTGCTGGAACCCCTGGTGAGGTGGACTTGGGGGGCCCAGGCGNAAGAAGCTGCGGCTGGAGCCCCCAGACTCAGGGCTTCGGGGGGGTCAGCGTCTGGGGAGCAGTTTGGGTGGAATTTCCTTGACCAGTGAGTTGACCATCTTTTCATGTATCTTGTGGCAACTTGGGCCTCCTGTTCTCTGCCTCAGAGGCCAGGAATAGAACCGGCAGGCAGGAACCCCCCGGGGACTCTGCTGGAACCCCTGGTGAGGTGGACTTGGGGGGCCCAGGCGTCTGTCCTCCACAGGGTCAAGTGGATGTTCTACAGAGGACTTCCCGTCTCCTGCTACATTTAAGTGAAAGTGAAAGTCACTCAGTCATGTCCAACTCTTTGAGGCCCCATGGACCACACAGTCCAAGGAATTCTCCAGGCCAGAATACTAGAGTGGGTTTCCATGTGCTTCTCCAGGGGATCTTCCCAACCCAGGGATCGAACCCAGTTCTCCCACGTTGCAGGTGGATTCTTCACCAGCTGAGCCATGTAAGTTACGCATAATATCCATTGGAGGACACTGGAGGCGGGCGGGGGGGCTACCCTCCAGCAGATCCTGGGGGGCCACCTCCAGGAGTCTGCAGAGCCAGCAAGAGCCCCTACCTGGGGTGCGCAGGCCTCTTGGGGGGGCAGCTGTACTGGACAGGCTCTGGGCGGGGGCTGGGACAGTGGGGACAGGGTCCCCAGGCAGGCAGTGGAGGTGGGGCATGGAGGGAGACAAGCCTGGGGGGCGTGTCTGACCCCCACCAGTACAGCCGGGGACCACGTCAGGATGACGTCCGTGTGGACATCGGTAGTGGTAGAAGNGTACTGGACAGGCTCTGGGCGGGGGCTGGGACAGTGGGGACAGGGTCCCCAGGCAGGCAGTGGAGGTGGGGCATGGAGGGAGACAAGCCTGGGGGGCGTGTCTGACCCCCACCAGTACAGCCGGGGACCACGTCAGGATGACGTCCGTGTGGACATCGGTAGTGGTAGAAGCCATCACACCTGACCCCTGACCCCAGGAGTGATGGGGACGTGACTGGTGATGGGGACAAGTTTCAGGAGCCGGGACAAGTGAGGACAGAGAGCTAGGCATGGCCACAGGTGTGGCTGTCTGCTGAGGGCTGGCATCCTGGAGCAGGCTGCCCTCCGAAGGCTCCCACCCTGGCTGCCTATGGGCCCTCCAGCCACTCAAAACAGGCTAGTTTGGATTTTCCCAAAAACTGAGCGCAGACATCATCCTTAGGACCGAAATCTCACCATTTCAGTAAAAGAGGGAAGATTTGTCTGCAGCCTGAACCACCTTCTGCTGGCCTGGCCGTGGCCTCCAAGCCCCGGGGCTCTCGGGCCTCACCATCTGAGTCCTCTGACCACTCAGGTGTGCCGGCTGCAGGGCCAGTAACATAAAGCTACCAATCACCCCCTGACTTGCTGGCTCCGGAGCCAGCTTGGATATGCAGTGAGACATTGCCCAGACTCAGGGCTCCGATCAGCTGGAGGGCAGCAGCCTGGTCCTGACTGAAGCTGCCCCAGGCAGGGCATGGAGGGGCCAGATCCAGGGGCTGTCCTACCCCCACGCGCCCCTGTCATGCCCCCTTGCAGCCTCTTGCCCTGCAGCCCACGACCAGGGTGCTCCCATTCCTGCCCCTCGTGGCTTCAGCCTGCATCTGTAGCCGACTCTGCAGTCCCCAGGAGGAGGCTCGTAGCCGCTTACATGGCGCCCCCCACCACGGGCCGGAGCTCCGCAGCTGGCCCAGGTCCTCCCCAGCCTCTCCAGGCACTAGCAGTAACTCAGGAGGCTGTCCTGCTGCAGGAACCAGCCCCGAGTCTCCTGGCACGCCCCGAGGACCCCAGGCAGGCCTCACGGTGAACGTCCCGCATGGGAGTAGCGGGGTGGAGTCTGTAGTCTGTAGTGGAGACTCAGGAGGGCCCCAGCTGAGAGCGGAGAGGCTCCTGCATGAGCCCGGGGCTGCGGCCCAGCAGGTCTGGGGCCCTGGGGTCCAACCGGGGGGGCTTGCTCAGAGGACCCGCACGTCACGAGCACCCCATGGCCAAAACCACCTCGCCTGCTGACCGCACTGCACGGCCGCCCCGGGGCTTCAGCTTCCTCTTCCCGGGTCGCTAGTTTTGCTCACAGACCCGCAGTCAACAGGGCGGGAGAAGACAGTTCTTGAGCTTAAACAGATGCAACCCGGCCTCATCTGTCCTGACCAACAGCCAGTGAGCTCCCAGGATGTGGACCTTTGATATTTGAGTTAATGAAAGGAATCATGTGCACAGGAAACACCGGGAAACGCAGTGGACACTGCAAGAAGGAAAGAAGGCACCATATGCCCGCTCCCTCCTCCGCAGCCCCCCCCCTTTCCTCCAAGTCTCTCCCCTTCCCCCACAGGCTCCACCCCTCCCTCAAGTCCCTCCCCTTCCTCCACAGGCCCCTCCCATCCCCCAAGTCTCTCCCCTTCCCCCACAGGCTCCACCCCTCCCTCAAGTCCCTCCCCTTCCTCCACAGGCCCCTCCCATCCCCCAAGTCTCTCCCCTTCCCCCACAGGCTCCACCCCTCCCTCAAGTCCCTCCCCTTCCTCCACAGGCCCCTCCCATCCCCCAAGTCTCTCCCCTTCCCCCACAGGCTCCACCCCTCCCTCAAGTCCCTCCCCTTCCTCCACAGGCCCCTCCCATCCCCCAAGTCTCTCCCCTTCCCCCACAGGCTCCACCCCTCCCTCAAGTCCCTCCCCTTCCTCCACAGGCCCCTCCCATCCCCCAAGTCTCTCCCCTTCCCCCACAGGCTCCACCCCTCCCTCAAGTCCCTCCCCTTCCTCCACAGGCCCCTCCCATCCCCCAAGTCTCTCCCCTTCCCCCACAGGCTCCACCCCTCCCTCAAGTCCCTCCCCTTCCTCCACAGGCCCCTCCCATCCCCCAAGTCTCTCCCCTTCCCCCACAGGCTCCACCCCTCCCTCAAGTCCCTCCCCTTCCTCCACAGGCCCCTCCCATCCCCCAAGTCTCTCCCCTTCCCCCACAGGCTCCACCCCTCCCTCAAGTCCCTCCCCTTCCTCCACAGGCCCCTCCCATCCCCCAAGTCTCTCCCCTTCCCCCACAGGCTCCACCCCTCCCTCAAGTCCCTCCCCTTCCTCCACAGGCCCCTCCCATCCCCCAAGTCTCTCCCCTTCCCCCACAGGCTCCACCCCTCCCTCAAGTCCCTCCCCTTCCTCCACAGGCCCCTCCCATCCCCCAAGTCTCTCCCCTTCCCCCACAGGCTCCACCCCTCCCTCAAGTCCCTCCCCTTCCTCCACAGGCCCCTCCCATCCCCCAAGTCTCTCCCCTTCCCCCACAGGCTCCACCCCTCCCTCAAGTCCCTCCCCTTCCTCCACAGGCCCCTCCCATCCCCCAAGTCTCTCCCCTTCCCCCACAGGCTCCACCCCTCCCTCAAGTCCCTCCCCTTCCTCCACAGGCCCCTCCCATCCCCCAAGTCTCTCCCCTTCCCCCACAGGCTCCACCCCTCCCTCAAGTCCCTCCCCTTCCTCCACAGGCCCCTCCCATCCCCCAAGTCTCTCCCCTTCCCCCACAGGCTCCACCCCTCCCTCAAGTCCCTCCCCTTCCTCCACAGGCCCCTCCCATCCCCCAAGTCTCTCCCCTTCCCCCACAGGCTCCACCCCTCCCTCAAGTCCCTCCCCTTCCTCCACAGGCCCCTCCCATCCCCCAAGTCTCTCCCCTTCCCCCACAGGCTCCACCCCTCCCTCAAGTCCCTCCCCTTCCTCCACAGGCCCCTCCCATCCCCCAAGTCTCTCCCCTTCCCCCACAGGCTCCACCCCTCCCTCAAGTCCCTCCCCTTCCTCCACAGGCCCCTCCCATCCCCCAAGTCTCTCCCCTTCCCCCACAGGCTCCACCCCTCCCTCAAGTCCCTCCCCTTCCTCCACAGGCCCCTCCCATCCCCCAAGTCTCTCCCCTTCCCCCACAGGCTCCACCCCTCCCTCAAGTCCCTCCC
This sequence comes from Neotragus moschatus, assembly GCA_006410615.1. Lineage (NCBI taxonomy): Eukaryota > Metazoa > Chordata > Mammalia > Artiodactyla > Bovidae > Neotragus > Neotragus moschatus. The sequence continues at coordinate 612,710 of SJYA01002912.1, forward strand.
CTTCCTCCACAGGCCCCTCCCATCCCCCAAGTCTCTCCCCTTCCCCCACAGGCTCCACCCCTCCCTCAAGTCCCTCCCCTTCCTCCACAGGCCCCTCCCATCCCCCAAGTCTCTCCCCTTCCCCCACAGGCTCCACCCCTCCCTCAAGTCCCTCCCCTTCCTCCACAGGCCCCTCCCATCCCCCAAGTCTCTCCCCTTCCCCCACAGGCTCCACCCCTCCCTCAAGTCCCTCCCCTTCCTCCACAGGCCCCTCCCATCCCCCAAGTCTCTCCCCTTCCCCCACAGGCTCCACCCCTCCCTCAAGTCCCTCCCCTTCCTCCACAGGCCCCTCCCATCCCCCAAGTCTCTCCCCTTCCCCCACAGGCTCCACCCCTCCCTCAAGTCCCTCCCCTTCCTCCACAGGCCCCTCCCATCCCCCAAGTCTCTCCCCTTCCCCCACAGGCTCCACCCCTCCCTCAAGTCCCTCCCCTTCCTCCACAGGCCCCTCCCATCCCCCAAGTCTCTCCCCTTCCCCCACAGGCTCCACCCCTCCCTCAAGTCCCTCCCCTTCCTCCACAGGCCCCTCCCATCCCCCAAGTCTCTCCCCTTCCCCCACAGGCTCCACCCCTCCCTCAAGTCCCTCCCCTTCCTCCACAGGCCCCTCCCATCCCCCAAGTCTCTCCCCTTCCCCCACAGGCTCCACCCCTCCCTCAAGTCCCTCCCCTTCCTCCACAGGCCCCTCCCATCCCCCAAGTCTCTCCCCTTCCCCCACAGGCTCCACCCCTCCCTCAAGTCCCTCCCCTTCCTCCACAGGCCCCTCCCATCCCCCAAGTCTCTCCCCTTCCCCCACAGGCTCCACCCCTCCCTCAAGTCCCTCCCCTTCCTCCACAGGCCCCTCCCATCCCCCAAGTCTCTCCCCTTCCCCCACAGGCTCCACCCCTCCCTCAAGTCCCTCCCCTTCCTCCACAGGCCCCTCCCATCCCCCAAGTCTCTCCCCTTCCCCCACAGGCTCCACCCCTCCCTCAAGTCCCTCCCCTTCCTCCACAGGCCCCTCCCATCCCCCAAGTCTCTCCCCTTCCCCCACAGGCTCCACCCCTCCCTCAAGTCCCTCCCCTTCCTCCACAGGCCCCTCCCATCCCCCAAGTCTCTCCCCTTCCCCCACAGGCTCCACCCCTCCCTCAAGTCCCTCCCCTTCCTCCACAGGCCCCTCCCATCCCCCAAGTCTCTCCCCTTCCCCCACAGGCTCCACCCCTCCCTCAAGTCCCTCCCCTTCCTCCACAGGCCCCTCCCATCCCCCAAGTCTCTCCCCTTCCCCCACAGGCTCCACCCCTCCCTCAAGTCCCTCCCCTTCCTCCACAGGCCCCTCCCATCCCCCAAGTCTCTCCCCTTCCCCCACAGGCTCCACCCCTCCCTCAAGTCCCTCCCCTTCCTCCACAGGCCCCTCCCATCCCCCAAGTCTCTCCCCTTCCCCCACAGGCTCCACCCCTCCCTCAAGTCCCTCCCCTTCCTCCACAGGCCCCTCCCATCCCCCAAGTCTCTCCCCTTCCCCCACAGGCTCCACCCCTCCCTCAAGTCCCTCCCCTTCCTCCACAGGCCCCTCCCATCCCCCAAGTCTCTCCCCTTCCCCCACAGGCTCCACCCCTCCCTCAAGTCCCTCCCCTTCCTCCACAGGCCCCTCCCATCCCCCAAGTCTCTCCCCTTCCCCCACAGGCTCCACCCCTCCCTCAAGTCCCTCCCCTTCCTCCACAGGCCCCTCCCATCCCCCAAGTCTCTCCCCTTCCCCCACAGGCTCCACCCCTCCCTCAAGTCCCTCCCCTTCCTCCACAGGCCCCTCCCATCCCCCAAGTCTCTCCCCTTCCCCCACAGGCTCCACCCCTCCCTCAAGTCCCTCCCCTTCCTCCACAGGCCCCTCCCATCCCCCAAGTCTCTCCCCTTCCCCCACAGGCTCCACCCCTCCCTCAAGTCCCTCCCCTTCCTCCACAGGCCCCTCCCATCCCCCAAGTCTCTCCCCTTCCCCCACAGGCTCCACCCCTCCCTCAAGTCCCTCCCCTTCCTCCACAGGCCCCTCCCATCCCCCAAGTCTCTCCCCTTCCCCCACAGGCTCCACCCCTCCCTCAAGTCCCTCCCCTTCCTCCACAGGCCCCTCCCATCCCCCAAGTCTCTCCCCTTCCCCCACAGGCTCCACCCCTCCCTCAAGTCCCTCCCCTTCCTCCACAGGCCCCTCCCATCCCCCAAGTCTCTCCCCTTCCCCCACAGGCTCCACCCCTCCCTCAAGTCCCTCCCCTTCCTCCACAGGCCCCTCCCATCCCCCAAGTCTCTCCCCTTCCCCCACAGGCTCCACCCCTCCCTCAAGTCCCTCCCCTTCCTCCACAGGCCCCTCCCATCCCCCAAGTCTCTCCCCTTCCCCCACAGGCTCCACCCCTCCCTCAAGTCCCTCCCCTTCCTCCACAGGCCCCTCCCATCCCCCAAGTCTCTCCCCTTCCCCCACAGGCTCCACCCCTCCCTCAAGTCCCTCCCCTTCCTCCACAGGCCCCTCCCATCCCCCAAGTCTCTCCCCTTCCCCCACAGGCTCCACCCCTCCCTCAAGTCCCTCCCCTTCCTCCACAGGCCCCTCCCATCCCCCAAGTCTCTCCCCTTCCCCCACAGGCTCCACCCCTCCCTCAAGTCCCTCCCCTTCCTCCACAGGCCCCTCCCATCCCCCAAGTCTCTCCCCTTCCCCCACAGGCTCCACCCCTCCCTCAAGTCCCTCCCCTTCCTCCACAGGCCCCTCCCATCCCCCAAGTCTCTCCCCTTCCCCCACAGGCTCCACCCCTCCCTCAAGTCCCTCCCCTTCCTCCACAGGCCCCTCCCATCCCCCAAGTCTCTCCCCTTCCCCCACAGGCTCCACCCCTCCCTCAAGTCCCTCCCCTTCCTCCACAGGCCCCTCCCATCCCCCAAGTCTCTCCCCTTCCCCCACAGGCTCCACCCCTCCCTCAAGTCCCTCCCCTTCCTCCACAGGCCCCTCCCATCCCCCAAGTCTCTCCCCTTCCCCCACAGGCTCCACCCCTCCCTCAAGTCCCTCCCCTTCCTCCACAGGCCCCTCCCATCCCCCAAGTCTCTCCCCTTCCCCCACAGGCTCCACCCCTCCCTCAAGTCCCTCCCCTTCCTCCACAGGCCCCTCCCATCCCCCAAGTCTCTCCCCTTCCCCCACAGGCTCCACCCCTCCCTCAAGTCCCTCCCCTTCCTCCACAGGCCCCTCCCATCCCCCAAGTCTCTCCCCTTCCCCCACAGGCTCCACCCCTCCCTCAAGTCCCTCCCCTTCCTCCACAGGCCCCTCCCATCCCCCAAGTCTCTCCCCTTCCCCCACAGGCTCCACCCCTCCCTCAAGTCCCTCCCCTTCCTCCACAGGCCCCTCCCATCCCCCAAGTCTCTCCCCTTCCCCCACAGGCTCCACCCCTCCCTCAAGTCCCTCCCCTTCCTCCACAGGCCCCTCCCATCCCCCAAGTCTCTCCCCTTCCCCCACAGGCTCCACCCCTCCCTCAAGTCCCTCCCCTTCCTCCACAGGCCCCTCCCATCCCCCAAGTCTCTCCCCTTCCCCCACAGGCTCCACCCCTCCCTCAAGTCCCTCCCCTTCCTCCACAGGCCCCTCCCATCCCCCAAGTCTCTCCCCTTCCCCCACAGGCTCCACCCCTCCCTCAAGTCCCTCCCCTTCCTCCACAGGCCCCTCCCATCCCCCAAGTCTCTCCCCTTCCCCCACAGGCTCCACCCCTCCCTCAAGTCCCTCCCCTTCCTCCACAGGCCCCTCCCATCCCCCAAGTCTCTCCCCTTCCCCCACAGGCTCCACCCCTCCCTCAAGTCCCTCCCCTTCCTCCACAGGCCCCTCCCATCCCCCAAGTCTCTCCCCTTCCCCCACAGGCTCCACCCCTCCCTCAAGTCCCTCCCCTTCCTCCACAGGCCCCTCCCATCCCCCAAGTCTCTCCCCTTCCCCCACAGGCTCCACCCCTCCCTCAAGTCCCTCCCCTTCCTCCACAGGCCCCTCCCATCCCCCAAGTCTCTCCCCTTCCCCCACAGGCTCCACCCCTCCCTCAAGTCCCTCCCCTTCCTCCACAGGCCCCTCCCATCCCCCAAGTCTCTCCCCTTCCCCCACAGGCTCCACCCCTCCCTCAAGTCCCTCCCCTTCCTCCACAGGCCCCTCCCATCCCCCAAGTCTCTCCCCTTCCCCCACAGGCTCCACCCCTCCCTCAAGTCCCTCCCCTTCCTCCACAGGCCCCTCCCATCCCCCAAGTCTCTCCCCTTCCCCCACAGGCTCCACCCCTCCCTCAAGTCCCTCCCCTTCCTCCACAGGCCCCTCCCATCCCCCAAGTCTCTCCCCTTCCCCCACAGGCTCCACCCCTCCCTCAAGTCCCTCCCCTTCCTCCACAGGCCCCTCCCATCCCCCAAGTCTCTCCCCTTCCCCCACAGGCTCCACCCCTCCCTCAAGTCCCTCCCCTTCCTCCACAGGCCCCTCCCATCCCCCAAGTCTCTCCCCTTCCCCCACAGGCTCCACCCCTCCCTCAAGTCCCTCCCCTTCCTCCACAGGCCCCTCCCATCCCCCAAGTCTCTCCCCTTCCCCCACAGGCTCCACCCCTCCCTCAAGTCCCTCCCCTTCCTCCACAGGCCCCTCCCATCCCCNCACTTCTCCATAGGCTCTGCCCCTCTACCAAGTCCCTTTTGCTTCTCTGCGGGCTCCGCCCCTCCTCCAAGTCCCTCCCTCTTTTCCCTAGGCTCCTCCTCCTCCTCCCCACAAGCTTTTCCTTTCCCCCAAACCTCTTCCTCCTCCCCAGGTCACACCCCTTACCCGGGCTCCTCCTCCTCTCACAGGCTGTTCCCCCTCCCCCGCAGGCTCCTCCTCAGGGCAGGGTTTGGGGCCGTGGCTGCTTATGAGGTTTCTCTCTGGATAAGTGTCCATATATTCAACGATGAAATGACAATCTATTTAATGACATGATGGCACATTTCCCCCAAGTGCTATTATATTAGAAGTGCTGTCCGAGCAGGCGGCCCCCATCGTGCGCGTTCTTGTGCGGGTCTGACGCTTCACACACAGCCCCGGCCCGGGTTGCTGTTCTCCCAGGAGACAAGCAGTCTGTTCACCTGGATGAAACTGTTGATACCTGCTTTGTGAATAATGTACGGTCGCTCTCGTAACTTGGTCGTGTCTCTGTTTTCAGAACAGAGAATTCAATATATTTACCAGCTCCCAGCACTGATCATTTAGCCCTCTGGTCCCCACTTGTGACTCCGGCCATCACGGATGAGGAGGGTGTGCTCAGGTTCACGACCACAGTTGGGTTTCTTTTCCTTCTTTGTGCATTTCTGTCTCTTTTTAACTCTTAAGGACTTTGGAGCCAGGTTTGTCTTCAGAACAGCGTGTAGCTTCCACTGTTACAAACTGTGGCTTTGAGTTGGACCTCAGAGGCCTTATAGTCTGGCCACACATGTCTGTAGGTCACCTGCAGACTGCCTGGTTGGCAGGGACGCCCTCACCTTCCTCACCTGGACCTCGCCGGTCTCCTGGAGGAGCCCCTGGGTCTCCATGTGTCCTGGTCAGAGGAAGACTAAACAAGCAGAAAAGCAGCCCGGGTTACAGACGGGAAGAACAGGGGAACCACAGGTGAGAGGGAGGCAGGACATAGCACGTCAGAGAGCGGACGACCAGCGGCGCTGCTGGACCCACACCTGTCAGCAGGATGAACTCGAGAACCTCCAGATCTGCTCAGGGGCTCAGAGGGACTTATCCCTACACGGTCATCAGGTCTGCACGTGTACCCCACGTTCCTCCCGGTACAATTGTTAAAGGTGGAAAATTGGGAAAACCTAAGGTGCTGGCATATAGACTGTGGGACACCCACAAAACTGCTTGCGATCCTGGGTCCTGCCTGGCGGTGCCATGCGGGTGCTGGGACACAGGTGGGATGGGCAGACGGGCCTGGACTGGAGAGTGTGTGTGTTAGTTCTGGGTGGGGGTCTTACACAGAGAGACCACCCCCGTGTGGCGTCTTTCGTACGCTGCGTGCTTAGGGGTCGTGTCCCCGGGGACCAGGCAGTGCTGGCCCCGCAGGTGCTCAGCCTGCGGTCATGCGGGAGAGTGCAGGGGTGAGCAGAAAGGAGGCCGGTCCCGCCACGGCGTGGGCTCTGAGCCGTGGCAGATGGCCCCTTTCTTCATCGGGTTCAGTGTTTCGCAACTGGTGGCTGTCACCCTCGTGACCAGAAGAAAAGCTCTGTTTTAGACAAAATTGCTTTCCACCCAGGTCTTTGTCAACTGTCATTTCTCCAAAGACACCAGGAGCGCCACCCTGGCCTGGGGCCAGCAAGGGCGCCTTGACAGCAGAGGCAGGATCCACTCTGCCATCAGTCCGTCCCCACCGCGGCCGGAGCCCCCGGGGCACAGGGAGCACCCAGCCTGCACCCTGCACCCTCCTTTGTGCACAGTAGCCCCCCATGTGCCCGGGACACCTGCGATGCGTCTGGGACCCCCTCATGTGCCCAGGACTTCCGCCGTGTGCCTCGGACCCCCTCCTCCATAAGCCCAGGATACTCCCTGTGCCCGGGACCCCCACGGGCCAGGCAGGAGGAACTCTGGCCGGGAAGGTGGATTAACTTCCTGAGGTGAATTAAATTAGGCACAACCTCTTGGGGCCCTTTGTAGGAAGAGGCAACCAGGCTGTGGAGTGCAAACTCACGGGTCCCGAAGACCAAATTCCATACTGATGTCACAGGCCACCAGCCCCTGGGGGTGCCCGTACCCCTACCCCGTGGCATAGGGGTTTGGTGGCCTGGCAGCTGCACAGCTTTGAAGCTCTTGGGGGACTTGGGGCAGACAAGCCTCTGGGCCCAGCTCACTGCCTCCCCAGCCCTGCGAGACCCATCTCNACACCTGCGATGCGTCTGGGACCCCCTCATGTGCCCAGGACTTCCGCCGTGTGCCTCGGACCCCCTCCTCCATAAGCCCAGGATACTCCCTGTGCCCGGGACCCCCACGGGCCAGGCAGGAGGAACTCTGGCCGGGAAGGTGGATTAACTTCCTGAGGTGAATTAAATTAGGCACAACCTCTTGGGGCCCTTTGTAGGAAGAGGCAACCAGGCTGTGGAGTGCAAACTCACGGGTCCCGAAGACCAAATTCCATACTGATGTCACAGGCCACCAGCCCCTGGGGGTGCCCGTACCCCTACCCCGTGGCATAGGGGTTTGGTGGCCTGGCAGCTGCACAGCTTTGAAGCTCTTGGGGGACTTGGGGCAGACAAGCCTCTGGGCCCAGCTCACTGCCTCCCCAGCCCTGCGAGACCCATCTCCCAGACGGGGGTGGCCAGGCAGCAGGCTGCCTGGGCTGGGGGTCGGAAGGCCCCCAGGCATTGCAGGAGGCATGGAGTGCTCTTTGCTTCACAAGGCAGACATGTTCCTCAAAGTCCGTCCCCGTTTAGGAGGCTAGAGGAGAGGTGCCAGCCTGCATCAGACACCAGCCCGGACCTGTGCGCCTGTGGGAGAGGCTTTCCTTCCACTAAGGACCCCTGCCTGCCACCCCCTCACCCTGGAACGGGGCAAGGACCTCAACGTGTTTCCCTGAAACCCCTCCTGGTCCAGCCAGCCGCCCAGTGACCCTTTAAAAGTGCAAATAGTTTCCCATCAGCGGCAGCTCCTCCCCTGGAGATGACCTCTGCCTTCTGGGATGGTCCTTGGGGTGGTCCTGCCCCAGCTGGAAGCAGGCCCTCCCCCAAGTAGCCATTGGGCGCCCTCGGAGACGGTGCAGGGGTCACCCTGTCAGTAATGCCAACGTGCATCTGTCGGGCTCGGTCGTTAGCTGGCCTCCTGTCTGATGCCTCCACCCCGAGAGGCGTTTTAATAAAGACCTCGGGACACGAGGACACTGCAGCCTGAGCGCCAGACCCCGCCTGCGGCGGGAGCGGGGAGGCGGGGAGCGTCAGCGCAGCCCCCCCCCGCCTCGGCCAACGACAGCGGCGGGGCCCAGGGGTGGGGGCGACACTGGTCACAGCACAGCTGGACCCTCACCCGCCAGCAAGCCCCCACGGCGTCCAGAGCAGCCTGGAGCGCAGCCAGAAGCCCTTCCGGAAGCGTCCACTTGGCCAGCGCTGTCCGAGCCATCGTAGGAGCCGATGCCCTGACACAAATCTTGCGCTCGGCGCCCAATTAGCGCGTTTGGCACGCGGTCAGACCCCCGCGGAGAGAGAGCCCAGGAGAGAGATCTTTACGCGACTGCGCGTCTGGTGCGGGGGTCCGGGGCGGGGGGCCTGGGATGAGCTTGGGGTTGATTTATGGCCGCCCTGCCTTTGTCCTTCCCTGAAGGAGACGCGAGTCTTGGGACCCCGAGGAGCGCTTCTGAGGCACCCTGCGCTGCACCTCCTCTTTGGGGCTCCTCTGCCTGGCTCCTGTTTTCACAGGCATGGGGTGGGGAGTGATTTCCAGCTCATGTCAGAACATTCGGGGTGCGTGCCCGGCTGGACCCTCCGGGGAGGAAGTGGGAGCCGCACCCCTGAGGGCTGAAGCCCCCCCGGCCCAGCCTGGATGTGGCTACGAGGGACTGGGGGCCACGGGTCTCCAGCAAGAGCCGAGCACCACCCAGAAGCAGAAAGCAGAGCAAAATGGCAACCCCAGAAAGGTGCCGGAGCTGGGGGGCCCGCGGGCCTGGAGGTGGAATGAGGAGAGGTTGAGGGGCAGGTTCGTCCATGCCTTGGCCTGGACCAGACCCGCATGGGCAGTTCCCTCCTGAGCCGACACTCTTGGCCGGTGAGGCGTTCATCCAGCCATCCCTTCAACTCAAGCTCTTAGCAGCCTGGGGCCCTGGTGGATCAGAGCCTGTCCTGGACCAAGAACCTTGCAGGACCTTGGAGATGAGGAGATGACCCAGCCTTGGTGCCCGTTGGACGTTCACGTGGAAAGTGTGAGAGAGTGGGTAGCGGACCTGGGGGCGGGGCCCCGGGGAGGGAGGAAGCCCACTGGGCGGGGCTGCGGAGGTGTGGCCAGCACCACCCCGTACAGGGGAGGAGAGGCTGAGGCTGGGCCCGCCCATCAGATGGGGCCGCCCTGCAGAGCCCAGGTGCACCAGCCAAGGAGACTATAAGGTGCCACCTTCTTAAGAAGCTGCCTGAGAAGAGCCTGAAAACAACTGGGCCTAAGTCAGCGGAGGGTGGATGTCTGTTCGTACGTGGGAATCTCCCAGCAGGCTTGAGAGGCCTGCGGCCATGTGCCCCCGGGAGGGAGTGACCCAGAGTCGTGAGGTCAGGTAACCGTGCGGCTCTGCACAGCCTCAGGTCCCGGGAGGCCACGTGGTCACAGCTGCCCCGTTTCTGTTGGACGGGTGAACAGTCTCAACCGGGTGACTGGGTGCTTCTTTCAGGAGAAGGAAGGTGAGGCCCGCACACGGCATGGTGAGAGAGGTGGGGGTCTGCAGACAAGAAATAATAGTGTGGTTCTGTGCACTGCTCTGGGGATGTTCCTACGTGTATCAAGACGCATAACTGTGAAAGTACAGGAGTTGGAGAAGGGGAGCTGGGGCGCGGGGAGGGGCTCTGCAGGGGGGAGACACCCACCTGTCCCTGGCTGGGGGTTAGAGAAGCTTAGCCTCGCAGCGCAAGGGGGAGGGGTGGGAGCTTCTCGCAGGTCCGGGAGCCCGGGCCATTGTCCAGGACGCCTCCTGCCGGGAAGGGGCGTGCAGCCCGGGCCCCTCAGCCTCTGCTCCCTGGTCTCTGCCGCTTCTTTTACAGACCTACTGGGTCCTTCCCACCTGCCAAGGGTCTTCCCAGGGAAGGTGCTTGGCTCAAAGCCCCGTTCGGGGACCCCCACACGCCCATGGTGTCTGACACCTGAGTACAAGGATCTCTCTGGGGGAGCCCAGGCTTTGGGAAAACCCTCTGAAGCCTGGAACTGGGTTCGTTTCTTGACCCTGTAGCACTTAGCCCCGTGGGTGCCCCAGCCATGAGGGGCCCTTGCAGCTAGGTGCCGACTTGGCAGGTGCATCAGTGCAGGGGGCTCAGAGCCGACGGAGCAGAGTGAGCCTCAGGACGACGAGAGCCAGCGGACGGTGGTCCGGGGGGTGGTGGAGGGCAGGGCAGCAGCAGAGGGACCGGTGTGGGGTCCGAGGGGAGGGGGCCGCTGGGGCCTGGGTCTGAGGCTCACTGGTCATCTCATGGGGATTAGACCCAAGCAGAGTATGGGGGGCAGGACTAAACTAAGATGTGTATAAGAGACAGGCTCACTGCCTCCCCAGCCCTGCGAGACCCATCTCCCAGACGGGGGTGGCCAGGCAGCAGGCTGCCTGGGCTGGGGGTCGGAAGGCCCCCAGGCATTGCAGGAGGCATGGAGTGCTCTTTGCTTCACAAGGCAGACATGTTCCTCAAAGTCCGTCCCCGTTTAGGAGGCTAGAGGAGAGGTGCCAGCCTGCATCAGACACCAGCCCGGACCTGTGCGCCTGTGGGNCCCCCTGCCCGCCCCGGCCCAGGCCCAGGCGCACCCTCAGCCAGCAGTGACCCTTCAGGCAGTCACCCTGCGGGTGGCGCTGGAGGTCAGCGGAGCGGAGCGGGCAGGGGTTCTTCCAGCTACCTTTCCAGGGTCGGCCAGGCGAGGGCACCAGCGGGACAGGCAGGGGTCCGGTCTTTCCCGTCCAGATATTTGCGGGGAGGAGCGGGGTTTGCGCCCACCCAGCTCCCTTCAGCGTCTGCAGAACCTGGGAGCCCTTGCAGCAGCACAGGAGCCCATCAGGCGGCCTCTCCGGCTCCAGGGCCCCCACGCCTCCACCTCGACATCCCTGCTCCCCCAGCTGGTAGGCACTTGGTTCTCTTGACCCACTAACCCCTGGTGAGCAGCCCCCCTGACTCCGCCCCCAGGTGTAGTCCCCTCCTCTTGCTCCGAGGTCGAGGACTGGTCCCACGTGGGAGGACAAAGCCAGGGTCCTTTGCCCTTTGCAGGAAGCCATCGAGGGGGCGAGCTTGGGGCAGGGGGCAACTCCACGACTTATCAGCCCCTCAAAATGGCAAATCTTCATCCGTTTGCCAACTCTAAAGCTATCTGCGTGGTTGGAGACAGGATCCAAGCTCCTTCCAGAGACAAACCCCCTTCCTCCTCTCCGTCCCCCGGCCCCACGCCTGCCAGGTTCTGACCCAGTCCAGGCTAGGACACCAGCTGGTCCTGGCTGGCCCTCCTGAGGGACCACCTTCCCTGACCTCCCTCTTCCCATCGATCGTTGGTCCCGTTCCTCTGCTGCACGGACTTGCGGGGTTTTGTTTAATGTTGAAGAGGGCGGCAGAGGATGAGATGGTTGGATGGCTTCACCCACTCAATGGACATGAATCTGAACAGCTGCGGGAGACCGTGGCGGAGAGGGGAGCCGAGCCTGCTGCAGCCCATGGGGCCGCACAGAGCCCGACGACTCGGCGACTGAGCAACTCCAAGTCGTGCCCGCCGGCGTGCAGGGTGGCGCTCGCTGTTCACGTGGTTCTCCCCGAGCGCGCCTGACAGGGAGCATGACCCGATAAATAAACGTGACTAAGTCAAGATCTCTGCCAAATCGCGAGCTCCGCGCTTGCCCGCGACGTCAACGTGAGAGCGCGGGCGAGGCGCATGGCCGCCTTCCTTGGCGGGGCTTCTCCTTCGGCACCAGGAGGGGGCATTGGCGGACCCGTCCGTTCCGGCAGAATCGGCTCGGGCGGCGCGACCCGAGGCGCTCCTTCCCCGTAGGACTCTCCCTCCCCTGGCCGACCCCGGGGCGGGGAGGCGTTTCCTTTGGCTTTACCCGGGGGGCTGCTCCCGGGAGCGCCGGAGGAGAAGGTGGGGCGGTGACCAGGCGCCAAGCGGAGGCACGCAGCCCCGGAGTGCACGGAGATGGCGGGCCGACAGGTGGAACAGGTTGAGCCTACACACCCGGAACTGGGGCGCTGGAGTCGGGGGTGGCGGTGGGGCTTGTCCAGTGCCACCGCGCTCGGAAGGGTAGGCGGGCGGGTGTCTGGGGCTTGGGAACCCCTGCGCGCGGGGCGGGACAGGGCGCGTGGACGGGGCACCAAGACACCCTCCGCCAGACAGCATGGAGAAGCAGCTGCCCTCACCTCGCTCTCGGCGCCCCCAACTCACTCTGGCCCCTCCAAATGGCACTTCGCCCCCCTATCCTGCACCCACGGCATCCAGCTCCCTGGAGAGCCAAGCACAGCCCCACTCGCGACCCCAAGCGTTCCGGCCGCAGCTCAGGGAGGGCCCCAGGGCGCAAGCTCCCCCGGGATGCAGGGGAGTGGGTCGGCACTGTTTCCTCGGAGAGAAGGAGGACGTAGAGTCCTGAGCCTGGAGGCTCGAGGAGCCGAGCGCGGCGCCCAGAGCGGCAGTGCTCCTCCTGCCACCGAGCCAAGGTCTCAGGGAGGATAATGCGCCCTGTCGACTGTCTGGGCGCGCCACGCCTAGCCCGCCAAGAGGACTTCAGCCTCAGCAATTCAGAACCTGCTCCCCCCCGCAGAGTCGGGAGAAGGGGTGGCCGGCCCGCCCCTCACGTGGCCCCGCCCCCAAGTCCTGACCTCCGGCCCTGATCAGAGGCTGGGGAGGCCGGGCCGCCGCCTTCCAGGAGCCTAGAGGGGCCCAAACCCGGCAGAAAAGGATCCGCGGCTGCACTCTCGGGGCACGTACACTGTGCCCGAGGTGAGGGGCGCAAGCCAGGCCCGGGGCGGATCTCAGGGCTCAGCCGCCATAGTGAGCGCGGAGAAGCTCGATTTCCGGGGTCTGGCTCGGCTGGTGCGGATCGCCTGCGGGGCAGCCGCATCCGGATCCCGCGAGTGCGGCCCGGCCAAGCAAGCGGGAAGAGAGAAATTCCCTCGCACACGGGCTGCACCGCACACGAAGCCGGTCGGTATCACGCGCGGTGGCACGCCGCCCGGGACAGCACGGGGCGCGCACACGCAGGCAGTGGGAGCCACCTAACGCCTGCCCGGGCCCGGCGGCCAGTGGCTTTCTTAGAGGCGATCTGGCGTAGGGACTCGCAGCACCGCACCCGTAGATCTGCCCAAAACGAAAATGGACCCCTGGAGATCTTAGTATCAGGGGACTCTGGGTTCCTGCCCAGAGCCGAGAGGGCCGCTGTCGTTTGTGCCACCGAAATCCTGGCGGCCNTTAGAGGCGATCTGGCGTAGGGACTCGCAGCACCGCACCCGTAGATCTGCCCAAAACGAAAATGGACCCCTGGAGATCTTAGTATCAGGGGACTCTGGGTTCCTGCCCAGAGCCGAGAGGGCCGCTGTCGTTTGTGCCACCGAAATCCTGGCGGCCTGAGTGAAACGGGAAAGTCGTTGTTAACCGGCCGCACCAGGCCCGAGAGAGGCCGGCTGGCAGACACCGCAACCCTCCCCCTCCTCCAACGAATCGGCGGCCGTCAGTTGGTACGCGTTCCCGTCACGTTCCCAACGGGCAGCGAATAATAGTAATAACCATCACTTAATATGTGACACCACCCAAGAGAACCAAGGAGGCAACGTCCACGATTGTACTCGGCGCCTGTTTGGCGCCTGCTCTCCGCAGTTTACTGCGATCTTATTTGAACCCCGCACAACCATCTACGGCGTGGGAGGAGTTCTCACCCCGAGGACGACACCACGCGCCAGGCATGCGGGTCAAAAGGCCGCGATTCTGCTCGCGGCCCCACACGCCCCGTGACCCAGACTCAGTCAGCCAGGGTTCCCGACCCCAGGCTCCAGCCGCGCGTCGGGCTGCGTGTAAGGTCCCGCGCGGCGTGCAGACCCGAGCTCTGGGTTCAGGTTGCTTCCCAGAAATGAGGTGCCACCGCGCAACTGGGAAGTGATCCAGCCCGGCCGAGTACAGCCCCGCGGGGCCGGGAGTGGACGGGGACCCGGTCTCATACCCACTACACGCGATCCGGCGGCCCCGGGACAGGCCTCACCGAGGCTCCAGCCACTGGATGGGGAAACAGCGGATTCTCGAGGGCCAAGTCTAACCTTCGGACATCCCGCTTCTCGGCCCTCTGCATCCCGGAGCAGGAGGTTCTCGGAAATGTTCTCGATCCTCCCTCAAACCTGAGGCCGCGACCCCAAGAGCGCCTGCCGGTTCCCCGCGCCCTCCCGCCGGCGCCTCTGCACCGAACAGGGCGCACCGCGTGTGCCGAGTGGATCCTCAAATCTGCATTCTCTCGGTGATAAAATATGCTCTCGTATTTTTTCCTGATTTCCCATTAAAACCTTTGCCTAACTAAACTCCCATACAACGGGATTTATTTCGTCCCCGGGGAGATAAATCAGGGGGCAAATTTACGGCCCGGGAGGGACCCGCCGCGCTAATGGGCGCTTCATGGAGTGCGCGGCGGGGGCGCGCGGACGGCGGGCGCTGGCCAATGGCCGGGCCGCGGGCGCCCACAGCCAATCAGCGCGCGCGCCGCGCCGGGGCCCCGCGGTTATCAGCGCGTCCGGCCCGCGCGGCGCCGCTCCGACCGGCCCCGGGGCTGCCGCCGCCGCTGCCTCCCGGAGCGCCCCCGCCGCCACCCGCCCTCGCGCCCGCCCTCTGCACCGTCGGCGCCCTCACTCGGCGCCCGCCCGGGCCGCGCGCAAACTTCCCGAGCCGGCGGGCGGCGGCGGCGGCGGCGGGGCCCGGATGGGCGCCCGGGCCGGCGGCGGCGGCGCCCATGGACGCTAACCGCCCGGGCGCGTTCGTGCTGAGCAGCGCCCCGCTGGCCGCGCTGCACAGCATGGCAGAGATGAAGACGTCGCTGCTCCCATATGCGCTGCAGGGCCCGGCCGGCTTCAAGGCGCCCGCGCTGGGCGGCCTGGGAGCACAGCTGCCCCTTGGCACCCCGCACGGCATCAGCGACATCCTGGGGCGGCCGGTGGGCGCGGCGGGCGGCGGCCTCCTGGGCGGCCTGCCCCGGCTCAACGGGCTGGCCTCGTCGGCTGGCGTCTACTTCGGGCCCGCGGCCGCCGTGGCGCGCGGCTATCCCAAGCCCCTGGCGGAGCTTCCCGGGCGCCCACCCATCTTCTGGCCCGGAGTGGTGCAGGGTTCGCCCTGGAGGGACCCCCGCCTGGCCGGCCCGGGTAAGTGGCCCGTGCGCGGGTTCGGTGTGGAGCTGCGGGCGGGCGAGGGCGGGACCGCCGGCCACACTCACCGAGCCCCCTCTGCAGCCCAGGCCGGCGGGGTCCTGGACAAGGACGGCAAGAAGAAGCACTCGCGGCCGACCTTCTCGGGCCAGCAGATCTTCGCGCTGGAGAAGACTTTCGAGCAGACGAAGTACCTGGCGGGGCCCGAGCGCGCGCGCCTCGCCTACTCCCTGGGCATGACCGAGAGCCAGGTCAAGGTGAGGCGGCGCCGCCGGCGCTCGCTTGGCCGCAGCCCGCTCGCTCCCCCGCGTCCTGCGAAAGGCGCGCGCGCGGCCACCCCGCGGCCGGGGCCGGGGCGGAGGGGCAGTCTGGGGCGGCCCTCGGCGTCCGCGCGGGCGGCAGCGTCTGGCCCGGGCCGCCGAGGGGCCGAGCTACCGCCGGAGGATGCTTCGGAGGGCCCCGCGTGATGGGCGCCCTCCACCCCAGGTGTGGTTCCAGAACCGCCGGACCAAGTGGCGCAAGCGGCACGCGGCGGAGATGGCGTCGGCCAAGAAGAAGCAGGACTCGGACGCCGAGAAGCTGAAGGTGGGCGGCTCGGACGCGGAGGACGACGACGACGAGTACAACCGGCCCCTGGACCCCAACTCGGACGACGAGAAGATCACGCGGCTGCTCAAGAAGCACAGAGCCCCGAACTTGGCGCTGGTCAGCCCGTGCGGCGGCGGCGCGGGGGACGCCTCCTGAGGGCGCGGGGCCGGGCCGGACAACCAGGGTAGGGACGCGGGCCGGCGCCCTCGCCAGCTCCCCGCGCCGCAGTGTGTATATATATTTTTATAGAGTAAGTTATACGGCGGCCCGGCGCGGGCTCGGCGTCGGGGCCGCCGCCGCCCCGCGTCCCGGTGGAATCACTTTGTATAATCAATAAATTATTTAACGCGTCCCCGCCGGAGCCACGGCTCCCTGGGCCCTCCGCCTGTTTCTTCCCATTCGGAAAGCCGCGGGCGAGGCGGCGGCGCGGCCTCCACTCCTGCCGGGGACGCCGTGCCGGGCCGCTGTCCAGTGTCCAGGCCCGCGGAGCCCGCGCCTTCGGCCGGAAGGGCGCCTGGGGCTGGAAGGGCCGGGCTCGGCAGCGGGCCCGACGGAGGCCGGGCGCCCTGCATCCCGGGCGCCCTGGCGGCAGCAGCTCGCAGGAGCGAGGGCGCCGGGAGGATCGGCGCGGGGAAGGCGTCCCGGCCCCGCGAACCCTCGGGCCGTCCGCTGCGGGAAGGGGCCGCGAGGAGCCGGACTCGGGACTCGGCGGGCTGGAGCGGAGCCGACGGCGCGGGGCGGAGCAGGGAGCAGGTAGGGCCTCTTGTTCTCCGGCCACCCCGGGGCTAGGGCCCTCCTTTCGCGGCTACGGTGGATGAGGTTTGGGCAGATTTAAACACATTCCCGGTGCCCGCCCCACCCTGCGCGGTAGCTGCGGGTGGGTAGGTAGGGGATCCGTGAAAGGCGCCGCGGGGGCCCGGCTCCTGCCCACCTGTTCTTGTCTGATTACGTAGATGCAACCCGCCCAGCCTTAGTAGCTGCAGACTTTGGAAGTCGCGCTAAACTTCACATTGGGTGAAATAAATCAGGTTTTAAACTCATCAGCACTATAGCTGATCCGCTGCTATTATTTAGATTTTTTATGGGTAGAAAGAGCGACTTAATTCAAAGGACCACAAAGAGAAGCCCGCACTAATTTTGCCAGCAGCTCGAAGTTCTCTGGGGGCCCTGGGGTTGGCGGTGGAAGCGTGGCTGGCGGCCCAAGCATGGCTGGCGGCCCTTGAGCTCAGTCCCCTTCCCGGGCAGCTGGGCCTGCACCCCAGGGTGCCCCCGGCCAGGCACCCCGCGGAGAGGGGGAGAAGCCCTCCTCTCTGGCCTGTTCTTCACCCCCACCTCAGAGGCGAGGATTCTGGTGAACAGCTGGATCTCTCTGGCTCACAGGAGGAGCCCCAGACTGGAGGCTCCCCGTGGCTGCATCTTCACGGGCATGACTGTGGTGTTAATTTTAAAAGTTAAATGTAAAGGGTTATATTACTGTAAGATTTATCTTGGAAGTCATTATTGGAAATGTTAAAAGAGTAAAAGGCTGAGCTGTTTTTTTTTTTTCTCCACACAACTGCACCAATTTTAAAAACAGACGCTTTCCACTGACTGGTTTTCTTTTTAAGAGAGAACTTAAAAAAAAAAATTTATGTGTGTAAAAACTATTCTCTCAGCTCTAAGTTAGGAGCAAATGAATTTCCAGTTTTAAAGTTTTGAGGAAAGCAATGCATTTATGTAATTTCATTTAAAAAATGCTGAGGGGTAAGTCCCAGTAGGTACCTCTGCAGTGAACAGGTCAAAAGACATTCTTTTTGCTTCCCACCGTGGCTCAGCTTTATGACAGGGTCCGACAGGACGCGGGGCCCGGGCTGCGACGAGGTGACCTGGACTGCAGCCTGCGAAGAGCCCGGAGCGCCGGAGAAGGGAGCACAATCAAACGGTGTTTTCACCAAGATCAATTTTATTGCTTAGGGACTGGAGCGGCCATTTCCAAAGGCCTCCACAGTGACCAACAGCTGAAACCCTGCTACACAGAAATCGCCGTGGGCCGGGACGGCTGCGTGGCTCGCGGACGGAGGGACCACAGCTTGACGCACACCCCAAGCGTTCCATCGGGTGCAGACTCGGCTGGTGGATGCCAAACCGCTTGCGATGGTAGTGATTCACCTAAACCAAGCTCCCCCCGGCGCCTGCGCCCAGCCCGGGAGTTCTGTAGTGTCAAAGCAGACCAATAAACGTGCTCTGTGCTTTACCCTCGGGCCGGGCGCCACCTCTGACCGCCGCGCCAGGCGTCGGGGACGGGGACGTGGGGCAGGGGCAGGACGGGCGGTGGGAGGCGCGGCAGCCGGGGGCGTGGACAGCTTGTTTCTCTTAATAGTTTATGTACAGCCCATGTTAAAAGCGGTTTCTATCAGAAGCAGACTAGGCTATTTTTATTTCTCCCGTGATATTATTGTTTTACGTAGAATACTTGGCACCATAGTACAGTAACAAAAGGCGGACAAAACGGTTTACAAAATCCTTGAAAGGTACACCCGAGCTAGCTATAAACTTCACATTCAGTTCTTAATATTACACAGCAGGAAGCCTAGGAGTCTGACTGCTTGCGTGAGAGCCGTGGGCCGTCCGAGCCCCACGGCGCCGCCGGGCGCAGTCCCGGTTTGACAGCTCTGTGTGTGGACGTGCGGGTGACCAGCTCCTAGACCTGGTTCTACTGCTGATAGGACACTCAAGCATTCATACTGGAAAGTATATTTAGCATAAGTTTTGGTAAGGTTTATAAATTATTTTTAAAAAGTATATATTTATATATATTCATATATATAAAAATGGAAAGCAGCTGCAGTGTGATTCAAAACCCATGTGGCACGGCAGTAGAGTGACTGACAGGGAGGGGCCCCCAGAGGTGAGAGCGGGGGCCGCGCGCCCCCCCACCCCGGCCGTGGAGCCGGCCGGCCCGCTCAGCCCCTGCCGCAGCGCGACTCCGAGCCCCACGGGGTTTCTGCTCCCGAGAAGCTCCTCCACGCTGACAATGATTAAAAATCGAAAACTGTGACGTCTAAAATACAGATCTTTTTGCTGTCTATTAGAGTTTTGGCAACAGGACTGTGACTTGTTAAAAAAAAAACCCAATGTTTCTACTTGATGCCACGTGGACAGACAGGACGGTGAGGTATGTGAGGCTTGTCCGGAGCGCCGTCCGGGGCTGAAGCAGAGTGTGGGGCCGGCCGTCTAAGTGGTGGCGCTCGGGCGGGTCTGGACGCAGCTGTCGGAGGACATGGGCCCTCGTGCTACAGGGGGGCCTCGCCAGGGGTCCCCTCGAGGCGCTGGCATCGCCTCCCTGCCGTGGAATCAGGCATTGGTTATGGGGACACACACACCAGGAGAAGGTCAGAGAGGTGAACTCGAGGGGAGGAGGCATATTTACCACCACGTCACTGCACCACACAGCACTTGGGCACGCGTGCGTGAGGTTTACCTGCCCCGGGCGCGATGCGGAAGGCCAGGAACACGGGCTGCGGGGAGAGGAAAGGCCGTCAGGGCTGAGTGTCCACGGCCAGCGGGCCCAGCGCCGGACCCCGTCCTGGGGAGCTGGCCGTGGGCACCCCGCGGCGGAAGGCAGAGGGCCATCGTGCTCGGTTAAGACAGCATTATTTCCACATAGAAACTGGCGTGAAAGCTCATTTCAGAGCCGTGATTCAGGCCCTGAGAACATGGGGAAGGACAGAGCCTGGCCTGGGATTCAGCTGCTGGGTCGGGTGGGCAGCCAGCCTGACAAGGGGAAGTGGTAACCGTCTCTCCCAGGCCGCTGGGGACACAGGACCCGTGGCCCTACTCCCCTCGGAGGGGCTGCAGGCTGGGGGCCGGGCAGAGTCACACGTCCAAGGCTGGTCCCGGAACACTGGGCGTTTCCTTGAAGCTGGGCAGGGACATGGACATCCCTCCCCACCCGGGCAGTGGGGCAGAGGCCAGTAGGACGCTTGGGTGCAGGCTCGGAAGCACCTCCAGAGGGACTGTGGGCCAGTTTCCGTCTCCGACACGAACTCCGTCTCGCTGAGCCAGTCTCATCTGCCTTCCTCGCCACCTGCCTCACCACCCCCTACCTGCCTGCTGATGCTTTATTGAAATTAAACGCAGACTGACTCGGCCACGTCTGCGAAGCCGGACCAGGAGGCAGAGAAGGGAGTTAGGAGAAGCACCCCGACAGCCCACTGCCCTCCACCGCCCCCGCACCGGTCAGTCACCTTGTGGTCTCCCATGCAGACGTTGGGCCCGATGTGGTCGTAGGTGACAACCTTCTCCTCACTCTCCGACTGGGAAAAGCAAACAGGAAGAGATGTGGGAGGCGGAAACGGGGGGCTTCCTGGGGAGCAGCGGAGACAGCCCCTGTGGCTGTGAGACCCTCCGCCACCCTGTCCACTCCTCCGTGAGGCTGCAGCCTGCTCAGAACCGCCAGTGAGCAGCGCGCCCCCAGGAGGGAGCAGCTGCCCCCCAGGAGGGAGTGGCTGGAGGCGGCCGGGCAGCACCCGGTCCCTGCTTGCAGGGTGGGAGGGCTCCAGCCTCGAGAGGGCGGCAACCTTCCTTGGGGGCTGGAGGCAAGGTTCCCTGGGTGCTGGCCTGGCCTCTGCTCAGGGCCATCAGGGCAGATGGGAACTCTCCTTCCAGTTGTGTCCCTGGCATCAAAGAAGCCCACCCGGTCTCCGTTTTACCCCTTGGCATTTGTTTTTGACCCAGAACTCCCTGTTCAGAGAACAGATGCCCCTGAACGCCACTGGCCACGCCCAGCGGCCACTAGAGCAGGGTCGCGTGCACAGGCCTCCTGCCCGCCAGCCTGCGGGCGCTGCCCAGGGTGTGCCACTGGCGGTCAGTTCCGGCTCCAGCTGGGCAGGGCTTTCACTGCCGCGGCTGAAGCCTCTGAGACTATAAACCGAATTATCCTTAATGCAGTAGGAACCGTAAGGTCAGCTTTACTTTCCAGCGTGGTTGCCTGCCAGGAACTGCGACAACAGACCCCTTGCACACCCGTGGCGGCCACAGCGCCTCCCTGGAGTGGGAAGCATTCATCAAATGCTGCGTGGCAATTTACAAAGGGAGCATAAAATTGTGGGTTTCCACGTGCATGATCACGAGACAGAAACAGCGGGCTCTGCACACCTCCCTGCGCATCCCTCTGTGTTCGGGGCGGGAAGCAGAACCGACGTGATGCGAGCTGACTGGGCGTGGCCCGACGGGTGACGCCGCGGAAGCGTGGCGAGGTGGCTGCTGGGCCAGTGGCGCCCCCGCCGCGGGAGCCCCAGGGGAGGGCCCGCGGGGCAGCCCGAGCCGGGAAGGCTCCGGCCCCCCCCACGACGGGCCGCCCAGCCAGGCTCCGTCCCCGCAAGTCTGCAGCACCAAACCTCCGGCTCTGGAGCGGAGGCGAGGCCACACGCGGGTGGCGGTCTTCCGTCCGCCTTCCTGGACTCTGCAGCCCCGGGCGCCTCCCGATACCAGGCACTCTGGCTGTCCCGGTGGTTTCACTCCAAGATCCTCACCTCCTTTCTGCCCCAAGGCACCCGCTCTGGCCGTAGCTCTGGGCTCCGCCAGCCCAGTGCGCCCAGAGCCGGCAGGTGTGACCCACCGTGTCCACTGTCCACTCTGCTTCCTCACCCTCCATCGTGGAGCCCCCGGGGCAGGCCCAGCAGAGCGTGGGGCTGAGTCTGAGGCCACACGTGTGTGCAGGGTCTGTGTAGTCAGGGCCCGTTTGTCCCGTGCGGCTTACGTTGTAAAGCCTGCTTGTGGGAAAGCCCGCGGCCGTCCTCCGTGCTGGGCTCTGGGGCCTGCCCGCCAGTTGTCCGGCTGGCCCCCAGGCCCTGTCAGGGAGCGCTCCTGCAGATCCCATGCACCCAGCCTGGTCCAGGAGGTCTCTCCCCAGTAGCTGGCTTGCAGCAGGGCGTCCAGGGCCACTCGCCCTGGAAAGGCCAGCAGAATCTTCCGTAGAGGAGCCGCCGGGCCGCTGGCGGGGTCGGCGGGCACCCGGCTCGTCCCAGAAGCTCCGCCCTCCCAGGTGCACCTCTGTATAAGGGGTCTGGGCCCCGGGAGGCAGACAGGACCCCTCACAGCAAGTGCAGGGTCCGTGCAGGGGACGTCCTGGGTTGAGGGCGCGGACCACCCGCCCCCTCCTGACTGGCTGCCCACGTCACTCAGAGGCCGCACTGCTGCCCTCAGGAATCAGTGCACTTCATTACTGTATTTTTTCACTGATGGTGTTGACAAAACCAGTGCAGATATTGATTCTTGAGAGCAGTCCTTTTGTGTTAAATGTGGGCATTGAAAACCCCAGGAAGCGAGAGGCTACAGAACTGGAGACCTCGCCCCCCGCCCCCGGCCCCAGCACTGCACGCAGCCTCCAGCCCCTGGCATTTGTGTGACTCAGCTCAGATTTACAACTTGGGGAAACAGGACGACTTCACAGCTCAGGAGCTCTTCCGAGGACAAGAGCCCATCGGCTTCTCCGAGCACGCAATGAGCTGAAACGGCTCCTGACGCCCTGGCAACCGACCATTCACGCTGCTGCGACTCCAGAACCTGGGCTGCGTCCCAGCCAGAGGACAGGAGGGGGCCCCCAGCCGGGCCCACCCTAGACCGCCCCCCAGGCCTCACTCACCCTCAGGACCAGCTCCTTGGCCGACGGAGACATGAGGACGCGGTCACACCAGGCGGGGCAGCGGGTGTTCATGTATTGCCGGCCCTGGCTGCAGTCCTCGCTGTACGGGTAGCTGGGGAGACAGGACGCGGGAGCGGTCAGCAGCCGCTCGCCAAGCCCCCGGCCCCTCCTCCACGCAGGCCCCGCACCCCAGAAAGGCCCAGCTTGTCCAGGGGATGGAGAAGCCGCAGAAGCTTCCAGAACCGAGTCCCGCACTGTCCCTCCCAGCACTTCAGATAACCCCCCAAGGACGTGGCTCGTCTTCTCAACGTGGTTTTGCTTCTAGATGCAGCCTAAAGCCCAGACCGGCACCGATGCCTGCGGCTGGCTGGCAGACCCGTTCCTTCCCCCCGTTCCTGTGCCCCTGCGTGTGGGAGCCCTGGGCCAGCTGGACAGACAGATGTCTCGGCCGGGCACACAGCCTTCTTGGTCGAATGTCACCATTTTATATTTATCATTACAGACAGGAACCTACACATGGTCCACCTCTGATCAGGGGCCACGGAGAAGTCCAAGAGGCGCTCCCTGGCCTCTCATTTGAAGGCGGGCCTGCCCGCTGCAGGGAAGCCGCCCCGCGGCCCCGTCTTTGCGATGCATCCGTGTGAAGGCGGGCCTGCCTGCTGCAGGGAAGCGGCCCCGCGGCCCTGTCTTTGCGATGCATTCGTTTGAAGGCGGGCCTGCCCGCTGCAGGGACACGGCCCCGCGACCCCATCTTTGCGAAGCATGCTGTCCCTGTGTTAGACGCATTTTTGTTTTTCACAAAAGTGAACCCTGGAGCTTTTTCCACAATAATTTGTCCTGTAAAAGCATCTCTCCCCACGCAGAGCACTCGTCCACACTGGGGAAGGGATGAATCCCTCTGGGGAGTTAGATACTCTGCCTGGGCAGAGCCAGGAGGCGTGCGTGTGCCCAGTGTGTTGGTCACGGTCGCNGCAGCCTAAAGCCCAGACCGGCACCGATGCCTGCGGCTGGCTGGCAGACCCGTTCCTTCCCCCCGTTCCTGTGCCCCTGCGTGTGGGAGCCCTGGGCCAGCTGGACAGACAGATGTCTCGGCCGGGCACACAGCCTTCTTGGTCGAATGTCACCATTTTATATTTATCATTACAGACAGGAACCTACACATGGTCCACCTCTGATCAGGGGCCACGGAGAAGTCCAAGAGGCGCTCCCTGGCCTCTCATTTGAAGGCGGGCCTGCCCGCTGCAGGGAAGCCGCCCCGCGGCCCCGTCTTTGCGATGCATCCGTGTGAAGGCGGGCCTGCCTGCTGCAGGGAAGCGGCCCCGCGGCCCTGTCTTTGCGATGCATTCGTTTGAAGGCGGGCCTGCCCGCTGCAGGGACACGGCCCCGCGACCCCATCTTTGCGAAGCATGCTGTCCCTGTGTTAGACGCATTTTTGTTTTTCACAAAAGTGAACCCTGGAGCTTTTTCCACAATAATTTGTCCTGTAAAAGCATCTCTCCCCACGCAGAGCACTCGTCCACACTGGGGAAGGGATGAATCCCTCTGGGGAGTTAGATACTCTGCCTGGGCAGAGCCAGGAGGCGTGCGTGTGCCCAGTGTGTTGGTCACGGTCGCCCCGAGGCACACACCCAGGCAGAGCCTTGTGCAGGGGGCTCAGCAGCCCACTCCCAGCCCGGATGCCCGACCACAGCCAGCTGTTCGGGACCCTGCTTCCTGTTTGCTCCCATGCCCGTTTCAGCTGCAAGCTCTACCCACTGTTGGAGGCCTCTTGGTTACTTCTGGGTTTGGGGAGTTCTTGGCTGTGATGAGTGGACCCCCAGGGCCCAAGACCCTGTTGGGGGCTGGAAGGTAAGCTCCGTGTTCGCGGTCACAGAGACGCACTACCTGCCACTGTCACGGTGCTGGCGTGGCCCTGCCCCACACCGCATAGGCAGAGGCCACAGGAATGGTTCCCGGACTGAATCTCGACCTGGTTCAGGAGTCAGTGGGAGGAGTGGGGAGCACGTGAGGGTGGGACGCTCAGACCTCAGGGAAGGGAGGTTTGGAAGGGGCTGTCCCGAAGGCAGAGGTCTGGACAGGGCTGCGTGCGGGGTGAGGAGAACCTTCCACATCATGGGAAGCCGCTGCCACGCCTCAGTGGGAGAGCCCGCTAAGCCATCTCACCCACACCCTTGGATCTTTGTTTGCAAGCCAATGACAGTGTGGCTTGGAGTGTGTTCACAGCTGGGATGATGAGGGCGGAGGTGCAGAGAGGCTCTGAAAACCAGGTGTGCCAGCCAGAGAATGCCATTTAGTATCCCCTGTTGCCACAGCATCACCTGTCTGCTGGCACCAGTGATACCCATGGCATGCAATTCCCTGGTTGAAAAGCCGGATGCCCTGGGGTGACCACTGTCCCTCAAACAGACACTGTCCACCACCCCCTGCCCCCAGGAGATGCCAAAGCTGGACACCCAGGGGAGCACAGGCCGTCTCCACAAACGCCGAGAACCTGCAGCCCCAGAGCCCATGAGCCTCTGTCCTGACCACCTGGCTCAAGCGGGAGGAGGAGTCATTTTCACAGAACAGTCAGGATGATGCAGGCCTGGTGAGTGTGGAAAGGAGCCAGCGCGGCCCTTTTCTATGACAGGCCACGTGGACAAACCTGGACGTGGTCTCCCTCCCTGGCCAGTGCTGCTTCTGGACAGATCCCCATGGCGTTCAGCCACGACAGAAGCAACAGAGCCAGGAGGTTCCGCCTTTTAACCAGAAAGAGGGCAGCGAGGTAGAGCCCAGGCACAGGATGCCCTGAGTGGGCAGATGTGCCCGAGGACATCCCTGAATACCTGGCAGCACACCCACCCGGGTACAGACCCACCCAGGTACATACCCACCCGGGTACAAACCCACCCAGGTACACAGCCTCCAGGTACACACGCACCCAGGTACATACCCATCTGGGTACACACCCACCCGGGTACACAACCTCCAGGTACACACCCACCCAGTTACACACCCACCCAGGTACACAACCTCCAGGTACACACCTAGCCGGGTACACACCCACCGAGGTACACACCCATCCGGGTACACAGCCTCCAGGTACACACCCACTCGGGTACATACCCACCCAGGTACACACCCACCAAGGTACACACCCATCCAGGTACACAGCCACAAGTACATAACCATTCGGGTACACACCCATCCAGGTACACACCCATTGGGGTACACATTGACCCAGGTACACACCCACTCAGTTACACACCCACCGAGGTACACAGCCCCCAGGTACACAGCCACCCAGGTACACAATCATCCTGGTACACACTCACCCAGGTACACACCCATCTGGGTACACAGCCTCCAGGTACATACCCATCAGGTATACACCCAGGCATACATTTACCAGATACATTCCCAGGCAACACACTCACCCAGGTAATACACACACCTAGGTACACACCCTAGCCATACATCCAGGTAACACTCCCAGGGAATACATACACCTAGGAAACACACATGTATACACATACACACATGAGTTTTGTACCACATACACAAAAACTCATGAACATATCATGCACACACCCCCACGTAAAAATCTATACACGCCAATACCTGTCTGGTCATATGTGAACATACCATGCACATGTGCACACGGAGCTCATGCACACACACACACACACCTATGCAACGCACACCTGTACACACATGTATTCACATGCACACACCACACATAGGCCCAGGTATAACGTACCCAAGCACACGTGCGTACACACCCCACACCCAGAAGACACGCTGCACACACCCATGCACACATACCCACATACCGACACCTGTGCCTGTATAACCATGTCTGCATACACACGTGTGCACCCACACCGTGTACATACACTCACACCTGTGTACACCCACACCCGCGCCCTATGGACACCACATGCACACATGCAGATGTGCACTGCACAAACACATGCAGTCAGTCTGTAACCAGCCACGTGCATCCTGCGCACACACCCACACAAGTACATGCCTGCACACACATGCACTCACACCCATGAGGGGGCCACATCAGGCACACGTGCTGACACCGTGCACACAGTGAACGCATCCATGCACGACCCTCTGTGCACACACCCTACACACGTGTGCACAGGAGCTCAGGCCTGCGCACACTCAGGCAGCATTCCTGGGATCAATATTTTCTGGCAGTCAGAGAACACATCTGAGTACCGAATGGTCACCGTTTCTGACCACGTCCCTGCAGCTGCTTCTGCTGACACGTTACCAGTGTTGGGACAGCTCTCCAGACATGGGGCTGTGCCACCCAGTGGTCAGGAACATGGTTTTAAACATGAGGGAACAAAATGAAGGGGATGGGTGTGACCCAGGCACTGGAGAAGGGGAAGGTGGGTAGTCGGGGAGGGGATGATAAGGTAGTGGTGAAGGGGGAATGACCCGGGCTGTGGGGGAGGGGCCGGTGACCCAGGCAGTGGGGGAGGGGGGTGACTTGGGCACTGGCGGAGGGATTGATGACCCATGCTGTGGTGGGGGGGGTGACCCGGGCAGTGGCCTAGATGGCCTTGCCTTGGAGACTCGGGCCTTGCATGCAGGCTGGGAGGTCAGGGGCTCTGAGCGGGGTTAGCGAGGACTCTCAGCTCAGGAAGCCCACGGCTTAGTCTGTAAACCGTGACCTTTCCCACCTCAAAGAACCTGAAATGCTACTTCCCAGTTAAACGGAGAAAGTCTGACCCCTAGACCGATGGGCCTCCCAGTGGCCCCCACCACTTGTCCCACCCAGACCACCTCCCCTCAGGGGCCAGCCCCACCTCCAGCCAGAGAAAGGTCTCTGGCCGAGCTTGCAGGGACAGGAGTCCGTTCCTGGAGAGCTGGCACGGCCCTAACACACCAACTAGGTCACAGGTCACCCATGATTCCAGGATGAGGGCAGGATGTTTCAGGCTGTTCTCCTACTGCACAAGCCCGTCAGGCCTGAAGCAGCTGAGCCTCAGAGGGCAGGTGACCTCCAGGTGCCCACAGCGCGGGCACCGCCCTGGAGCTCCTCCCACTTGGCACCAAAGTATCCCCACCCCAAGCCTACCGGCAGGATCTCACAGGCCAGGCCACTCCCCGCCTGGGGGCCACGCCCCTTCCCACCCCTGGGGCCTGGCTGAAGCTTGTGCAGGCCGAGGGGTCCCTCCCAGCCCTGAAATGCCTGTCTCTCTGCTGTCTGGGGAATGAGGGCTCCTCCCTTGGCCACCCGAGCAGACCACAAGGTCTTGGGGCTCCTGGCGGGTCCATCCCCCCGCACCTTCTGCACTCTGTGCCTGGCTGAACGTCCAGGCTGCGGGGTCTGGAGAAGCTCAGGGACAGCCACCTGCTTGGGCTGCTCGGGAGGTGTATGTCCACAGCTCCTCCTCCTGGCCGGGCCGCAGCCCTGAGGGAGGCGTGTGGACCCGGATCAAGCAGGGGAGATGCCCGGGACCCCCGCACCACCCCCGGAGGGCGGGGGGAAACCGGTCCCTCAGGACAGCCTCAGCTTCCAGCGGTCCCTGGCGGCACATGTCACCACACACTTCATGTCGTTTCTGCAGCGTCAGAGCCCGAGGACGACGTGGTGGGGCAGCTCCTGGACGCGCTGCTGAGGCCGCCCACTCAGGCCCAGCTGCAGAGTTGTGGGCTCCCGGGCATCGGAGCTGCTGCTGGGCGCCCGCCAGGTCCCCGGGGAACACATCCCTGCCTCTCTGGCTCCTGCACCTTGAACCACTGGTCTGGGCGCTCTCGGTGAGCGGCAGGCGCCCAGACACCTCGGCCAGTCTGGACTCACAGGGAGTCCCCGGTCCAGCGGACGTCTGACCTCCGGAGTGAGGCTCAGGAAGCAGGGTGAGCTTCACGGGCAGACAGGGAGGATCTCTGACGTGGATCTGACGTGTTTACCTCCCGAGAGGCCTGGCACAGACCGGGGTTGGGGGGCAGACGGCGCTCTCAGCCCCACCTGCAGCAGCCCTGTTCCCTGAGGACGATTCCCCGAACCTGCCCAAGGCCCATTTTCTCCCAAGTGGTGAGAATTCCCACTTGGCATCTGTAAAAGGGCAGAGACGGGGGGAGCAGCCGTAGGGGGCGTCCATGTCCTCCAGATGGGCCTGGGGGTGGCGGAGAGGGCTGAGTGTCCTGGGCCATTTCATAATCAGCTCTCTTCCCTCACACCCCCACGCAGCCCCTCTGCAGCCCCGGGCGGGTCAGGGAGGAGCGCGCTGCTACTGCTGTGGATTTCAAGATTCTGTAAACACCAGAGCAAAACACCACAAAAGCTCACGTACCCGGGAAAACCAGAACCAACGCCTGCGTCCCGACGGCCCCAGAAAGATCCAGAGCTTGGAGCGCCTCAGTGGCCCCTTGTAGGCGCCTCTGGGAGGCCGTGTCGGCATCGAGGGGAGCGGCCCCTGCCACGCTCTCCAGGCTGGGGAGGGGGCGGGGGGAGGCACGGGGGCCACAGAAGCACGGACGAGAGGCTCCCTGTGGGCCAGCAAGTGGGCGGTCCTTACCTGGGAGGGAACGAGATGTCCAGTTCATACAGTCTGTCCTTAAACACAGACAGCTCTTTGTCGAATTCTAAGAGCTGAGGAAAAGAAAGAAGATAAGGGTCATTTGGGCTTGCGCTCCTGGGGGCACAGGGCAGCCTGGGCAGGGACACCGTGACTTCAGACCCCAGCACCTGCCCTGCATACCACCTGGGCCGTGAGCAACGGCTGTCCAGGGGTGTGGCCGGACGGTCCTGCAGGCCCCGGGGTGAGGCCCGGTGCTGACCAGTCGGGGCCACCTCGCCCCACTGAGCGCGCAGGGCGCGGCCACAGCCACGCTGGAGTCACTCTGAGGTACCCCCGCCCGAAGGCAGGGTCCAGCTGCAGGACGCTCGCTGCCTGCGCCTGGGGAGCTGCACTCTCGGGCACGGGCCTTGCCTGGAGGACGGCAGACGGCACTAGCCTGGTGGGCTCCTCGGGGGCACGTCCACGGGCACTGCGCCTCCCGGAGGCAGGCCCTGGGCACACACGCCCTGGGCACACACGCCCTGGGCACGCGGTCACCACTTACGCCCTCGGCAGCGTGCGGGAGCATGGCATCGCACAGGCCCGAGGCCGCACGGCCTCTCACCTCCCGCCATCTCAGCCCTGTGATCCGCACTGCGTGTGTGTACAGCAACCCTGGCCGCCAGGCTCCACCGGGGCCACCCGCAGGGGGCCGCCCGCAGAGCGCTCAGGCAGCAGACCAGCCCTCAGCTGGGCCGCTCTCCTCGGGCGAGTCAGAGGGAAGCAGGCCAGACACCTCCCGGCAGGAGCTCCTGGGGGTTTTCAGGGGCGGGGGGACCAAGGCTCCTTTTGCACAAACAAGACGCTTCAGACACAGCCACCTGATCCCAGTGGCCACCAAGTACCGACCCTGCCTGGTGAGGCTGGAGGCTGGGTCCCACGGCTGCCATCACAAGGCCACGTCCGCCAAGAGGCACCAGTGGCAAACCTTGCCCCACTGAGCACCCACGATGGCCCTGCGGGGGGCCTAGGGGTGCAGGGCCAGAAGTGGGGTGCAGAGAGGGTTTGGGGGGAGGGGAGGTCCAGGGTGGGGGCCGTGTGGGGTGGGGGCATGGGGCCAGAGCCCCTCAGCTCCTAAGCACAAGCAGCCTCCTGCCCCCACCTCCAGGGAGCAGCCTGGGCCAAACGACTTCTGGAAGGTTCTGGAGTTGGTGTTTCAGGGTGTCTGGGGTGGGGAACAAGTCTCCAGGGAGGGCAAAGCATGAGCATGGGGCCTGGACCAGCTCTGAGCTCACACAGGTGTGCACACACGTGTGCCTGGAGACACCCTCACAGCATGCTCACAGGACGCACCCCCACAGGGAGACGGCAAGCGTGTCACCCACAGCCTCCCGAGCGTGAATGCTCGGCCTTCGCAGCTCAGGAGGACGGCCCTGACCACCGTGGAGTCCGCCAGCATCTTGGCTCGCCGCCCCCGGAGGCCCGCCGCCAGCATCCTTCTGTGGGGGGTCCGGCGCTGGGGCTGCTCTCAGTCTTGGCGTTTGGTGTCCTGCTCCGGACGTCCCTGGCTCTTGAAGACCGCGCCTTCCACCCTTGCCAGCTCCAAGCGTCCCTCCCGTGTCCCGCCCACGACCCATCACACGGGCACCATGCCCAGCCTGCTCCATCCGTCCGGACGCTCGGCTACCTGGGGGGGACTCTCCCGTCCCTGGCTGCTGCGAGAGCCGCTTGTGTGTCTTCATCTGCCTGGAGTCTTGAGCGTATGGTGTTTATGTTTCTGATTCTTTCTCTGTTTCCTTCAAACGGTCTCAGAATTTTTATCAAGCATTCTGTGATCTGACCTCTTGGACTCTCACTACCGTGGAGGGCTCCCTGCCCCGCATACACGGCACGCCGTGTTTCAGGAATGGTATTGCATTTCTGTTGAAACGGTAATCTGTGTCTCTTTGAGATTTTTCACAGCCTCATAACCAACTTCACATGTATCTTAAACATTCTTCTTGATTATTCTTCTACATTCTTCTTGATTACAAAGTGAGGAACAGAGCAGGGTGTGTGTGGACAATGACGGAGTGGCCGGCCGGCCATACCCGTCACGCACGGTCCGGGCTGCGCACCTTCCCCTGCTGCTGCAGAGGCGCGGCGCTGATGGGGGCGAGAGGCTGGAAAATCGATGTGGCGGAGCCGGAGCAGGTGCCAGACACACAGAGAACATCTCCATCCGACGGGCCGAGCGCCGGGAGCACTCCCGCGGCTGCCCTGGGACAGCTGCGGAGAATTTAATCTCTCCCAGTCCTCACCAGGGCACTCCATCCTGCTGCCCTGACAGCCACACTTACAATTAATTATACAATTTCGATGGGAATATCGACTAAACAAAGCTATAAATCATAGAAAAAGTCAATAGCCATGGACACAGTCAATCATGTCCCGGCCGGTGATTACTACTCTTAAAATACAATAATTATTTTCAGAGCCAGCTTGAATTAAATTTCTGTCAGGCGGGAACAAGACCAGTGGTTGATCGAGGATGCGATGGACCTGGGGCCGCGGCTGAGCTGCACGTGCTTCCTGGGGGGCGCCTCACCCTGAAGGTGAGCGCTTGTCCGGAGACCCCTGGGCGTCTGTGTGCCCGCCTCCTGCAGGGGCCGCGGTTACTGTGGAGCGGCCCTGCACCAGGAGGCCTGAGGCCTCCGCCCCCAAGCTGGTTGACCCGACCAGGGGCCCAGGGGCCCAGAGACCCCCGTGGAGGCCTCATCTCCGCTTCAGCTCCATCACGTCATTTCATCCTAGGGGCAGACGCAAACTTCGCCCAGATATTCAGTTAACTTTCCTCCACATTGAAAGAGCTCGGCTTCACAGGGTAAGTTCATACGGAAGTAAAAACCACGTCTAAGACGACCACTGTCGCTCCCAGGTGGTGACACGCTTCCCAGGCAGTAAGGGAGGGCAGCGGGGCTCTGGGCCCAGGGGCGCCTTGCCTCTGCCCATGCCCGACGCTGTGGGACGCGGGAGGAGCCCACCTCCCTGGGCCCCGAGGGTGCCCGGGCAGCCGGCTGTGGGCCGAGCCTCCCAGGCCACCAGCTGGGAGCACAAGGCAGAGGAGCCTCGGGAGCGCCTGGGGCCGGGGTGCACCTGTGCGGCGGGGGAGGTGGCCTCGCAGCAGAGGGCCGGGCCCCCCACAGTGGGCTCAGAGCTGGGCCTGAGCAGACGGCCGTGGCTGGGCCTGGCTGAGCTCTCGGCCAGGAGCGAGTGGAGGGGCTGGGGAGCTGGGAGGAGGCAGGGCAGGGGCTGGGGGCAGACTAGGTGGTGTCGAGTCCAGGCCCCGAAGCCAACAGACATGAGAGGTGAGGGGTCCCGGCGGACGATGGGGGTTACGGGGGGCTCTGTGCAGGGACTCGGGACTGGCAGGGTCTGCCGGACCGCTGGACAGTGCCCCATCCAGACAGACGTGCCCCCCTCTGGGTGCAGACGGTGGACCCTGCTCAGGGAGGCACAGAGCCTCCATGGGGCCTGAGGGGATGTGAGGCAGGGGTGCTGCCCAGAGTCCGTGGGTGAGCGGGTGCTCAGGGTCGCTCCGTGCTGGAGCACAGAGGGCAGAGCAGGCGCGCAGGGCGCCTGGAGCACGGAGGGCCGAGCGGGCGCCCAGGGCCACCTCCATGCTGGAGCGCAGAGGGCGGAGCAGGCACCCAGGGTCACTCCGTGCTGGAGCACAGAGGGCGGAGCAGGCGTGCAGGGCGCCTGGAGCACGGAGGGTCGAGCGGGCCCGCAGGGTGCCTGGAGCACAGAGGGCCGAGCGGGCGCGCAGGGCCACCTCCATGCTGGAGCACAGAGGGCCGAGCGGGCGCACAGGGCCACCTCCATGCTGGAGCACAGAGGGCGGAGCAGGCGCGCAGGGCACCTGGAGCACAGAGGGCCGAGCGGGCGCGCAGGGCCACCTCCATGCTGGAGCACAGAGGGCGGAGCGGGCGCACAGGGCCACCTCCATGCTGGAGCACAGAGGGCCGAGCGGGCGCGCAGGCACAGACGGCCTGAATCTGCACACGGTTCTGGCCTTTGGGATGAAGACTCCCCTGAGAGGTCACAGGGGTCTTGGTGGGGTAACTGGGAGCTAAA
Organism: Neotragus moschatus; assembly: GCA_006410615.1. Classification (NCBI taxonomy): domain Eukaryota; kingdom Metazoa; phylum Chordata; class Mammalia; order Artiodactyla; family Bovidae; genus Neotragus; species Neotragus moschatus. The sequence goes on from SJYA01002912.1 coordinate 645,569, forward strand.
GGTGGGGACCGCTGTACAGACAGTGCCTCACCAGGGTGGGGGGAGCAGCCAGGGCCCCAGGAAGTGGGGGGGCACAGGGCACACCTGGGCGGGGGAGGCTGCCTGCAGGTGTGGCTAACCTGCTGATGCCACGGAGGCGCCAGAGGAACGGGTCAAAGCAGGTCCAGCTGACGCTCACACCGTGGGGCAGCCCCTAGCCCAGCACTCCTGTTGCCCATGGGCAGGCAGTCTGCGCAGGGACCTGCTCCCGGGGCGGGGGCGGGCTGTNCACACCTGGGCGGGGGAGGCTGCCTGCAGGTGTGGCTAACCTGCTGATGCCACGGAGGCGCCAGAGGAACGGGTCAAAGCAGGTCCAGCTGACGCTCACACCGTGGGGCAGCCCCTAGCCCAGCACTCCTGTTGCCCATGGGCAGGCAGTCTGCGCAGGGACCTGCTCCCGGGGCGGGGGCGGGCTGTGTGAGCTGCAGGGGTCTGTTCGCATGTACCTCACTCTGCACAAGCACACACGCACACGTGTACTTCTCTCTGCACACACGCATACTTCACCCTGCACACACACACCTGGTTCACTACACACACACACACACACACACACACACGGGGTAGGTGGCACAAGATGTCCCTCAAATTCTCAAGACCGTCTCTCCTCTTCCCAAAGGAAGCCCAGGCCTCAGTGGGTGGGCCCTGAACAGAGGGTCTGCACCTAAAGCTGTCAGCCCTCTGCCTCTCACCTGGGGCGTCCCCAGGGTTATGGGCCATGCTGCCCGTCAAAGACAGTGAGGCAGGTGGCTGCATCCTGGGCAGAGGCGGGAGGCACACTAGGCAGGGCCCAGCCAGAAGTGATGGGAGGGCCGGGGGTCAGCGCTGCCCGGAGTGGCGGTGGGGGGCCAGCCACACACTCCACGGCAGGACTCACCGCAGTGCCGTCGCCATCCCGGAAAACCTCCTGGTTGAAGTAGTCGAAGAGCTTCTTCTCCAGCTGGAGCATCACCTGTTGGGGGTGGGGTGTCAGAGCAGGGGGCCCCCCAGGGCGGGGCCACAGAGGGGTGCGTCAGAGCAGGGAGCCCTCCCCAGGGCGGGCCCCCCTCCCCCGGCCAGGTCACTGGGTGCAGAGGGGCGTGAGAGCAGGTGGGCCCCCTTTCCAGGGCGGAGCACCCCCCTAGGGAGGGGCCACGGGGGTGGGGGCAGGTCAGAGCAGGGGCACCTCCCCAGGGCGCCTGCGCACTCTCCACGCTCACCTTCCGGTCGTTGTCTGACTCGCGGAATATCAGCTTCACAACTTCGTTGGTGTCCGCGGCCCGGACGGTCTGCATCGTGGCCTTTGTGCAGAGAGTCTGGGAAAGACACGGAGGAACTAGGTCCGAGACCTGCAGCCTGGCCACCCGACCCAGTCCCTCCACCCTCGCCATCCAGCTGGGCTGGGGACTCACTCCTCCTGAGCGCCCGGCCAGCCCCTCTGCCCTTGGTCCAGGCTGCTCTGTGGACCCAGGGGCCCAGGAGGCCCCCATGGCCACTATGGTGAAGGGCAGCCAGGCAGGACCTGGAGGGTGGCAGGGAGCCAGAGGCCGTGGGGGGCGCAGAGGGAGGAGGCCAGGCCTCCCAGCAGGTACACCTGGTCCTGCCCCATCCTGGGCATGGGACAAGGACAGGCCACAGCAGGAAGGTAAACCTCACCAAAGTCAGGAGGAAGCCGGAGCCCGGCCCGGGGGCAGCAGGGCGGAGCACTGGCCAGACCCAGGTGCAGCAGAGAAAGAGAACCGCCCGGGAGGGGCTGAGAGTCGGCCAGGCTCGGAGAAGTGCTGGCGAGGACTCGGGCCATGCATCCCCTTCAGAAACATCCGTCCGCAGGGTCGAGAGGCTGCGGGGCCAGGGGCCACGACCAGATTCTGCTTTGTGTGTAAGTTACACCTCGAGAGAACTATTCTTTTTTGTCCCCATAGTTTCTATGAAAAAGATAAAGGAGAAAGACTGCCGCAAGAGAACAGCTAATGTTGACTTGAAGAAGCCCGCTCATCCAGGGGCCCGTGGGAAGTCAGCCTGCGGGGCAGCACGGGGCTCAGGCCCGGGTGGCCAGCGCTGTGGGGGGCATTGACACTCTGGGCACACAGCTAATCAGGTCAAGCCCCCAAAGTGGCTTTTGGACTCATGTGTCACAAATCAGTCTGGCCGCCTTCAAATGGCCGGATTAGAACAAGGGCCCCAGCAACCCTGCCTGGGCGCCCCCCCCACCCGGCCCGCGGGGAGGCCAAGCCATCCAGATGCTAATTTGCTAAGGGGCTTAAGAGCAGTGAATGGGGAGGCCTGGCGGGCAGACGGCTTACTCGGAGAAAACGCACAGTCTTCGCCCAAAGGCGGCTGCTGCAAACTTCTTAAAAAACCGCTGTCTCTCTCCCCCTCGCACGGGCTCCCAGCGGATACACGTCTGCCTGGCCGGCCCCTCGCGCTCAGCCGCTCCCACACCCGCCGGAGCCCCTTATTCAGGGCGCCCAGGCTGCCCCTTTGAGCCGCAGCCGTGACCGCTCGAGCAGAAAGCCCGGGGCAGCGCCTTTCCGGCTTGCCTTACAGAGGCATTTTCCTCTTTTCAAAGGACAAAAAAATTCTCCAAATGCTGATTTTAAAGAACCATCTGAGGTTTATTCCGCTATCAGCAGCCGTGTGGAGGTGCCGGAGGGCGACGTGGGAAGTCTTACTGCACTCACGGCCCCATGCTTTTTGCTCGGCATTTGGCGATGCAGCCACTGCCAAGGGCAAGCACCATGAGGGCCCCAGGACGGCGGGGCCCCCAGGACGGCACCGTCAGGGCCCCAGGACGGCGGGACCCCAGGACGGCACCGTCAGGACCCCAGGACGGCAGGGCTCCCAGGACGGCACCGTCAGGGCCCCAGGACGGCGGGACCCCAGGACGGCAGGGCCCCAGGACGGTGGGCCCGGAAAGGCCGCTTGTGGTGTTCTCGCTGCGCGGCTGGCCCGCTTCCCCTGGAAGGGGCCTAGCCCATGCCCCTCCCCAGCACAAACGCACCCCCCCACCCCACCCTGGGCCCGAATTTCAGTGCAAGCGGAGCCCCTCAGGCCCCAAGAGCTGAGTCCATGAGTGTGGCCTTACAGAACCCACTCTGATCGCTGCCAGACGGAGGAGGTGAGGGGCGGACAGCCAGCCCTGCACCCGAGGATGGGGGTCCACCGCCCGGGGGTCAGCCAGGAGCTGGCCAGGGGCGTCCTGGTCAGAGTAAAGCCTGGCCTGGGGGGTCTCTGTTCTGGGGGGAATCTCTATTACAGGTCAAGAAGCGCTTTGGGGGAAAAGTGCAGTAAGCTCTGGTGTGCGGAGGCCAGAGGCACACCAGCCGTTTCCTCAGTGCAGTCGCTGAGTTTTCAGGTGGTAAGGAAGAGCGGCGAGGCTCTCCTGTGTGTGCACTCCAGGAGCCCGCAGGAATTACAACAGCGTCTTGGTCTGTGTTTACGACATCCTGCTAGGCTTTAAGCCAGTTACGGCTGTGATTCTGCAGACCCCGCTTCTGTCTGCACCCAGCACGCTGGACCGCAGGAGGGGGTCCTCTGCTCCCCAAGTTTCCAAAGGACCCTCAGAGGTCAGGCAGGCGGGTACCTGCGGTCGGCGTCCAGAACGTGCGGCATGTGCAGGGGGACACGCCTGGGGCTGGGGGTGTCGGGGAGACCGTGACGGAGCTAAGAGAGCAGGCAGCCTGGTCGGGGCCCTACGCAGGCCAAGACCAGGGCTCTCACCCCGCCCCTGGGCCCCGCAGGACCGCACGCGAGGGGGCTGGCCTCTGTCGTCCCCCACTTATCCTGACAACACCAGGTGTTAGAGCCAGAGGGAGGCTGTTTCAGGCCTGGGGGGCGGGGGGGTGACCGCCCCCCGCACCTGCTCAGGGTCCCCCCTGCGGCTCCCCCCAACCCGGAGGGGGGCAAGGGCTTAAACAAACCAGACCAGCCACCAAGCAGCCTGCCCTGGAGGCCGCCCCGGCTCCAGCTCCGTCCTCGCGCCTTCTCTTTCTGCGCGTGTCTGACCACGGACAGGGGCCAGCAAGCCCACGGGGCCAGCACCCTCGCGGCGAGGCCTGCCTGTCAGAGCCAGAGGCCTCTCCCTGTCAGGGTGCGGTCCTCCTCTCTGCCCAGATCACTCGGCTTCTAAGACCTTCGGGGATTAAACTTTGTCCCATCAAATGGAAAGTAAACTGGCCTTCAAACGGAAAGTTACTGGACAGCGGCTTCCTGAAGTTGTGAAGCCCAGCCTTGCAGGGCCTCAGGTGTCCCCCACCCTGGATGTGGACCCGCGGGAAGGACACCCAGCAGCCCCCCCGGTGGGCCAGCCGCATGCTGCAGCCTGCGGACTGGACACAACTCCACAGAGCTGGGGTCCCTCCGCTGCCCGAAATGGGGCCGTGTGTCTGAAGAACGCGGGGCTACCATGCCCTGCCCCGCCCCGCCCTGGCTCCAGTTCCGTGGAGACCGGGCAAGCCCCTCCAGCCGGTTCAGCCACTGAGGGACGGGTCTCCTGCTCACCCGGGGAAGAAGACGGCACTGGTCTGAAGAAGGCGCAGGTCCCTGCTGCAGGCCGGCCCTTCCGGACACTTACAGACAGGGTCCAGGGTTGAGGGAGGCTGGCCGCGGGGGCCAGGCTGGTGGGTGGGCTCCGTGTGCCCTGCTCTGGGGCTTTCATCCCCTGACAGCCTCACGCAGGAAACATGTGGACCCTCTGATAGCGTGAAATCGGAAACAAAGCCGGGCACAAAGAGGCTGACTGTCCCCTCTCCAGCAGCCAGCACGTTCCAGGGCCAGCCTGGGGGGCTGCAGGAGCGAGCTTGGACAGGAGGCCCATCCCGAGGGGCTGCAGGAGCGAGCTTGGACAGGAGGCCCGTCCCGAGGGGCTGCAGGAGTGAGCTTGAACAGGAGGCCTGTCCCGGGGGCACTGGAGATGGTGCAGGAGGGCTGTCCTGGGGTCGCTAAAGGTGGTGCCCAAGCGTGAGGACCCTCAGCTGGCCACCCACAGCACGGCTGCTGGCATCTGGGGGCCCCTCCACAGGGAAGCCCACCCCGCCCCACCTGGGGAAAGACAGCAACCTCGCTCTGGGGGCCCCACTCTAGGGAGCGAGCGGCTGCCCTGGGCAGCGCTTCAGGCGCAGGGAGTGAAGCTGGAGAGGCCCAGACCTCGGAAGAGGTTCCGTGTTCCTCTTAGAGCCGGACAGCCCAGTCCCCACCCACCTCGAGCCCTGGACACAGGTGTGCACACGAGGCCTTCCCGGAGGCCTCTGGCTCCGGCCACTCATGTGGGACTGGGCTCTGGAGGACCGGTTCCCACGCCCCCACGAGCCCGCTGCCCAGACCTGCCTCTCAGCATGGAGGGCGAAGGCCGGCCTGTGGGGGCTCCGGGCCTGACGCTGGGCACTGACGTGTCACGGAGCACAAAGTGCCAGAGGCCGACAGCTGGCGGCCCCGCGGGTCAGGGACGCTGTCGCAGCCTCGCCTGCCAGGGCTGCACGGGTCCCGGCCGCCAGCACCCGCGGACGCCCTTTCAGCCTCCCGTCCCGCCACACACACGTGCACGTGGACGCACAGCTTCTAGGAGGCGGGGGCCTGGGTGTACCTGGCCTGCTCGGGTGCAGGGCCCTGCGGGTGGCCGGGAAGGCCTGAGGCCCAGGAGGCCACCGTGCTGGTGGGGGCCGGGGCAGGGGCTCTGTGGCCAGGGGCCTGGGCCACGGTTGCGGCCCCTGGGGGGTGACTCACACTGTGAAGACCAATGTCACTGGGCAGCTTCCACCGCTCAGCTGCACAAAGTAGGGCCCAGATCAGGCACTCCGAGAACAAGGAAGCGACACGCCCCCTTTCTCCTCCATGGTGTGGGCTGGGGTGTGAGGCCGCAGGAGGGGCCTGGCAGGGACCCCACCTGCAGGTACCGCCTCTGGTGACAAATCCCTGGCTACCAGGGTCCGGCAGCCTGCCCGACAGACAGAGGGCACCGTCCTGGAACAGTCGAGGATCGGAGGCTGAGCAGCGCCCATGCGGGCTTCTCACGGGAGAGCACTGGGGCGGGGTCGCCCTGCGTCTGGAGGGAGCCGCCTCCCTCCCACCCCCACTCCATTCACTCTGACGCTCACAGTGGACACCATCTTTTCAGAGGTTTTCCGGGCAGAGCCCTGAGTCCTGGGATGACAGACATCTCTGGACTGCTGCGAGCCCCGGGCTCTGAGGGCCCGAAGCCATGGAGCCCGCGGGCGGGAGCGGCTGGCTGGTCCCTGGGGGCCCCGCTGTGTGGCCGTGCCCACGCCAGAGGCGCCTGCACCCTCTTTTTTCTGTGCTGCCAGCTGTTCGAGAGAACAATAACCCCCACAAAGACCCTTTCATCTGTGCCCCAAGATGCTCGCCGACTCCCTACCCGCCCACGGCAAGGGGACAGTGCCCGCATGCGGCCGGCGGGGCAAACCAGGGGAGTGCAGCTGACCTTTCTGGAAGGAAGCAGCTCGGGCTTGTGTCCGGCAGGACTGGGTGGCCGTGGGTCCGGCCGGGGGGCCACACGCCTGGTACAGCCTTCCCCAGACTGCAGGGCAGCGGGGGCAGGACAGGGCAGGAGGGAGAGCGAGACCCTCACCACCTCCTTCTGTGACCGAGCAGGATGCCCCAGGGCCTCCCGGGACAGACCCCAGCCCTGTCCTCCACCTGCCTCTAGCTTGCAGAAAAACGTCAGCCTTCTAGGCCCTCCCCGAGTTCCCGAGAAGTAAGAACACTCACAGACAGGCCGGGTGGGCTCGCGGGGCCTTGCAAAGGGCCAGCCTGGCTGATGACCAGGGGAGACGCCCCTCCTGGCCACGTGGGAACCTGCCCTGGCTGCTGGGGGGAGGCCTGGAGCCCCAGGACTGTGAGCACTGGGAAGGCTGCAGTCTCTGAGGAGCTGGGTTCCCGGGGGGCACCTGAGCTTGTACCTGTCAGCAGCCAGCAGCCGGGTGTTAAAAGCTGCCGCCAGCCTCCGAAAACGCAGCCGTCAGTGGGGCTGTCGGCGGTGGCGGGCGGCAGGTGGGCGCGGCCGGGGTGGCGGGGACGGGAGCGCCTGGCACTGCTGTCTCCCTCTGTCACTGGCCGGCTGGGCGCCCAGCTGCCAGCTGCCACCACGCAAGGCAAGGAACACGCCTCTGAGCAGTCTCGCCGGCAGGGCTGAGCGCTGTCAATCAGTTCGGGACGCACAGCCCATTAGCCGGTGCGTGATCACAGCGTTTACTTTTGTGTATGTTTTAATTACTGCTTCGGCGGTGCCAGGCTTGATCACCGGGCCATCTTCTCAGTTCTGCTCTGTGAGCTTGTTCGTATTAATCTGCATCTGAGACGTGAAGCTCTAGTTCTGGGGGGACAGCCTTTCACTTTGCGTGTCTTTCTGAGGCTGGTGCCCAGCAAGGTGCGGAGGGCCTGCGGGGCTGCAGCTCGCCCTGGAGCCCCCGGCTGGCCAGTCTCCTAGAGGCCCTGCCTGCTGCAGCCCTGCCTGCTGCAGCCTGGGGCCCTCGCTGCTCTGGGAAGGATCTGACTCACCTTGGGGCTCCGCTAGGAGCTGGTGGGGTGAGCACCCAGGGGCAGGACACCCCAGGCACCCCAGGATGCACCTGCCACTCCGGGGCCGGGGATCAGCAATGGAAACCAGAGCCCGACCCAGCGAGCTTCTCTTCGGGCTGGCAGAGGGTGCAGGGCTCCCCTCCTGGGGGGGTCGGTCACCTGGCACTTCCAGGTGAGAAGATGCGCCCACGTTCTCTGCCCGCGTCTCCTCTGACCTTCTTACTGGCAGGGCTGCAGAGTGGTCTGGACTGCTTGGGGTCGCCTCAGGCCCTATGCTGCCCTTGGGCAATCTAGAAACCGTCTGTGAGGTGGCCTGCCAGCTGTGGGCACCAGACCTCCAGGAACACGGGCTGAAGCCAGCGTGGTTTCTGCTGCCACACGACCTGGTCTGCAGACCAGACCCGGGCATCTCTTTGGCGTCTTCGCTGGGGCTGCCCACACCCGAGGGGAGGGTCAGTTCTGGCCAGGGACCTGAGTCAAGCCCTGTGTCTGCTGTCTGGAAGCGAAGGGCAGGGGTGCGCCTCCTGGGCTCAGTCCTCAGTGGGGCACCCCAGCCCTGCACCCTCCTCCTGGAGTGCCCGTTCACCGGGGCTGTGTGAGCCCCAAGAAGAGGCCCCCCCACCCCCACACCGCTCCCCGGTAACAGCCACGGAGGCAGCGCAGTCCCGGCGGCTTCGCCTGGCGCCTGGTTCTCACGCTGCCGCTCACGTCGGGAAGCCCTCCCCTCTGCCCAGCGGCCTTTCGGGTAAACCTGGGGAAGCTTTCTCTGGTTTCTCCAAGCGGATCCACAGCTAGAAATCCTTTCAAAATGGCCCGCTGGCCAGCAGATGCCATCAGTCTGTGAGACGCTAAGACGGCAGGGGAAAGCTGAAGATCTCAGTAGGAAAGCTGCTGAAGTTATCCCAACAGAGGGAGCTTGGTGTCTTCAGCTAACTGTTTAGACTTAGGCGTGCCCACAAGCATGTTTGCTGAGTTACCGACGGCATTAGCGCGGGCGGGAAGGGTAAGCCCGCTCTGGCAGGAGGGCGGCAGCTCCACCACTCAGCGGCAGCCGCACCCCTCGCTGGACGACCTTGGTCCCCGCCTCCCTGCACCGGGCAGCCCCTTGGCCCTCGTGGCCCCAGACCCATCACCGCGTGGGTTCCTCCGGGCCCCCTAGCACTGCGGACATGGGCCTGCAGCACAGTCAGGGGGGCTCGCGATGAAGACATAGAATGCCCAACCCGGAGCTCATGGCAGAGTCATTGCTTGTTAATGGGCCCCCGAGGAAGCGACCTGGGCAGGCGGGGTGTCTGCGGTTTTGTTAGCGGCCGGGCGNCCCTAGCACTGCGGACATGGGCCTGCAGCACAGTCAGGGGGGCTCGCGATGAAGACATAGAATGCCCAACCCGGAGCTCATGGCAGAGTCATTGCTTGTTAATGGGCCCCCGAGGAAGCGACCTGGGCAGGCGGGGTGTCTGCGGTTTTGTTAGCGGCCGGGCGGCTGCCTTGCGTCCACTCTTGCGCGGTCGCTGCAGGAAAGAGGCAGGCAGGGTGGGGTGCTCAGCCAGCGCTGGGTCTGTCTCATGGGGCGGGGCCCTCAGGGCCGGGAGGGAAGGCCTGTGCAGGAGCTTCTGCTCCGCCGAAAACTCGGCCGTTGTTGGTGAGAGTTGTGCAGAGAGTACCGTTTTGGGTCATTCCTCATCCAAGTCAGCTGGGAAGGCACCTGAGATGAACACTCCCGGGCCTTCTGGGAGGGAGAGGAGGAGCGGGCCAGGGGCCTCCCGAAACCCAGGGCCTGTAGCCTTAGAGACCCCGGGGGCTTTGGGGGCCTTCAGAACAGCATGCTGGTGCTCAGGGTCTCGCTGCAGACACCCAGAGCAGGCAGCCCTCTGCACACGGAGGGGCCCACTTCCTCCCCGCAGCGCGGCTTTCACGACCCCTCTCCGGCCGAGCCGCCTGGTCCTTGCTCCCCTCTCCCTTGTGGTCAGGGACGTGGGGCCCCAATGTCCCCAGAGTGCTGGGCTGGGCAGGCTAGGCTGCCTGCTCAGGGAGAACACACAGGCCAGAGCAGCCCTGCTGTGGGCAGCGCCTGCCTGCCCCGGCCAGAGCCCCCTGCGATCCCGCCAGAGCCCTGTGACCCCATCCAGAGCCCACTGCGACCCCGCCAGAGCCCCGTGACCCCATCCAGAGCCCCCTGTGGCCCCGCCAGGGCCCCGTGACCCCATCCAGAGACCCCTGCGACCCCGCCAGAGCCCCGTGACCCCATCCAGAGACCCTTGCAACCCTGCCCAGCACTGGCCATCTGCGCAGCCACTGTGTGGCGGGAGCCCCTCCTCTAGGGTGACAGGCGGGTCCCTGAGGTCAAGCCAAGGTCTGAAGGCGAAGAGTCAGGAGAAGGGGCGCTGGGCAGACGGGTCTGGGGAGGGGAGAGGGCTCGCACATTTTATGGGGGTGTGTGGTCGGCCCGGCCCCACACACGCCTGCACAGGCCCAGGGCCGCGTCCTCCGCTTCCCACTTGGTAAGCAGCCCCTGACCGGGCTGCCCGCGCGCCCCTGCCCCGGGCCTGGCACTGTGAGCCCCTACCCCCCATGGACACCAGAGCCCCCAGGCACCCACGTCCCTGGACAGTCCCGCCCAGGCCTGGAGCTGCTGCCCTTTCTGTGGTGTCTGCCCTTCTGGGGAAGAGAAAGCCACTCTGGAAACCTCCTGATCCTTCCCAGTGCCTGGCTCAGCGGCCCCCAGGCACCAGCCCTGGTCTGGCCACAGCCTCACACGGGGCCTCGGGCCAGCAGAGGGGCTGTTCCGGGCACAGTAGGCTCATCGGGCCCAAGTACTGGCCAGACATGCCCTGGTCCAGGGGCCCAAGTTGGGACAATGTGGCTTTTCAACCCACAAAGAGGCTCTGTGGGTGAGGGCATGGCTGCGGGCACTGGGGCCTGAGCGCCTCCCAGCGCTGTGTGCACACGGGCATTGCCCAGGGCTCAAAGGGGCACACCCAGGGGACCGTGGATCCCGCCACCAACTAAGCCAACGCAGGCTTCCACCGTTCATTTGAAAACCCCGGAGGAGCGGACGGCCGCTGGCCACACGCACGCGCCTGCTGCCCCGGCACCTGCCCCCCCAGCACCTGCCCCAGTGCCGATTCAGGAGGATGCCTTCTGCAAGGGGGGTCGTTTGTACCCGAGAGGCCAGAGGGAGACGACGAGGGCACGGTCTCCCACACACTCGCTCGATGGGCCCACGCTGGGCGGGCTGTGTGCTGATCCCGCCAGGCCTGGGCCTGGGGGGACCTGCCACCCTCGGGCGGCAGGCAGAGTCCCCACTTCAAGGCCTGCAGCCCCACGAGTCAGGAAACACAGCGACTGAGGACCAGCTCCCCCAGCTGGGACCCGACGGACCCAGGCACCTCCCGGCTGGTCCGACCTGGCTACATCAATGCCTGCTGTGAACCGGGCCCTCACCCAGGCCCCCAGGGCTCAGGAGGTGCTCAGGGAAGCAGGGGTGCCAGGCATGAGCCGCCAGGCGTGAGCTGCTGGCCAGCCGTGTCCTCACCACAGCCTCCTGCCCCCGCTTCATGACGGCCACCCCATGACACTGTGGCCTTCTTCACGGGGCTTTCCTGCCATAAGCAAACCAGTGAGCCGGAGGGTGGGAACGTGCCCATCGAAGACCACCAGCTCTGCTGTTTACATAACACGACGAAACGCGCGTGAGCCTCCCTCGGGGCCTACCTCCACCACGGACTTGGAATCCAGCCGGAAGTTGAAATCACCGAAGACAAAGTAGGACGCCTTCTCGAACCGCTGGTCGATGATCCTGGGAAGAGAGGAGGGAAGGAGTCACTGAGGTGCAGCCTGCCTGCCACGCCTGACCGCAGCCCTACGCCCCAGAGGCCATGATCCCGCCAGCGGGGCTGGTACGGGAGGCGTCCCAGCCACACTGGCCTTGCGGGTGAAGGAAGCCCGCACTGGTCACCTCCGGCTCAAAGCGGGATGAGAACCGTCTCTAACAGGGCCGCCTGCAGGACGGACGTCCGCCCCAGCAAAAGGGAAGGGAGGCTCGGTGCCCAGCTGCGGCTGCACGGATGCCCCCACTGAGACGGGGCAGCAGGGCCCCTGGGCCTGGGGTGGGGGGCGCCCCCTCGGCCCGCGGTGGGCTCTGAGAAAGCACGTGTCACGGGCAGGCAGAGCCAGGGAGCACCGCTCACCCCTGACCAACTCAGAAACATCCGCCGGGTTACCCAGAACCAGGCCCCAGTGTGCGGGGCGAGGGCAGCCCCCTGGAGCGGCCCTTCCCAGGGACTCGTCAGCTGAGAAGGAAGAGCTGACCAGGAGCAGCATCACCACCGTTTCACGGCGCTGGGCAGAGGGCCCTCGCCTGGTGGGTGGCTCCGCCTGTCCCTCTGCCCATCGTCCTCCTGAGCCGGGAAGGCCGGCGGTGGCGGCTCCTCTCACACACGGGCCCACATTCTCCCCGCCAGCTCCTGCCTGGCTCCTTGCCTCCTGCGCTGAATCCCAAGAGTTTTCCTGGAAAGTGTACCGTGAGCCCTGCACTGCCCGGGGGGCCTTGAGTTCCTCGCAGGAAACACACCCCCGTCCCCCCGCTGGGCCTCGGGCATTCTCCCTCAGGCTGGCTCCTCTCCAGGCGGAGTCAGCGGCCTTTAATCCGTCTGGAACTGCTCTGGAGGACTGAATATGAGTCCATGGGTCTCTCCAGTGGTGACTGATCCTAACCCTTCAGGAAACGCTCAGTCCTCCCCTCTGTAGTCTGTCCAGAGACTCTTTCCTGCACATCTTTGTCCCGTTCCGGTCACTTTAAGTAACAGCACTTCCTGACAGATGGGCTTCTCGCGGAAATTCTTCTAAAAACCTTCTCAGCTGTTTCCACCACGTTTTTCTTGCTCATTGACTGCTATACCATGTTGCTGAATTCCATGAAAAGTCTTATTTTCGGTTTAACTGGATTGCTTCTCACACATACGAGTTTGAAAAGAAAGGACACGTTTTAANAGCACTTCCTGACAGATGGGCTTCTCGCGGAAATTCTTCTAAAAACCTTCTCAGCTGTTTCCACCACGTTTTTCTTGCTCATTGACTGCTATACCATGTTGCTGAATTCCATGAAAAGTCTTATTTTCGGTTTAACTGGATTGCTTCTCACACATACGAGTTTGAAAAGAAAGGACACGTTTTAACAGATTATTACTAACAGTGCAGACGAGCAGTGATGTCGCTTCTTGCCTTAAAGCTAAATCTTCTGTGGAGGAGACACCCCTCAGGGATGGAAACTCAGGGAGGCCAGAGTCGGCCCCCGGGAGACCTGCGCCTGGGACCAGCCTCGCCCCTTACCCCCCACACCCACCGGGCACCCACAGACGGTCGGCAGGAGGGGACCTGAGCTATCTTGGAAAGGTTAATCTTCTTTTGCTGTTAAACCCCTTCAGAAGAACGCAACTCAGAGAACCCGCGTGGTGTCCCCATCAGGACGTGGGGTGTGGCCCCCAGGTCGCCCACCTCCAGGGGGGCCCCGAGCTCAGCTCGCCCTCCCCAGGAAAGGAGAGGAGACGAGGCCGCCCCCCCAGCCCTGCCTCCGGAGACCAGTGGGTGGCTGGGAGCAATGCCCATGGGAAACACGACCTTGCTCTTTAAAAAACCCCCAACCACCTTCTTTCCCAGGCAGCTGCCGAAGATGGCGGAGGGGCAGGTCCTGGTGCTCGATGGCCGGGGCCATCTCTTGGGCCGCCTGGCGGCCATTGTGGCCAAGCAGGTGCTTCTGGGCCAGAAGGTTGTGGTGGTGTGCTGTGAGGGCATCAACATTTCTGGCAATTTCTACAGAAATAAGTTGAAATACCTAGCCTTTCTCCGCAAGCGGATGAACACCAACCCCTCCCGTGGCCCCTACCACTTCCGAGCCCCCAGCTGCATCTTCTGGCGGACAGTGCGAGGCATGCTGCCCCACAAGACCAAGCGAGGCCAGGCTGCTCTGGAGCGCCTCAAGGTGTTTGATGGGATCCCGCCACCCTATGACAAGAAAAAGCGAATGGTGGTTCCTGCTGCGCTCAAGCTTGTGCGTCTGAAGCCTACTCGGAAGTTTGCCTACCTAGGGCGCCTAGCTCATGAGGTTGGCTGGAAGTACCAGGCAGTCACGGCCACCCTGGAGGAGAAGAGAAAGGAGAAAGCCAAGATCCACTACCGGGAAAAGAAGCAGCTCATGAGGCTACGGAAGCTGGAAAGAAATCGAGAAGAAAACTGGCACATTCACAGAGGTCCTCAAGACTCACGGATTCCCAGTCTGAGCCAAATAAAATTGACTGTTTATTCTTCAAAAACAAAACAAAACCCCAACCTGCCCCCCACTTGCGGCAGCCTCCCGGTCCCCGCCTTGACCACTGGCTGGACGAGACGGGGGTACAGGGGCTTCCCGTGCCCTCCAGCCTCGTGCTGGGCAGCCTCACCGCCCCACAGAGAGGCCCCGAGGCCCCCAGGGCCAGCTTCTGGCCTCTGACCCCCGCCCCGCACCCGGAGGCTGCCTCCAAAGGGAGACCTGGGAGCGACCCTCAGTGCCCTGGGTCAGGGGTCCTGGGTCAGGGGACTGGCAGCGAGCGGTGACCCCCGAAGGGGCCTGGGACCACCTCCCGCCAGCACACGACCTCATGCCACTCAAACGCCTCGTTCTTTCCCTCTTTGTTTTTATTAACTTTTTAAGGAAAACTGAACGGAGGCAAAGCCCCCGCTTGATCTCTGAAGGGAGGAAGAAGCAGACACACCTGAAATGTCATGCGTCTACTCTCTGTGCTGATGGTCTGCCACCCTGACTATTAGGAAGCCCAGGAGCAGGGTCCCCGAGAAAAGCCCTGAACTCAGGCAAGCCCTCTGCCCTCGCCCCACCGCGGCATCAGTCTGCCCGTCACACGTGAGCGCGGTGACGGACACAGCTCAGATGCAGGGAGCAGGCAGGGGCCCCCAGATCCTACACGCTCTCCAGCCAGTGTTTCTGCTCAGTCTTGTTTTTAAAGAACCTGCCTTGTTCCTGTGGTGGGAAAGGCCAAGGTGCCACACTTTCTGGGACCCCGTGCTCCGGAAGAGGCTGGACGGCGCTGGGGGGCCACAGCCCGCTCCTACTCCTGGGGGCAGGAGGTGGCCACAGCCGGGGTCGGAGGGACCCAGGTGTGGGCTCTGGTCCCCAGTGGGGCTTTCCCGGAGGCCCAAGGTGCTGGCAGGTGATGGAAGGGCTGGTGAAGCGGGAGCCTGGCTGACAGCCCTCGTCACTAGGGGACGGCGGGCCCGGGGGTCGGCGCTGGGGGACAGACGGGCCCAGGACCAGGAAGCGAGGTAAACGGCTGACACAGAACTGGGTGAGCGAACGACTGGCCCGTCTGGGGTCCGTTTGGGGGTAATTTCCTTTTACACAAGATAACAGATATCAGATTTACTATCGGACTGAATCAACTTTGAGAAGCTCGGGGGTTTGCAGGGGGAGAGGCTGCGTTGGGCAGCCTTCCTGGAACCCGGCCCCATGGCTTCTCTCGTGACGGCCGGGGCGACTGGTGACAGATTTCATCAGCTTGTCTCGCCGTGTAATTCCATCATTAAAACCCTAAACTTTATCATATTTCCGAGCCGCGCTCTTTCTGCCGTAATGGCCCGCGCCCATCAATAACCGCAGCGTGGGTGCGAGATGGAGTGGCTGTCTGCCGAGGCAATTGCCGGAGAGCGGGCGAGGCCTACGCTTTTAATCTCAATATAGAGCCATTCGGACCAGGAGGAAAAAGAGTTGCTTTAAAATTAATTACCTTGTCAGTAGCTATTATGATTAAAAAGTGTGCCCACGTCAATACCCCGTGCCTAATTCAGAAGCAGAGCCACAAGAAAGGCTGTGAAAATCAATGGGTTAGGCCTTGAGACACAGGCTCTCTCCACTGACGGGGGAGCTCACTGCGCGATGCTCAGGCCATGGGCAGGGTGCCAGGCGGGGCAGGGGCGTCGGGCTCGCCAGCCCGGGGGGACGCTGGGGCCCTCTTTTGTTAGCTTTAGGTGCTGAACGTGGTAGAAACCAACCCTGGGCTCGTCTTGCATCTGGGGGAGGCCACGTGATCAGACAGAACAACCTGAACAGCAAAACACCACGGTGGGGGCTTCTGACGGCCGGGCCTCTGAGCCGCCTCCAGCAGCCCGGCCTTCCTGGGAGCCAGTCTCGGGACTGCATGCGCACTCTGCCCATGTGGCGTGCTGGCCCCCAGCGCGGGCTGGGGGGCGCAGCCCCAGGGACGGTCCCTGCTGTGGGCTGGGGGGGCCTCAGCCCCGGGGATGGTCCCTGGCGTGGGCTGCGGCACATGAAGCCTGAGGTGGGGGCAGGTAAGGGGGGGCCCAGGTAACTGGGGAAGGACCCTCTAGTTGACAGAGCAGAGCCGGGTGGGCGAGTTCCCCCGACACACTCACCCCTGGGCATCTGCCAGGTCCCTGCGGTTCACAGGCCTGAGGGGCCCGAGGGGCCCGCCCACTGCACCCACTCCCCCAGCCGGCGTCTCTCGGGCTGGGCGCCCCGGGGACCCGTGAGGGGTGCAGGCCTTGTGCAGTGGGTGGCCAGGCCAAGCCATCGCTGCAGCCCCGGGGCTGCGTTCAGGGTCCTGGCACCCAGGACACTTGAGCCCCTGGCCCTAGTGTGGGGCAGACCTGGGGAGGCCACGGCCCAGAGCAACAGGACAGAGTGCTGGGCCAGCCGCTGAGCTTCCAGGGGGCTGTGCCCCACCCTGAAACGTCCCCTCTGGTCTCAGTCAGCTGGTGGCCAGAGCTCTGCTGTTGGAACGAGGCCCGAGGCCCTGCTAGGCGCTGGACTGTCACCCCAATCGCATGCTGAAAGCCCAGTCCCCTCAAGATGGTACTGGAGAGAATTAAGGTCAAAGGGGGTCCTGAAGGGGGGCCCGGATTCACCAGGACAGGTGTCCGTGAGAGAAGAGGCCTGTGGCTGCTTCTGTCCTCCGAGGATGTGGCAAGAAGGTGGCCAGCGTCGTCCAGCCAGGACACGGGCCTCCCAGAGCCGCAGGGATGTGCACACTGCTCCAGTTCCTGGCCTGAGCTCCATCTGTGCACAGACTGGCCCAGCCATGGGGCTGCCTCGGGGGCTGCAGGCCCTTCTCAGATCCCCGCGGGGCGTCTGCGTCTCCATGCCCGGGTGCTGCAGGCCTCCACGGGCCTCCCGGGTGTGCTGCCCGCTCGGACTCACTCTCACTCGCCCTTTTAACAGCAGGGTGATATCACATCCACCTTTCTGCCCGGACGCCACCCCGGGCCAGGAGCAGAGACACACCCCTGCCTCCAGGGCTGCTGGGCTCCACATGCGCGGCCCAGGAGAGAAGCACCCGGGGCTTAGGAAGCCGACCCTTCAGACCTGCGATGTCCACGAGAGTGGGCAGCAAGGCTGCGCCTCATGGGCCCTGGGGAGACACAGACCGCCCTGCAGCCCGGCCTGGCTGAGCGCACGGGCTAGTGGGGCCCCAGTCCAGCAGCGAAGGAGGGCTCGAGCATCCTACACGGCGGCGAAGTAAGCAAGGCCAGCAGGTGGATGAGCACAGACGGTGTGGCCTCGAGGGGCGCTGAGCTGCGGCGTGGACATGCTGGCATCGGACATGCCACAGAGGGAGGGGCCATGCAGCCTCCACGTGACAGTCCAGGGCGCTACCTAGGACACAGGTGGAAGCCCGCACCCCGCAAACACAGACGACGCAAGCACCCCACGGGGACATACAACGCTGCTCAGCTGTGAACGCACGTGGCTGTGCGGAGCATGCAGGGGGTCCCTGGATGGTTTGGGGGGACGACCCTGCACCAGGACATGCGGTCGGGACGAGGGCTCAGAGCGCAAGCACAGGCCCCGGCGGCACCCTCAACTCCGTCCGAGCAGGACACGGAAACAGCGACCCGGGCGCACGGAGCGGAGGCCCTGACTTTGCCTCTGCTGGCGCTGCGCTCGGCTCTTATGACACACGGGCTCATAGCCCCGCGCTGTCAGGACAGCAGCTCGCTCCTGGACGGCCAGGGACCTTGCACGCCCCCACACCCGACGCCAGGAACACACGAGGGCCCCGTCTTCCGGCCAGCGAGGAGGCTGCCCGTCGGGCCTGGATGCCCGTGTCTGCGCTGGGCTCCGACACAGGGACAGTGGCCGCCCGGGGGCCCATCGCGCAGGGTGTCCCGGCGGCCCGCATCCTTAGCATGGAGCCTGCCTCTGCCTGGAGACCAGAGGCTTTCTTTTCTGCCGGCTGGCTGGCGGGGCGAGCTCTGAGAATGGCCCGGAGAGGAGCCCCAGGACGCGGGCCTTTGAGCGGCTGACAGCTGACGGATGGCCGCCCACAGGGCCACAAAGACGGCTGTGTGGCTGCTGCGTCACGCCGCCGCTGCCTGGGAACTAATTGCTCGGAGTCGCCCCGGGCAGCTTTATTTTTCTGGCAATCATTTTCTCTGAATGCCCCAAAATGAGCATGAAACAACTCTTTTGACCGGACATAAAAGTTAAATGTCCCAACGTTGACCAAATTAACTTCAGCGCTGTGACAATGGCCGTATCTGTGAGAAGACGCTCGGGACAAAAGGGCGCTTTCTGCCCGGATTTCACAGTTGTGATGTAAGATTGTTCCTGCGGACCTGGCCGGGCTGCACCGCAAAGGGAGACACAAGAGCCCTGTCACTTGTGGAAAAAAAACTCATTTCACAGCCGAGAGCTTGGGAGAGGCCAGGAAGGGCTGTGTGAGCTGGTCTCTGCGGCTGAGTTGACACCCCAAACACTACCCCCCAGGGTGTAACTGTGTGCCTGACAGGGACCCTCCACGGGTACAAAAGTGCACGCAGCCCCCCAGAGGCCTGAGGAGGGTCCGAGCCACCCCCCAGGCAGGTGGGACCCCAACCCCACGCAGAGGCCCCGACACCGCCATCCCCGCATCTCTGAGCCTGGTACGCTTCCCCTAACTAGAGGTCTGTCTCCGCCTAACTTTTCAGAACAAGAGATTTCAAGCAAGAAATTATTGCGCGAAACATCAGTTATTTGCCATAAAACCCACCCTCTAGTAACACTGGAAAGCCTACTTTCTGATGTCTGCAAGTTCACACACTTCGGACCAGAGTCTTCCTTTCGGGTGTTTTTCTTCATAAGTTAGCTTCTCACTTTGAAACCATCTTCAAGTCACAGGAAAGGGGCAACGACGGCACGAGGGGCTCCCGGTCTTAACCCAGGTCCCCCGGCCCAGCCTGCGGGGGCAGGGCATGGGTTCCCGCCCGAGTGGAAATGGGCCTTCAAGGCCCTCCGGGGAGATTGAGNGGGTGGGGGGCAGCGATGCTCTTCCAGAGTTGGGGGAGGGGGTGGGGTGATGCCCAGCTCTCCTCACCCCCCCAAGCTTCACGGGTCATGTCCCACTCTGCGTCCACAGGCCCCCCCCAGAGAAGGTGATCCATCTGGGTCAACCTGTGGATATCACCATCAGGAGGGTCCAGAGACACTGGTTATTACAACATTCTCTAAAAGGACTGGGATCCAAAATTGTGTGCGCAGCGTAACGGAGGCAGAAAACTAACAAAACTGTGCAAAAGTGCCCGCAACACCCAGGAGCCACGCCCGGGCTTCCCAACTGTGCCCCAGCAGCGGCGAGAACAAGCCGCACCTCCTTGTGCTTCCGAGCTCTTCGGGGCAGGCACCCCAGGGCCTTCCTGGTGGAAGCACCGGAGCTGCTCAGCACCTGAGGACGGGGAGAGCCCCTGAGGGCCTGCACCTCCACGCCCCAGCGCTCCTGTCCGGAGATGACCGACTCGCGGAGCGAGGTTTGCTGGGAGCCCCAAGGGTCCTCCTGCACCCTCGGGGGAAGGGTCTCCTGCCTGGGAGTGACGATGGCTGGAAAACTCACCTGCTGATGTAACCACAGGTCCTCCAGCCCTCACCCGAGGCCACCTCGCCAAACCCACCCATAGGTCGGGACCTCCCGCAGAGCAGGACGCTGGGGCACTGCAGCACGGGGTTGGGGTAGGCGGCAGCACGGGGTTGGGGTGGGCGGCGGCGCGGGGTTGGGGTGGGGACGTCCTGTGACGCATTCGTGGGCCCGGCCCTGCGCTGGGCTGGCCGCCCTGGCAGTGACCCACCTCGGGGAAGTAATCCTGCGGGAACTTCTCCTTCTCCAGCATGGGCGTGCTCTCCAGCGTGTCCGAGTAGATCTCCTTGCCGGCCACCTTCTTGTACTTCTTGGCTGGAAGAAGGCCCAGGGTGACTTCAGTTCTGCACCCCACCCCCGGCTCNCGCCCTGGCAGTGACCCACCTCGGGGAAGTAATCCTGCGGGAACTTCTCCTTCTCCAGCATGGGCGTGCTCTCCAGCGTGTCCGAGTAGATCTCCTTGCCGGCCACCTTCTTGTACTTCTTGGCTGGAAGAAGGCCCAGGGTGACTTCAGTTCTGCACCCCACCCCCGGCTCAGGGCCACGGGGTCCCGCGTCCCACACAGGCAGCCGTGTGTGGGCCGAGGGCTGCGATACCAGGCAGGCAGCTGCTCCCGGGGACCTGGGGCCCATAAATTGCCATCCCTGCAGCTGGACCCTGAGCCTGGACTTCATTACCCTCGGAGCACCCGGCCTCAGGTTTACGGGGCTAGTTGGCCCCCTGAGCAAACGACCGTATTTAAAAGGGCTGTGGCGCGACTGTCCACTCGCGCTCCAGGAGGAATTATTCAATCACACTGATTTCCTCCGGCCATCACTCACAGCCAGGGAAGGGGAGTCCTCATGTGAGACTGGGTGGAGGGCGCAGGCAAGGGGGCCGGGAGCTCTGGGCCCGCTCCCGGCCCGCCCTGTATCCGGCCGACCCCTGCACACTCGGGCCAGGATCACTCCCTTCACAGACCATCGTCCCTGCGTCCACCGCAGGGCTAAACGCACGCTCTCACTGGGCTGGGGGCGGGGGGCGGAAGGCTTCGAGCCCTCCCCACACGCCGTCAGGGAGCCCGGCAGCAAAAGAGTCTGCTGAGACTGCGGGGGTGTCACACTTTCCCTGCTCCCGGGGGATGAGGGGAGGGCCCTGGGGTGCTCAGGACACAGGACGGGCCATCCTGCCAGAGTGCCCCTGGGGTCCGGCCCCGAGTCCCGCGAGCAGCCCTGGCTGCGCTTTGTGGAGCAGGGCCCGCCCCGCGA
Organism: Neotragus moschatus; assembly: GCA_006410615.1. Lineage (NCBI taxonomy): Eukaryota > Metazoa > Chordata > Mammalia > Artiodactyla > Bovidae > Neotragus > Neotragus moschatus. The sequence continues at coordinate 666,262 of SJYA01002912.1, forward strand.
GCCCAGGGAGCCCGGGATGCGAGGAGAGCTCCCCATGCCCCCGGGGCAGGGCTGCGTGGGCTCCCGGAGCTTGCAATAACTCACGTCCATCGAGTCGGTGATGCCATCCAACCATCTCATCCTCTGTCGCCCTCTTCTCCTCCTGCCTTTAACCTTTCCCAGCATCAGGGTCTGTGTGGGCTGTCGCGTCTCTGACCTTGTCCCCAAACCCGCGACCGGACCCCTGCCTGCGGGCACCTCTGCACCTCAGCTGACCCCCCAGCTCCCCACACCGCCACCTCCGGCTCCCCACGAGCTGGCACCTGACTCTGCGACTCTTCGCAACCCCATGGACTGTAGCCTGCCTGCTCCTCCATCCATGGGATTTTCCGGGCAAAGGTACTGGAGTGGGGTGCCATTGCCTTCTCCAGGGGATCTTCCCGACCCGGGGATTGAACCCGGGTCTCCCGCATCGCGGGCAAATGCTTTACCCTTTGTGCCACTAGGGAAGCTAGTGCTGGCGAGCCGGCGCCTGGGGTAGGCTAAACGGACAAGAGCCCAGGACGGAGGAGGAGTCTGCTCCAGAAAGGGAGCACAGAGGCCAGTGCACAGGACAGCTAGGGTCAGAGCGGGGGGAGGTCACGGAGCCCGCAGAGCAGGGCGGGGCTGAGCCGGCTGGGGAGCCAGGGGCGGCCTGAGCCCCCACGCCATCTGCCGAGGCTCGCCGGAAGGAGGGCGGGGCTGGGGGCTGCGGCCGGAGGCCATTCTGCTGAGATGGAACCTGGGCCCCTTGAGGAAAGAGGAGACTGGGGAGGGGTGGGCAGGAGAAGGCCTTGGTCTCTCTTAAACAAACAAGATTTTATTTTTAGAGCAGCTTGGGGATTACAAAAGTTGAGCTGAAAGTGGAGCGTTCCCATCCTCCTGGTGGCTCAGATGGTGAAGAATCTGCCTGCACCGCAGGAGACCCAGGTTTCGTCCTTGGCTTGGGAAGACTCCCCCGAGAAGGGCACGGCTGCCCACTCCAGTCTTCTTGCCCGGGGACTCCCAAGGACAGACGAGCCTGGAGGGCTGCAGTTCCCGCGGTCACAAAGAATTGGACACGGCTGAGTGACTAACTCAGTTTCATACCTTCCCAACAGCCTGCGTTGGTGGGCTCGCCCGCGCTGGGGGTCCTGACAAACGCAGGCCTCACAAAAGCACACACCCACCACTGCAGCCTCACAGACCCTTCTGCCGCCCGAAGCCACGCCCCACCCAGCCCGGTCCGCCAGCCTCGCACCGCTGCCTCCACTGTGGGTGGCCTCCCCGGCAGGCCACGCCCCCCCAGGAACACTTCCGAGCTTCCTCCGCGAGCTGCTGTGCCGTGATAGTCTTTCCGTTTAGCTGCTGGAAACTATTCCAAGTCCGGGTGGCCCACAGTCCGTGTACTCTTTCGTCTATGAAGGACACACTCTGGTTGCCTCCAGTTTTTGCTAATTATGCAAAGAGGTGCTACAAACATCTCTGTACAGGTCTGCGTGTTGCCATTAAGTTACGCACTTGGGTGAATCCCAAGAAATGTGAGCGTGTGTGCAGCTTTGCAAGAACTTGCCGAGCTGCGAACCACGGAGGCCGGCCGCTGCGCTTCCCCACCAGCAACGACGGGGTCTTCCTGCTGCCCACAGCCCGCCAACGTGCCGGCAGACTTCAGGCGTTCTCACGGGGGTGTGGGGGCTTTAAGCTTCATTTCCCTGGTGGCATGCGATGTTGGATGGCTTCTCATCACACCTGTGTATCTTCTGGGTGAGATTCTGTTCAAATCTTTTGCTGTTCACTCACTCAGTCATGTCCGACTCTGCGACCCCATGGACTGCGGCACACCAGGCCTCCCTGTCCATCACCTACTCCCGGGGCTTGCGATAACTCATGTCCACTGAGTCGGTGATGCCATCCAACCATCTCACCCTCTGTCGCCCTCTTCTCCTCCTGCCTTTAACCTTTCCCAGCATCAGGGTCTTTTCCAATGAGTCAGTTCTTTACATCACGTGAAGAAACTATTGGAGCTTCAGCTTCAGCATCAGTCCTTCCAATGAATATTCAGGACTGACTTTCTTCAGGACTGACTGGTTTGATCTCCTTGCAGTCGGGGACTCTCAAGAGTCTTCTCCAACACCACAGTTCAAAAGCACCATTTCTTCAACGCTCAGCATTCTTTACAGTCGAACTCTCACATCCATATATGACTACTGGAAAAACCATAGCTTTGACTATGGAAACCTTTGTCAGCAAAGCAGTGTCTCAGCTTTTTAAATAATGCTGCCTAGATAGCATATTAAAGAGCTGAAACATTACTTTGCCAACAAAGGTCCGTCTAGTCAGAGCTATGGTTTTTCCAGTGGTCATGTATGGATGTGAGAGTTGGACTGTGACGAAAGCTGAGTGTTGAAGAATTGATGCTTTTGAACTGTGGTGTTGGAGAAGATTCTTGAGAGTCCCTTGGACTGCAAGGAGATCCAATCAGTCCATCCTAAAGGACATCAGTCCTGGGTGTGTTCACTGGAAGGACTGATGGTGAAGCTGAAACTCCAATACTTTGGTACCTCATGCGAAGAGCTGACTCATCGGAAAAGACTCTGATGCTGGGAGGGGTTGGGGGCAGGAGGAAAAGGGTACGACAGAGGATGAGATGGCCGGATGGCATCACCGACTCGTTGGACATGAGTTTGGGTAAACTCCGGGAGCTGATGATGGACAGGGAGGCCTGGCGTGCTGCGATTCATTAGTGTTGAAGAGAGTCGGACACGACTGCTTGACTGAACTGAACTGAACTGAGATCAGTCATAGCTTTTCTTCCAAGGAGCAAGCATCTTTTAATTTTGTGGCTGCAGTCACCATCTGCAGTAATTTCGGAGCCCAAGAAAATAATGTCTGTTACTATTTCCATTGTTTCCCCATCTATTTGCCATAAAATGATGGGGCTGGATGCCATGATCTTTATTATTTGAATGCTGAATTTGAAGCCAACTTTTTCACTCTCCTCTTTCACTTTCATCAAGAGGCTTTTTAGTTCCTCTTCGCTTTCTGCCATAAGGGTGGTGTCATCTGCATATCTGAGGTTATTGATATTTCTCCTGGCAATCTTGATTCCAGCTTGTGCTTCATCCAGCCCAGCATTTCTCACGATGTACTCTGCATAGAAGTTAAATAAGCAGAGTGACAATTTACAGCCTTGACGTATGCCTTTCCCAATTTGGAACCAGTCTGTTGCTCCATGTTTGATTCTAACTGTTGCTTCTTGACGTGCATACAGGTTTCTCAGGAGGAAGGTGAGGTGGTCTGGTAGTCCCATCTCGTTAAGAATTTTACACAGTTTGTTGTGATCCACACAGTCAAAGGCTTTAGCATAGTCAGTGAAGCAAAAGTAGATGTTTTTCTGAAACTCTCTTGCTTTTTCTATGATCCAGCGAATGTTGGTAATTTGATCTCTGGTTCCTCTGCCTTTTCTAAATCCAGTGTGAACATCTGGAAGTTCTTGGTTCACACACCGTTGAAGCCTGGCTTGGAGAATTTTGAGCACTGCTTTGCTCGTGTGTGAGAAGAGTGCAATTACCTGTGTGGTAGTTTGAGCATTCTTCGGCACTGCCCTTCTCTGGCTCTGCCTTTCTTTGGCTCACTGAAATTGTGTTGCTTCCTTATGACTGGGTTTTAAAGAGTTCTTCTTCATCTGGATGACAGCCCTTACGCAACTTTTCGAATATCTCCTCCCAGTCTGTGGCTGGTTTTCTCATCCCCTTAACAGGGAGAGAACACGTTTTCACTACAGTAAAGTCCAGCTCAGGATTACTCCTTCGCTGGACCACGCTCTCTGTGTTGTGTCTGAAGGGTCATCAGTAAACCCAAGGTCACCCACGTTCTCTCCTGCGCTATTGTCCAGGAGATTCACAGTCTCACGCTTCACAGTTGGGCCTCTGATTCATCTGAGTTGGTATTGGTGCAGGTGCAAGGTCTGTGACGGCTCATCTTCGTTCCAAACGGACAGATCTCAGCACCGCGTGTTGAGAAGACTGTCCTTGCTCTGTTTTATTACTCCTGCTCCTTTGTCAAAAATCGGTTGACTTCGTGTGTGAGGATCCACTTCTCCTCTCACTGTCCCGTTTGATCTGTTTGTCTGCTCTTCCAGCAATATCACGCTGGTTTTTGCTGTCACTTTATGGAGAGGCTTGAAGCTGAGTAGCGCCAGTCCTCCAGTCCCGCTCTCCTCCTTCAGTACTGGGTTGGCTATTCTGGGTCTTTTGCCTCCTCTCCATATAAACTTGAGGATAACTGGTCAGTACCCACAAAACAACTTTCTGGGACGTAGAACAAGCTTGTGTTGAATCTAAGGATCGAGCTGGGAAGAACGGGACAACGCTGAATCTTCCTATAAATGAGCATGGACTATCTCTCCACTTACTTGGGTCTTCTTTGATTCCTTTAATCAGATTTTATAGTTTTTCTCGTGGAGATATTGCCCATATCTTTAAAAAATAATCTAATTTGTTTATTTATGGCCGTGCTGGGTCTCCACTGCTGCACAGGCTTCTCTCCAGCTGCAGTGAGCGGGGCTGCTCTGGTTGAGGGGCACGGGCTTCTCATGGCAGTGCGTCTCTGGAGTGTGGGCTCTGGGGCCCGCGGGTCCCAGCAGCTGCAGCGCAGGGGCTCAGCAGCTGCGTCTCCCGGCGCCAGAGCATGGACTCAGCGGGCACTTAGGCCCTGCTGCTCCACAGCGCGTGGCGTCTTCTCGGATCAGGGACTGAGCTGGTGTCTCCTGTGCTGGCCGGAGGACTCTTTACCACTGAGCCACCAGGAAACCCCAGTGTCGCACGCATTTTGCTGGATTGTTCCCCAAGTACTTCTTTTTGGTATGTGAGCTATGTTCTTAATTTCAAATTCTACTTGAATTTGAGGGGAGGCTACTTGAGGCGAGGCTGGGGCTGTCTGTCTCCCTCCCCACTGGCTGGGCCTTGATCACACCCCAGCGGGCTAGACTCTAGTCAAGGGCCTTCCTTGTGGTCAGGCCTCTGGGAGACCTGACAGAAAGCTCTGGGCATTTCACAACTGCTACTCTCCCCTCCCATGCCAGAGGCATGCAAGGATTTCCCCTGATCTTCATCCCGGGAACCTGGTGGGGTTCCTGGAGGCCAACCCACGAAGGGGGGCCAAGGATGGCCGCGCAGGGCCTCTCTGGCCCGCTAGCCTCCCCCCCCAGCTTGAGGGGCAGCAGTCTGTCCTGTGGCCTTGCTCCTCTGAAGGGTCTATGGAGCGTCACCTATTTTCAGCTGGTTTGGATCATCTCTCCTGCAAGGCTGAACTGCTCCCTTGCTCGTCATGTGTCGGACCAGAAACCATAGCCCTTTTCATCCGTCTCATCTCAACTTTCTAAGTAGCAAAGTATCTGTTAAAATCCAGGCTGTTTGTTCTTTAAAGTGTGTTCAAACTGCACAAACCTGGATTGCTTTTGCCGAAGCTCAATTTCAGGCAGAAATGCAAGCCTTGAAGAGCAGGGAGTCGGGGAGCGGGGCCCGGCGGCCACACCTGCCTGAGACTCTGGCTGCGCCCACTGCTGTGGGTCAGCAGGAACACCCGCCGCGCCACGTCAGGCTTGTCTGCTCAGGGCACGACCACTGCCCGCATTATCACAGTTCCTGTCGCTGATGATGTGGAGGTCTTGCTGGAGTCAAAGGTGCATCTAAGGTAGAGCTGTGAACAGACTGTGGGCTCACCAGGCACTTCACGATGACTCTGATGTAGCAACAGCATTTCTGCAAAGGCTTACTTGAAAAGAGAAGCTCAACAGAGGCGGCCCCTGTAGGGCTGGAGGCGCAGGTTCGTTAGAAGCAAAGCCCTTCTGCTGCAGCTGTGCCGGGAGCCACTGTGTCTGCACCTTTCTGCCACCCTGCTCACAGCCCCGCAGACACGACCCAACGCAGAGTCTGCAAGAGCGTGGGCAGAGCAGCCGGCTCCCACCAGGTCTGCTGGGCCGCTCCCAGCCCCTGGGCGGGGCAGAGAGTCCACAGGCGATGGCCTGGTGAACGCCTGCTGCTGGGACCCTGTTCTCAGGCTGACGGAGCCACTGCTTCTTAGCCTGTGGGCATGGTCTGTCTCCGAAGTGAGCAGACAGGACGACTCTAAACAGACTGCGAGGCGGGCCGCTCTCACAGTCCTCACACCTGGGAAGCATCACAGAGGCCTGTGATCCAGCTCCACAGCCCTGGTGCAGCTCAGAGAGCTCGACATTCAACGTGCGGAGTTGAGTCCGCCTGAGAGGGCAACACACACCCGCCCTGCAGGTGGCCAGCCCCTAGACCGAGGCAGACGCACGGCCTCCGCGTGTGAGCACTCGGGGCCCTCAGGAGACGCACAGGGTTTGCCCAGTGAACCCGGGCGGCACTGTCTGCTCCACCACGAACGCGCTCTCGCCCACTCTTCCCTGAGCACGCCGTCTGGCTGTGCTGCTCACTTTTTCCCGCTTGCTCACATTTGACAGGCACACAGACACAAACCGTCCTCTTCTCCTAACTCTATTACGAGAAAGCCAGAGCCCCCAGCCTGAGCCAGGAGGGGTGGCAAGGGTGTGGCCCGGGGCGGGCTGGCCGGGGCCAGAGGGGAAGCCATCCGGGGCGGGCTGACCATCGAGGCTTCAAAGACACAAAGCAGGTGTCCTCCCCAAGTCCCTGCTGTGTGACCGCGGCAAAGCCGTGACCAAACCGCACCTGCGGTCCTCGCGCAGGGACATTGGGTGGAAAGGGCCGGGAGAAGCCAGACCACAGGGCAGCAGGCAGGGTCCAGCAGGACAGAACATCCCAGAGGAGATGAAGGACAGCGTGGCGTCTTACCTTTAAAGTCAAACTGGTAGATGTTTTTTAAGGATTCATGAAGAAAGTAAAAGCTTCCTAGCGCCTGCAGAGCAAAAAGAGAAACCACGTGAGCGCCTGAGAAGATTCTGAAGCAGTTTTTGCGCGAGAAGGTGAGTCCACCTCGTGGCGGCCAGTCACAGCCCCTGAGCCTCGGCGGCCAGCACCAACACCTCCCAACCCGGACACCTTGTGCTCTGGCCTCAAGCTAGCCCCCGTGCCCACCCTGTTGCCCACGTCTGCTGTGGGGCCCACCCTGCAGGACAGAGCTGCGGCCACCCTGCCCCCGAGCTGCCGGCCTCGAGCAGCCGGCCTCGAGCAGCACCCACCAGTGCCCGGAGCAGCTCTGGGTGACCAGCTAGGCCCAGCAACCCCTCAGGAGGGCAAGCGCAGGCCCAGGCAGGGCGGGACGGGGAACCCGGAGCTGGAAGCCACTTGTTTACCTGGAGTTCAAACTTCACTTGGGGTGTGTGAGTGCACGCATGCATGTGTGTCCGTGTGTGTGATGGGGCCTCAGGCATGTGGTCGGTGGCTGGGGCTCCGCAGTCACAGAGTAAACAGCCCACATTGCCGCTCACCCGATCCCAGCTGTCACCAGCTGCCCTGAACCCTCCCTGAGGGGAGCTGCGGCCCCTCCATGAGCACACCCGAGGCCCGGCCTCTGCTTTCTGCTCTGACCTCGGACAGCCAAGGCCCCTCCAAGAAGCAGACTCGAGCAGCATGGGGACCCCAGGAAGCGAATCCTAACAGCCGCTCCGCTCACGTGGGCCTGTAAACGGGCCTCCTTTCATCTCTGTGAGGAAAGTAAGCACTCAGAAAAAGCCTAAGTAAATAAACGCGATTGCAAACATTTGAACTGTTGCCTCATTGAATGCAATAAAGCTAATATAATATTAAGAAGTTTATGATAAATGGGAAATAAATTGCCAATGTAGGGACAGAAACTGTAACTCATAGAGTCAGAAAATCCATAATTAGTTCTAATGAGTATTTCAAGTCAAAGTGCCACCCAACTTTTCCGACACCTGACCGACCCCATCGATGCGGTTCAGGGCCTGTTTGTCAGCAGCTGCGAGGACATCTGGAGGGAAGCAAGCAGGGCCAGGCGCTGGCCCACGGGTCCTCTGACCCCACAACTGTCAGCAGAGTGTTCGTCATGTCGGAGAGTATTGACTCCTTGCCTGCTTTGCTAGAAACAATTAAAATGCTTTTCACATATTTATAAACCTGACTGTCAGGAGAGCCGGTTTCCTCCACTAGTGAAGCGCAGCAGCCATGCTGGGTCCCCTGGGGCTCAGGCACCAGGCAGGGGCCCCGGCCGACAGAGGCAGCGTGGCCTCGGGGCAGACTCGCCCCGAGGCTGCGGGGATCCAGGGCCGGGCTCTGACAGGGTGCAGCGTGAGCCTGGCTCTGAGGCTGTGCGACTCCCACGCGAGCACCAGGGGGAAGGTGGCAGGAGACGTGCTCCAGGGCTCCACCTGCCTGGCAGCGTGAGGCCCTTCAAGGGTCTGAAAATGCCGCGCACACTGCGAAGACAGTCTCCCGCAGTGACTGAGTCAGCTGACGGCTGATGGGACCCAGGGCCACACCTGGGCGCTCCTCTGCCTCTGGGGCTGAGGGCTGAGGACCACGAGCCGCTCTCCAGACACACTGACGCAGGGCAGGGGACGGGGGCAGGGAGACCGCTCTCCACACTGGACAAGAAGCCACGTGTCCGTGGATGTCCAGCAGAAGCGAAGCGCAGGTTTGCCAAGGGTCTCGCAGATGAGCCACCGCCCACCCGTGGTGGGAGGCGACGCGTCACAGAGGCCAGCCCTCAGATATGCGTCCACCGCCTCTTATCGGCAAACAAATCAGATGCTCCAGGACGCACCGTCTCGGTGTGACGCCCTCACCTCCATGTCGGATCTCTGGCTTTCCCAGGGATGAGATGGCCCCTAACGCTCTAGTCAAACCGAGCGAGGAAGGGCCACAGGGGCAAGTTTGCCCTCCAGACACACGGAAGAGGGAAACGCACACATCTTCTCACACACTGACGTGTGTCCCAGGCGTTCACTACGAGCGCTGATGCTGCAGGGAACATGGCGTGGCGTCCGTGAGCACCCATGAGAAACACGCACATCCCTGCACGCATGTACTAAGTGTGCACGCGTGTACTAAGTGTGCACGCATGTACTAAGTGTGCGCGTGTGTGTGGCATGTGGCGGGAGTTGCTGGGCCGTGGTGGGTAGGCACAGGACTCTGTGTGGGATGCTACACGGCGCCGTGCCGACCCGGCTCTCCGCCCAGTGGTGCCCGCCGCCCGCCGCCTTGCCTGGTCCTGGCGCCGGTGGGCCAGCCGGCAGCACTCCGCGGCTGCCCTCACTCTGGAGCAGCCGAGCACCTCCTTCCAGTACAGCAGGCGCCTGGGTCTCTGCTGACCGCCCGGCCCTCACCCCGAATCCGCTGTCCGTTCCCCGTGCGCGACGAAGAACGTCTCTCATGCCTCGGCTCACCGTGTCGGTTCTCTGTGGCATCTTTCACTGAATGAAAGCTTTTATTTTTAAGGTAGCCAAATGAGCTGACACTCCCTTCACGGTTTCGGGCTTCCATGTCTGGTTTGGCAAGAGTTCTCTCTGACTCCACAATGAGTCTCACTGCCCTCTGATACCCAGGCTGTTCAGAAGAGGCAGCCTTTCCATGGCAACCAGCAGCATCTAGGTCCACGTGAGGAGAGGCTGGCAAAGCAGGTAGCACCCATGATGGCAGAGCATGGCCGTCCTCGGGCTGGAGGCCAGCACAGCCAGAGAGGCTGTGCTGAGGGGGCGACCAGAGAGTGGGGGCAGGGCCGGGCTGGGAGGGAAGAGGCGTAAGGCTTTTTCCCACGCCAGGGACAGATCTGTGGGCAGGGCACAGGCGCCCAGAGCCACTTCATGCACGCGGATCCCATCACGCCATCCACGTGGTTCCCCGTCGTTCACGCGATGGCCACACTCCCATCTCTCCAGGGGCCTGTTCTATGGGCTCTTGACTCCTCTCCTCGGTCTGCTTCTAACAGCACTTTTTCCTAGCTTAGCTTTATAATAAGTCTTCTTATTCAGTAGTAGAGATAAACACCTTGTGTTGCTTTTCTTCACAACTGCTTTTGTTATTTTTGGCCCTCTGTACTTCCAAGTGAAACTCCCCACCAGCTGCCGAATCACACCCAGACGTCCTGCTGGTACAGGTGGCACACAGCCCGCCCTGGGGGCAGCAGACGTCTTCAGGCACCTGGTCTTCCTTCCCCTGAACGCGACACACCTTGAGCCGCACTCAGGCCTGGTTCACAGGGGGTTAAAGCGGAGCACTGCTCTCGGAGGGTTGGTAATGTCAGGCCAGCCTTGCACTCCGGGCCCCAGGCTGGCTTTATCACGACACACACGCTCACGCTCGTTGGGTTCTGGCAGCTGGACTACGTCCAGGGCCTTCACCTGCTCCCGGCNTTAGTTCTAATGAGTATTTCAAGTCAAAGTGCCACCCAACTTTTCCGACACCTGACCGACCCCATCGATGCGGTTCAGGGCCTGTTTGTCAGCAGCTGCGAGGACATCTGGAGGGAAGCAAGCAGGGCCAGGCGCTGGCCCACGGGTCCTCTGACCCCACAACTGTCAGCAGAGTGTTCGTCATGTCGGAGAGTATTGACTCCTTGCCTGCTTTGCTAGAAACAATTAAAATGCTTTTCACATATTTATAAACCTGACTGTCAGGAGAGCCGGTTTCCTCCACTAGTGAAGCGCAGCAGCCATGCTGGGTCCCCTGGGGCTCAGGCACCAGGCAGGGGCCCCGGCCGACAGAGGCAGCGTGGCCTCGGGGCAGACTCGCCCCGAGGCTGCGGGGATCCAGGGCCGGGCTCTGACAGGGTGCAGCGTGAGCCTGGCTCTGAGGCTGTGCGACTCCCACGCGAGCACCAGGGGGAAGGTGGCAGGAGACGTGCGACAGGGCTCCACCTGCCTGGCAGCGTGAGGCCCTTCAAGGGTCTGAAAATGCCGCGCACACTGCGAAGACAGTCTCCCGCAGTGACTGAGTCAGCTGACGGCTGATGGGACCCAGGGCCACACCTGGGCGCTCCTCTGCCTCTGGGGCTGAGGGCTGAGGACCACGAGCCGCTCTCCAGACACACTGACGCAGGGCAGGGGACGGGGGCAGGGAGACCGCTCTCCACACTGGACAAGAAGCCACGTGTCCGTGGATGTCCAGCAGAAGCGAAGCGCAGGTTTGCCAAGGGTCTCGCAGATGAGCCACCGCCCACCCGTGGTGGGAGGCGACGCGTCACAGAGGCCAGCCCTCAGATATGCGTCCACCGCCTCTTATCGGCAAACAAATCAGATGCTCCAGGACGCACCGTCTCGGTGTGACGCCCTCACCTCCATGTCGGATCTCTGGCTTTCCCAGGGATGAGATGGCCCCTAACGCTCTAGTCAAACCGAGCGAGGAAGGGCCACAGGGGCAAGTTTGCCCTCCAGACACACGGAAGAGGGAAACGCACACATCTTCTCACACACTGACGTGTGTCCCAGGCGTTCACTACGAGCGCTGATGCTGCAGGGAACATGGCGTGGCGTCCGTGAGCACCCATGAGAAACACGCACATCCCTGCACGCGTGTACTAAGTGTGCACGCGTGTACTAAGTGTGCACGCATGTACTAAGTGTGCGCGTGTGTGTGGCATGTGGCGGGAGTTGCTGGGCCGTGGTGGGTAGGCACAGGACTCTGTGTGGGATGCTACACGGCGCCGTGCCGACCCGGCTCTCCGCCCAGTGGTGCCCGCCGCCCGCCGCCTTGCCTGGTCCTGGCGCCGGTGGGCCAGCCGGCAGCACTCCGCGGCTGCCCTCACTCTGGAGCAGCCGAGCACCTCCTTCCAGTACAGCAGGCGCCTGGGTCTCTGCTGACCGCCCGGCCCTCACCCCGAATCCGCTGTCCGTTCCCCGTGCGCGACGAAGAACGTCTCTCATGCCTCGGCTCACCGTGTCGGTTCTCTGTGGCATCTTTCACTGAATGAAAGCTTTTATTTTTAAGGTAGCCAAATGAGCTGACACTCCCTTCACGGTTTCGGGCTTCCATGTCTGGTTTGGCAAGAGTTCTCTCTGACTCCACAATGAGTCTCACTGCCCTCTGATACCCAGGCTGTTCAGAAGAGGCAGCCTTTCCATGGCAACCAGCAGCATCTAGGTCCACGTGAGGAGAGGCTGGCAAAGCAGGTAGCACCCATGATGGCAGAGCATGGCCGTCCTCGGGCTGGAGGCCAGCACAGCCAGAGAGGCTGTGCTGAGGGGGCGACCAGAGAGTGGGGGCAGGGCCGGGCTGGGAGGGAAGAGGCGTAAGGCTTTTTCCCACGCCAGGGACAGATCTGTGGGCAGGGCACAGGCGCCCAGAGCCACTTCATGCACGCGGATCCCATCACGCCATCCACGTGGTTCCCCGTCGTTCACGCGATGGCCACACTCCCATCTCTCCAGGGGCCTGTTCTATGGGCTCTTGACTCCTCTCCTCGGTCTGCTTCTAACAGCACTTTTTCCTAGCTTAGCTTTATAATAAGTCTTCTTATTCAGTAGTAGAGATAAACACCTTGTGTTGCTTTTCTTCACAACTGCTTTTGTTATTTTTGGCCCTCTGTACTTCCAAGTGAAACTCCCCACCAGCTGCCGAATCACACCCAGACGTCCTGCTGGTACAGGTGGCACACAGCCCGCCCTGGGGGCAGCAGACGTCTTCAGGCACCTGGTCTTCCTTCCCCTGAACGCGACACACCTTGAGCCGCACTCAGGCCTGGTTCACAGGGGGTTAAAGCGGAGCACTGCTCTCGGAGGGTTGGTAATGTCAGGCCAGCCTTGCACTCCGGGCCCCAGGCTGGCTTTATCACGACACACACGCTCACGCTCGTTGGGTTCTGGCAGCTGGACTACGTCCAGGGCCTTCACCTGCTCCCGGCCTGGTCCTCATCCTCGCCACCCGGTGACTTCACTGAGCCGAGTCTGTGACGGCCCACCTGTGAGTCAGAGCAAGACTTCCCTGGGCCCTCAGCTTCGCCGCAGCGTGGACGCCTGACCCCGCAGGACGCCACTCTCAGCACCCCCAGGGGTCCCACTCTGACTCCACGGGCAGCCGCGCAGGCTCCGTCTCCCAGCCTGAGGCTCCAGTGTCGTGCCCCCTGGGGGTCAGCCTTGTGCATGGGACACGCAGTTCCCATGCCCACGTCCCAGGGGGGCCAGCCTCCTGGACTCGGGGCCCTGTGGCATTGCTCCCCTCGCCCGCTGGAACCCTAGTCCTCCCTGGATGGGGCGTGCCCACCACCACGCCCTCCCCAAACGGCCCCTCCCCGCACGACAGCCGCTCATGCACTGCTGGCCCTCAGTCCCCGGGCCTGGGGGGCTCACCTCCTGCGCCGCTGCAGTCCCTGCACTCCCGCCCCTCCGTTCCCCCCATCTGCTGCGGGGCCACCAGAAGCCTGGCCCTGTCCCCCACTCTCCGGTCACCCCCCCTTACCACAGCCCCCCGACNCCGCACGACAGCCGCTCATGCACTGCTGGCCCTCAGTCCCCGGGCCTGGGGGGCTCACCTCCTGCGCCGCTGCAGTCCCTGCACTCCCGCCCCTCCGTTCCCCCCATCTGCTGCGGGGCCACCAGAAGCCTGGCCCTGTCCCCCACTCTCCGGTCACCCCCCCTTACCACAGCCCCCCGACTCACAAAGCTCTGGCCACACTGGCCTCCGGCCCGAGGACGGTCAAGCTCTGCCACCACGGGCACTCCTGTTCTGCCACCTTCCTCTCACGTGAGCCCTGATGCTGCACATTCCCACGGAAACGCTGCTTCCTCTGAGCAGCCCTCCCGGACTCCAGCCCCGCACAGCTTCGCCCTTCTGCGGTGCTGCCCACTCTGGCTGTGTGCTCATTTCCTTCTCTACCAGGAGGGGAGGCAGCTCCTTGAGGGGCCTGGTCACCTGAGTCCCCAGCACCAGGCCTGGCATGTGGCAGGAAGCACTGGACAGTGAGACACAGCGGGCATGTCCCCCACCTCCCCAGGAGATGGGTCCACGGCTTGGAGCCAACGCGCCGCAGGCCTCAGACGACAAGTCAACCCCGGCCTCACAGCAGCACCTAGAAGGCAAGCCCGACGCACGGGTCACACGCCTTTACCAACAAGGGGAACGACCCTCTCTCTCACAAGGGAAGCCCCCAAACTCCTGGTTTTAAAACAATTTAACAGATTGAGTAATAAATCAAAGCAAAGTTACTGCAACACTCATTAGATTATAAACAATAATAAATGAAACAAGGCTTCTGCTTCAGTCAATGCAGGGCTGCATTGATCTTCTCCGGCAAAACAAACTTGCGACGGCCATCCTAACTGGATGGGGCGGCTTGACTGCCCACGTTGGCCTGCGCCACCAGAGGGAGGCCTGCAGGAGAGGCCGCACACAGGCATCTCCGGCTCAGGCGCCCGGCCCCGCAGAGCTGGTCTGTGACCCACGCAAACGAGAACTGACTTGTTCACAAAGTACCGACTTTCCAGGTCAGCCCCTGGGCTGCACTTGGAGTGACGGCCGGGCCCCTGCTGACCTCCGCGCCCCGCTCCCCGCGGCCGGCCCGCGCCAGGGACGTGTGTAATTTCATTTTGTCTCCTGCCCGACGGCCAGCACCAGAAGTTAATCAAATTGGCTGTCCATCGTATTCATCTACGTACAAAGCTAATGATATTCTGCTGCTGAATTAAAAAGCATTTTATAAAGCATGCACCGTGCGCTGAACCCTGTCACAGCCCGGCCCGCTGTCCCCTCAGCATCCATGCCCCCGGCAGGCCCCGCGAGGTTAATGCGCCGTTGACATGTCTGATCACCACGGCAAGGAGGCCGACGTGTCAGCAGGCCCTGCAGACACAGGCCATGGAGAGGGCACGTCACCGGGTCCCAGCCCGCCTAGGCAAGGCCCCCTCAGGCCAGGATGGCCCTGCCAGGGCACCCGCCCTGCAAACCACCGGGGCGACCTCGGGCAGCGAGAAGTTCGGCCTGAGAGCCTGCGGGCGGGGTGAGGCCTGGGATGGTGACCAGGACTCTGGACGGAAGGCCAGCTTCTGAGCTGGAGCGCCGTCCCCGGGACATCCTGAGAGCAGACGGGGCCTGGGCGACGAGCCCAGGGTTCTTGCCGGCAGCTGGAAGTGGACACCACCGTGGCCTGAGGTGGGGACGGCTCTGAGGGCAGGCGTCCAGCTTCAGACGAGCTGAGGCTGAAATGGCCCCAAGACACCTCACAGGGGCGGCAGGCCCGGAGTCCAGGACAGAGGTCTGGCCCCGATGTAACCGCAGTGGTCGCCACGTGCAGAGTCCTCAGCAAAGGTGCTGCACTCCCGGGAGAACCAGAGCCAGGGTGAAGGGCAGGGGTCGGTGAGGGCCCAGGGTGCAGGGGTGACAGGCGGCCCTCAGGGACACTCACAGGTCAGCAGGGGGTCAGGCACGGTGGGGAAGAGGCAGGGCTGGGCAGGAGGTGTCTTCGAGCCAAGTCTCCAGGGCTCAGGGACACTGAGGTCTTGGGAAGGGGTGCTGACCCTGGACCTTGCTGGGGGGCAGGGGTGACGTACAGGAAGTTCCGGCTTGAAGGGCTCTTCACAGCCCGTGGCGCAGGCTGGGGACTCGGTACTCCCCAGACTCACGCGGCACCTGGGGAACACTTACACCGTCCTGTCCATAGTCCAGCCTGCCCCCCGCAGAGTCACTTGTTCTGCTCAGCACGGTATCTTGGACCTTCCCTTTCAGAAGGGAAAGCCTCCTGCCAACGCGTGACTTAGCAGGTTCCAGCCCGCCCAGCCACGGGTGGGAAAGAAAATCTGTACACGAGACAGAACTCCTTCCCGGGCGACGGAGCACTGCAGACCCGGAGCCCCTCAGCGAGCACTCCCAGACCCCCTTCAACTCTCCATCACCGTCTCAACCTCCCGAGATGAGAGTCCTTTGCAGTGTGAATTCTCTTTTCAGTGTTACTTTGCAAACGGAAAGCTTTGATAATAAGCAAAGAAAAACACCAGGCTTCAAATGACTAGTTTTTTTTTTGAGATTTGTTGTATTCCCCACGTCTAAATGATCAGCAAAGCAAATCGATAAACTTTTATGCCAATTAAATTACGCAGAGAGTGCATCGCAGTTAAAGCAGCTCTGACTTCATCTTTCGTCTTCTGAAAATCATTAGCTTTCCAATTACAATTTCATTCTTAACGAGTGTTCTGGAGAAAGCGCATCCCAGACAGAGGACGGTTAAGGGAAAACCTCAAGGGCCACCAGCACTGGGCGACGCTGTTTACAAGACGCATGCGCCATGGAGACACCTGCGCAGTAAATGCGAGGAGAAAGGTTTAACAGATTCTCAAACGTCAACCCCACTGGGAAACCGTCATCTACTTCTGCTTCAAACAACCTAACTCCGCCCCCATGCCACGGAGATGCTAACACAGCAGCACCTGCAGAGGGCGCGGCTCACGACCCGGGCCCTCAGCCCTCCTCGCCCGGCAGGCAGTCGGGGGCACCGCCATCCCCTACTGCAGGAGGGTCTCCAGCCTCCGTCGACACCGCAGGCCGCCTCCTCGCTGCTGGGCCCCGCCTCGCCNAGCGCGTCCCCAAAACCCGAGGGTTCTGTGGGCTGGGGCTGAGACACACGCGAGCGAAACAGACACGAAAGTTACCCCTGAGAGATCTCCGCTCCAACTTCTGGTCGATGCGCTCAGCCAAAAGGTCAGAGCGCGGAATTTGCTGGATAAATAAATGTTGGTGAGGCGGATGAATCACCGGAGAATTGGCGCATGGCGGCGAATGAATAACCTGGAAATGCCGCCAAACCCCATTATTTCCGCTTCTCCCGGAGCCTGAGATTCATGTCCCCGCATGCGGCCAGTTCGTTACCGACCAGCATCATCCCTCTTCCGCACTCGCTGGGCAGTGCGCGGCCCCTGGAGGGCCCTTTACTGCTTAATTCCCTATCATCCGCTCCACTGAACAGCTTAATCTCTGCTTGTACGATCAATACTATATCAGTGTAAATTAAAATGACAATTTTAAAGTAATTAAGCCTGTTAATGCTCGATTCAAATGTCATTATTTGCACAAGGGATCGAGGAGAAATTACATGGTGTCTGGGGTGACAGGAAGATGTCTGAGCTGGAGCCGGACGTCGCGGGGAGCCACCGGGGGCTTCAGCAAAGCGGATTAACTCCGCCGCGCCCTGCCAGGCTACCTACCCAATTTCTGAAGAGGGTAACGCAATTTGATAAATCTAATTCCAGCGACAAACTCAATTATTGTGATAATAGATGAAACCTGGGAGGAGGTTCTGTACCAGGCCCACAGTTTGGAAAATACACTTAACTCCGGAACAAGGTACAACAGTTATGATTTGATTGGATTTGTTCTCTCTCTTCGGAAAACCCTTTAGGTAATTTCAATGGTTGGAAGAACGGCCTGCGTTTATTGAATAGTGGGGCTCTGAGCACAGTGGGGCTGCGGCCCCACTGGGCTGGGTCACAGTGGGGTGTCTGCCCTAGGCTCGGGCCGCCGCACTTACACAGCACAATCAGATCACGCATTCCCAGGTCCCGGGGCCGACACAGAAGCCTTGGCCTTGTCGGATCCCGGCTGGTCTGGGCCCAGCTCAGACGGCTGTGTCCAGCCTTTGTTTTCCTGAGTGGTGGGGGGAGTGAGGGGATTAATATAAGGAAAATTAGACAAACAGAAAGCAGCTCAGCTTTACCCGCCCGCGACCCAGAGCGCTGGGCACAGCCCAGCCAGCCCAGCTGTCCGAGTCTCCCGTGCAGGCGCTTTTGCATTTGAGCCACTTACGGGGGGCGGTGCACACAGGGGGCAGTGGCCTCAGCCCCGGGGGCGCTCCAAGGGGTGCCGGCCAACCCTGGGCCCGTCCATCAGATCAGCAGTAAAAACTGACAGCCAAACAGTAATATCAAGATGAAGAGCGAGCTGTAGCCGTTTCTGCCTGAAAGCTGGGTAAACCGCGCAGCTGGTCTTCCAAGGTTCTGTCCAGAATGCGGCCCAGGGGAGCAGGAGGGGCCTGGCAATCCGGGGCCAGGACCGACAGCTCTGACCCCGTTTGCGGGTCGTCGGAGCCTCACGCCACTGCGGAGGAGGGCCCGTCAGGATCCCTGTACCTGGCGAGCCCACACCGTTCCCTTCTGGCCAAAGGCGCTGGCACACACAGGAAGTGGCATAATGTGGACGGGTGAGCCCCACAGGCACAAATCCGGAATGGATGTGACATGCAGAACGCAAAGGCCACACCCCCGCGCCCACGGGCACCACAGGGCACGGCCTTCACGGCACCCTGCACCTGCCTTCCTATGGGAGCCGGCTCTGAATCCCAAGGTCCCCACAGCTCCTGGCCTCTCCTGGGGGCTCCCCAGCGGCCAGCGTCAGAGGAAGTGGCTGCTCGGGTTGGGGACTCCTAGAGGTCCCCAGGAGCGTTTGGGGGAGCGGGGGAGCTCAGGGCTGGGGGGCGGGGGCGGGGGGAACACGCCACTCAGGCCGATTGAGAGGGCAGTGAGGGACACACCGGTCGACAGGGCCACTCTGCGTCCGCTTCACTGATTTCCTGTCAGGAAATGCTAACAAGCACGGAAGTCCTTAAGAGCTTTACAATCTTTCAGTTTTTCACCGGGACATTCTGGGGCTGCATTTGTTTCCAGGCGCGGGTGACACGCACTCAATCACACCCGTCTGCGGCTCTGACCGACCACCGCTCGGCCCGCGCTGCCCCGCAGCCCGGCCAGGCCCGGCTCCCACGTGCAGAGCGTGCCAGGGGTGCTGGAGGGGCCTGCGTGGTGGTGGATAGAGAGAGGCCACCGCCACCGCCAGGGATCGGAGTGAAAGCAGGGACCCCTCACGGAGCCCCCTGCACACCGTGAGCGCCACGGTGGGGGACCGCCTGGGGGGCCGCCTGGGGATGGGGGTGGACGCGCGGCGGGGATGGGGTGAGATCCGCCCATGGGGATGGCGGCAGCTGCCCGTTGCCATGGGGACCCCTCCTGGCACAACGGGGCTGCCAGGTCCCCCACTGCAGACCATGGCTCCACTGCGTATGATGCCCAAACGGGCTGACTCCACGCCGGAAGACCGCGTCCGCCCGCTCGCGGTCAGGAGAAAATGCACAGCAATGTGAAGACTATTTGCTGAGTTGGAACAATGCTACACCCGAGACCCAGACAGCCTTACTTAACCTAAAGAATTACTTCCATCCTCATGAGAGCTGCACACCGCGCAGTTACACGCACTCTGCTATTACTTCCTGTGGAGCGTTCGGTTTCCTTGACCAGCAGACACACACAGCACTTCGCGTGGCTTTTACGTGGAGTCAGCTGGTGATGGAAATATTCTTGTTCAGTTAAGTAATTTAAAGTTTGACTGCCTCTCAGCCATTAGCCATGTGACTGCTCACAGCGCTATGGACGGACAACTGATGTTCACCGAGCTGTGGACACAGCGTGTACAGGGTGACACGCCGGTGGTGGGCTCACGATGACATCGCCTCGCTCCCGCGTCTAAGTAGCTCTTCCCTTGCCTCTGCCAGCAGCGCTTAGCTGGCCCCATAGCTGGTCCAGCCTTGCTGGCAGACGCTTGTGTGGTCCACAGCCTGGGGTGAAGCTGCCACAAACACCTGTGTCCAGCCCCGTGTGGACATGCACCTGCGTTTCTCCACGGTGGGCACCTGGTGGTGGGACGGTGAGGTCTCATGGTGGCTGAGCTTTTAACTGTTCAGGCGCCTCCCCGCGCGCCCTCCCCAGCGACATCTGACTGGTCCGGCTCTTCCCCGTGCCCGCCAGCACCGGACATGGTCAGTCTTTTCACTGTAGCCGAGACTGGACACATGATCCTCAGTGAGCAGCGTGCTCTCATCTGCTTTAGCCCCGCTGAGGAGCGGTGCTGGGCGAATGCTCATGTGCCATGCCTGTACTTTGTCTGGTGAAGAGTCTGTTCAGACCTTTCAGAAATTCAGTTGTCTGGTTAGTACTGGTTTGTAATCGATCTTTACATGTAGCACTGGAGATAAATTCCTTAATCACAGATTTCTGCAAATATTTTCTCTTGGCTGTAAACTATATTTTTGTATTTTTTGAAGAACGAATGTTTTTCATTTTGATGAAGCTAAATTTTTCTTTAGTAATACTTTTTGCTTTTTGTGTCATATTTAAGGCAACTTTGCCAAAGCCAAAGGCCTGGAGAATTCCATCGGGTCACAAAGAGTTGGACATGACTGAGCGACTTTCACTTGCCAAAGCCAAAGTCACTAAGTTTTCCTCCTATGTGTCCCTACAGACGTTTTACAGTTTCAGAGTTAAATTCTCACAAGTTTTGAAGCAAGGGTCGAGGCTCCCTTGTACATAGCCATTCCTTACAGCACCATTTAGGGAAAGGTTGTCTTCCCCACGGAGCTACCCCAATACCGTCATCAAAAATTAATGGGCAGTCTGTTTCCAGATTCTCGCTCTGGCCCATGACCTACTCCTCTGGTTTCAGAGCAAGGCTGCACTGCCCTGAGCTCTGCAGATTTACAATAACTCTCAATCGGGCAGCGTACCTGCTCAACCTCTGCTCACTTTCAAAGTGGTTTTGGCTTTTCTAGGTTCTGAACATTTCCATATAAATTTTGGAACCAGTTTGTTTCTTTCTGTAAGAAAAAGAGGCTGCCCTGATCTTAACTGGCGCTGCACTGAGTCTTCACATAGATCTAGGGAGAAACGAAATCTTAGCAGCAGTGAGCCTTTCCGTCCATGAACATGGTATATTCGTCCACATCTTCTTCAGCTTTTCTGAGCAGGATGTTGTAGTTGACTCTCTCTTTGGCCTAAGTTAAATGTTTCANGCCCTGATCTTAACTGGCGCTGCACTGAGTCTTCACATAGATCTAGGGAGAAACGAAATCTTAGCAGCAGTGAGCCTTTCCGTCCATGAACATGGTATATTCGTCCACATCTTCTTCAGCTTTTCTGAGCAGGATGTTGTAGTTGACTCTCTCTTTGGCCTAAGTTAAATGTTTCATGTTTTGATGCTACTATAAATGGCAAGATCATTTACATTTCATTTTCCACCTAAGTCATTTACAAATTGACAGCTTACATGCTGTAACTTCCTGACTAGGTTTTAAATACTTTAGCAGATCAGAAGCAGTGGCCCACTTTGATTTCACCTTTTTAGCAAATTCGAAAGTGACTTTTCACGAAAGCACTTCATTTTGTATTGTTTTTCCCTGAAGAAGACATTGTTCCCATTACATTCAGTGCAGTCAGTTCAGTAAAGTTGATCCCAAACCTCAAACAATTGGCCCTTGGCTCTGGACTGTGTTTTCAGCACTACGGCACAGAGGGGCTGACACACACGGAGGAGCCGCGTGACAGCTGGAGCACAGTGCATGCGGTGGGGGCAGCTGGCGGTGGTCACGAGCGGTACTCCAGGACGGGCCACATGCTGCCGCCTCATCCCAGGAGGCTCGGCCTGCACTGCCCTCACCTCCTGGGTTCAGCCCGTTTCTCCGTCGTGTTCGCCAGGGGACATCCCTGGGTGGCACGGGCTGAGAGAGAAGACGGCACAAAGGGAGAAGATAAAGTCCAAGTGGGCCATCGCTTCTGGCCCACTCTGTGCACTGACCTCAACCAGAACCTCAAAGCCATCTGATATGCCTTTCACATTCCACACAGCCCATCTGTCCCTTCTCTGGCCTTCTGGCGACCTCACCTCTTCCCCAAAACTGTTCAAATTCACATTCACATGCAAAGCCCTTTCCTGATGCTGAGGGATCTCCGGGACCCCAGCCTCCTCCCTTGCTGCCGTCTTATAAGGCCCTCTCCCTGCACCAGGGCACAGAGACCCACGTGCCACCTCCACTGCCCACCACTGCCTTCCCGAGCCAACACACAGCCCCACCTGCCACCACACCTCACCGCCGCCTCCACTCCCAGACTCGTGCGCCACCGCCTGCCACCACCACATGGCTTCTCTGAAGTCACCAGCAAGGGAGGGAGTCACTTCC
>SJYA01002912.1:702523-734756 GCA_006410615.1 Neotragus moschatus
TACGGCCAGTGACAGGCACACACACGAGTGTGTTCACACACACGCGTGCAGACAGTGACGGGCATGCACACACAAGTGCACACACACATGTGCATACGGCCAGTGACAGGCACGCACATGAGTGTGTGCACACACACACACACGTGCAGTGACGGGCATGCACACACGAGTGCACACACATATGTGCATACAGCCAGTGACAGGCACACACACGAGTGTGTGCACACACACACGCGTGCAGACAGTGACAGGCACACACACATGAGTGCACGCACACACGCGTGCGGACAGTGACGGGCATGGACACACGAGTGCACACACACACACACACTCATGTGTCCACAGTGACGGGAACACACACACGAGTGTGCGCGCACACACGTGCACATGGCCAGTGACGGGCACGCACACACATACACGTGAGGACAGTGATGGGCATGCACACACGAGTGCATGCGCACACACGTGCACACGGCCAGTGATGGGCACGCACACAGGAGTGCACGCACACACATGCACGTGCCGACAGTGATGGGAACGTGCACACACATGCACATGGCCAGTGACGGGCACGCACACGAGTGCACGTGCGCACACGTGCACACGGCCAGTGATGGGCACACACACACGAGTGCACACACACGCGCGTGCGGACAGTCCCCTGACAGACGCCCCAGGACACGGCCGCGGGGCGCACCCTCTCCTGTGGCCCACTCCGCGGGAAAGGCCATCACCAGGTCACAGAGCAAACCACAGGCTGCTGCCCGGCCTTTCGTGGAGAAGATCTACACAGTCAGGAAAGACAAGACCGGGAGCTCACTAGGGCTCAGACATCAGCTCCTTATTGCAAAATTCAGGCTTCAGTTGAACAAAGTAGGGAAAACCACTAGGCCATTCAGGTATGATCGAAATCAAATCCCATATGCTTATACACTGGAGGTGACAATTAGATTCAAGGGATTAGATATGGTAGACACAGTGCCTGGAGAACTATGGATGGTGTTTGTAATATTGTACAGGAGGCGGCAACCAAAACTGTCCCCAAGAAAAAGAAATAAAATGGTTGTCTGAGGATGCTTTACAAATAGCTGAGGAAAGAAGAGAAATGAAAGGCAAAGGAGATACATTCATACCCATCTGAATGCAGAGTTCCGAAGAATAGCAAGCAGAGATAAGAAAGCCTTCCTCAGCGATCAAAGCGAAGAAAGAGAGGGAAACAACAGAATGGGAAACATCAGAGATCTCTTCAAGAAAATTGGAGATACCAAGCGAATGTTTGATGTAAGAACAGGCGCAATAAAGAACAGAAAGAGGAAAGACCTAACAGAAGCAGAAGATGCTAAGAAGAGGTGGCAAGAACACACAGAAGAACCATACAAGAAACGTCTTAAAGACCCGGATAACCACGATGGTGCGGCCACTCATCTAGAGCCAGACATCCTGGAGTGTGAAGTCAAGTGGGCCTTAGGAAGCATCACGACGAAAAAAGCTAGTGGAGGGGATGGAATTCCAGCTGAGCTATTTAAAATCCTAAAAGATGATGCTGTGAAAGTGCTGCACTCAATATGCCAGCAAATTTGGAAAACTCAGCAGTGGCCACAGGACTAGAAAAGGTCAATTTTCATTTCAGTGCCAAAGAAAGGCAATGCCAAAGAATATTCAAACCACTGTATAACTGCACTCATTTCACATGCTAGTAAGGTTCCACTCAAAACCCTTCAAGAACTGAGA
This sequence comes from Neotragus moschatus, assembly GCA_006410615.1. Classification (NCBI taxonomy): domain Eukaryota; kingdom Metazoa; phylum Chordata; class Mammalia; order Artiodactyla; family Bovidae; genus Neotragus; species Neotragus moschatus. Next base: position 704,255 of record SJYA01002912.1, read on the forward strand.
ACGTCCATGTGTTCAAGCTGGGTTTCGAAGAGGCAGAGGAACCAGAGATCAAATTGCCAGCATTCACTGGATCATGGAGAAAGCAAGAGTTCCAGAAAAACATCTATTTCTGCTTCACTGACTATGCTGAAGGCTTTCACTGTGTGGATCACAACAAACTGTGGAAAATTCTTAAAGAGATGGAGTACCAGAGCACCTTATCTGTTTCCTGAGAAACATGTGTGCAGGTCAAGAAGCAATGATTAGAACCACACACAGAACAACTGCGTAGTTCAAAACTGGGAAAGGAGTAAGACAAGGCTGTATACTGACACCCTGCTTATTTAACTTGTGCAGAGTAAGGACATCATGTGAAATGCTGGGCTGGATGGAGCACAAGCTGGAATCAAGATGGCCAGGAGAAATATCAACAACTTCAGATATGCAGATGATACCACTTTGATAGCACAAAGTGAAGAGGGGCTAAAGAACATCTTGATGAAGGTGAAAGAGGAGATTTAAAAAAGCTGGCTTGAAACTCAATACTCAAAAATCTAAGATCACCGCATCTGACTCCCTCACTTCGTGGTAAAGAGAAAGGTGGAAAGTGAAAGCAGCGACAGGTTTTATTTTCGTGGGCTCCAAAATCCCTGTGGACACTGACTGCAGCCATGAAATTAAAAGACGCTTGCTCCTTGGAAGAAAAGCTATGACAAACCTAGACATTGTAACAAAAAGCAGAGGAATCATTTTGCCAACAAACCATCTAGTCAAAGCTATGTTTTTTCCAGTGGTCATGTATGGATGTGAGAGTTGGACCATAAAGAAGGCTGAGTGCTGAAGAATTGATGCTTTTGAGTTGTAGTATTGGAGAAGACTCCTGAGACTCCCTTGGACAGCAAGGAGATCAAACCAGTCCATCCTAAAGGAAATGAGTCCTGAATATTCACTGGACTGATGCTGAAGCTGAAACTCCAACACTTTGGCCACCTGATGAGAAGAACTGACTCACTGGAAAAGACCCTGATGCCGGGAAAGAGGAGAAGAGGGTGACTGAGGATGAGACGGCTGGATGGCACCACTGACTCGATCGCATGAGTCTGAGTGAGCTCCGGGAGATGGTGGAGGACAGGAAGGCCTGGCGTGCTGCAGTCCCTGGGGTCGCAGAGTCGGACACGACTGAGCGACTGAACAGCAGACGCGCTGCTGCCCCGGCTCTCTGCGCGCCCCTCCCTCGCGTGCCTGCCTTGTTCGCTCTCTGTGCTCAGGCGGACGCAGAGCAAGCACTGGATGGCGGGTCAGCTCAGCACCATCACAAATGCCGCAGGGGCAGGACCAGCTGTCACCCGGGGGACCTCGGGGCAAGGAGTGAAAGTGTCGGCCTGAGCTCCCTGGGCTGCTGAGCAAGAGCTGCAGGCCTCCCCCTGCCTCCGGGAGGAAGCCTAGACAGAGACCCTTCGGGGAGGATGGTATGGCTGTCTTGAGGATGGACAGGAAAGTCCCTCCAAGATGCGGGCAGCGAGCTCAGGCTACGACTGGTGGGAAGGAGCTCAGAGAAGCAGGAGCTGGACAGGCAGGGGACTCCTGGCCCCGGGGGTCAAGGTCGGGGCCTCTGCTGCGTGGGCTCTAACTGGGCACCCATCCTGCCCACCTGGCACAGGGTGGCTGACCACATCTGCACATGCGCCGGGACAACATTCTTTACCAAACAAAGGAGCTTCTGCGAACTCTAGGGGGGGAACATAGGCAACTGATAGAAATACGTGGGTTCTTTCATAGGAAGGCTCAAGAAAAATATTTTGGAAAAGACTGAATTAGATATTTTGGCAAAGAAGAGCTGAGGGAATTAAAAATAAAAACAAAAACACACCACGCCGCCAAACGAAACCAGGCCCCGTCGTGACGCTGTGCAGGTGGTGAGGAGAGGGCGGCCCTGGTCTCCAGAGCACGCAGAGCCGCCCGGCCCGCTAAAAGTAGCAGCAGCCAGGCCTTGTTAGGCCTTCTCCAAAGAGAAGTATCTGAGTTACCTAAAAAGGAATTACATCCTACAAACAACCCAGTGCAGGCCAGAGAGCCGAGATAAGGAGCCGAAAAGGGACAAAGGAATTTCTCCGGAGGCAAGATTGCTATTTACCAGCTACGCCTGAGAACACCCTGCGGAGATGCCTGTGACCCTCAGCCTGGGAGGCGGGGGTACTCTGGATGCCCAGCCGCCTGCCCTCCACCCCAGGGCTGCTCCAGGACAGTGCAGGGGAGGTGGGGGCCTCCCTATCCCCCCACCCCGAGAAGGCCCAGACTCAGCTCCTGGCAGCCCTGACCGGATGCGCTCCCAGAGCCCAGGCCCCACAGCCGCTGCCGGCTGGCGCCCAGGCCAGCACGAGGCTTTACAAGCTCGCCAGGAGGCAGGGGGCCTGGCCGTCCGAGCAGCAAGGGTGGCTCCTGGGCCCCGTGTGGGCAGGAGGGCTGCTCCAAGTCCTTGGGGCTAGAGGGTTTCTAGTGCGGACGTTGATCTTGGGCACCCACAGGCACACCTGACCGCCGACCGCAAAGCTGAAGCAGTGTCCAGCAGGCGAACCGTGGCTCTACCCCAGATCCGGACAGACGGACACAAGGCTGCTCCTTCCAGAGGGGCAGAAACACGGAGCTTTGTCCGCTCTTAACACAGCCTGGTGCTTGGTACATCACAGGCCTCTAAGAATGGCTCAATTTCCCCGCTGAGGGGCAAGCAGGATGGAAGCAGGTCCTGGGCTGCCGCCTGGTTCTCCCCGCGGACCCCAGGGCCAGCTGGTGGCCACAGCTTCCTGACCTCGGCCCTGGAACCTCCTCCCCGAAGCCCGCTTCCTCAGGCTGGTTTCCAGTGCAAGGGGATGCACACACTGACCATGGGCTGAAAGGCTGCCTAGAGCACCCCCCATGGCCTCTGACCACAACAGCCCCGTGGGAGTGAGCGAGCCCCCCCAGGATCCACCTCGGTGGGGGGGGGCCCATGGGCATGAGTGAACCCCCCCAGGATCCACCTAGGGGGGCCCATGGGCGTGAGCGAGCCCCCCAGGATCCACCTGGGGGGGCCCATNTAGGATTGACTGGTTTGATCTCTTTGCAGTCCAAGGGACTCTCAAGAGTCTTCTCCAGCACCACAGTTCGGAAGTATTAAATCTTTGCACTCAGACTTCTTTACAGTACAACTCTCACAGCCGTACACGAGTGAATTGGCAACCCACTCCAGCACTCTTGCCTGGAAAATCCCATGGATGGAGGAGCGCTGTAGGCTACAGTCCACGAGGTCGCAGAGTCGGACACGACTGAGCAACTTCGCCTTCTACGTTCTTTCTTTCTACTGGAAACACCACAGCTTTGACCAGACCAACTTCTGTCGGTCAAGTGACGTCTCTGCTTCTTAACTTGCTGTCCACACTTGTCGTATTCTTCTTCCAAGGAGCAAAGCAGTGTCTTTTAACTTCATGGCTGCAGTCACTGTCCAGAGATTCTGAAGCCCCAGAAAATAAAGTCTGTCTGCGGTCCGCTTCCCCATCTGTCTGCCATGAAGTGAGGGGCTGGATGCCATGATCTTCAGCTTTGAATGCTGAGTTCCAAGTCAGCTTTCTCACGCTCCTCTTCCACTTTCTTCAAGAGGCTCTTTAGTTCCTCTTCGCTTTCTGCCATAAGGGTGGTGTCATCTGCATATCTGAGGTTGTTGATATTTCTCCCGGCAATCTTGATTCCAGTTTGTGCTTCATCCAGCCCGGCATTTTGCATGATGTACTCTGCATAGAAGTTAAATAAGCAGGGTGACAGTATACAGACTTAACACACTTCTTTTCCAACTTGGAACCAGTCAGTTGTTCCATGTACAGTTCTAACTGTTGCTTCTTGTCCTGTATACAGGTTTCTCAGGAAACAGGTAAGGTGGTCTGATATACCCATGTCTTGAAGAATTTTCCAGTTTGTTGTGATCCACACAGTCAAAGGCTTTAGTGTAGTCAGTGAAACAAAAGTAGATGTTTTTCTGGAATTCCCTTGCTTTCTCCGTGATCCAGTGAATGTTGGCAATTTGATCTCTGGTTCCTCTGCCTTTTCTAAATTCAGCTTGTACACCTGGAAGTTCTCAGTTCACACCCTGCTAAAGAGAGCTTGAGAGTAACCTTGCTAGCATATGAGATGAGTGCAACGGTTATGGTAGTCTGAGCATTCTTTGGCATTGCCTTTCTTTGGGAATGGACTGAAAACTGACCTTTTCCAGTCCTGTGGCCACTGCTGAGTTTTCCAATGTGCTGGCATGCTGACTGCAGTTCTTCAACAGCATCATCTTTTGGGATGTTAAATAGCTCAGCTGGAATTTGATCACCCTCACCAGCTTTTGTTCACGATAGTGTTTCCTGAAGCCCACTTGACTTCACACTCAAAGATGTCTGGCTCTAGGAGAGTGACCACACACTGTGGTTATCCAGGTCGTTAAGACCTTTTTTTTGTATAGTTCTTCTGTGTGTACTTGCCACCTCTTCTTAATCTCTTCTGCTTCCGTTAGATCTTTGCTGTTTCTGTCCTTTATTGTGCCCATTTTTGCATAAANGTCTGGCTCTAGGAGAGTGACCACACACTGTGGTTATCCAGGTCGTTAAGACCTTTTTTTTGTATAGTTCTTCTGTGTGTACTTGCCACCTCTTCTTAATCTCTTCTGCTTCCGTTAGATCTTTGCTGTTTCTGTCCTTTATTGTGCCCATTTTTGCATAAAGTATTCCCTTGGTGTCTCCAGCTCTCTTCATAGTCTTTCCCATTCTATTGTTTTCCTTTATTTCTTTGCACTGTTCACTTTCGGCTTTCTTATCTCTTCGTGATATTCTCTGGAACTATGCATTCAGCTGAGTCTGCCTTCCCCTTTCTCCTTTAACTTCTGCTTCTCTTCTCAGCTATCTGTGAGGCCTCCTCAGACAAGCACTTTGCCTTTCCTTGGGGATGGTTTTCGTCACCGCCTCCCGTACGATGTCCTGAGCCTCCATCGTAGTTGTGGACCAGATCTAATCCCTGAATCTATTCCTCTCCTCCACGGCATAATCATAAGAGATTTGGGAAGTGGCAACCCACTCCAGTGTTCCTGCCTAGGGAACTCCGTGGACAAAGGAGCCTGGCAGGTTACACGCCATGGAGTCACAGAGAGTCGGACACAGCAGAGCAACTATCGCTCACTCACACCTGGTTTGCCTACTTCTTCAAGTTAAAGCCCAGTTTTGCAATAAGGGGCTGATGATCTGAGCTACAGCCAGCTCTAGGTCTTGTTTTAGCCGACTGTATAGAACTTCTCCATCTTTGGCTGCAAAGAACATAATCAATGTGATTTTGGTACCGACGATCTGGTGATGTCCATGTGTAGGCATCTCTTCTGTTTCTGCAAGAGGGTGTCTGCTATAACCAGTGTGTTCTCTTGGCAACTCAGTTGGTAAAGACTCTGCCTGTGATGCTGGAGACCCCAGTTGGATTCCTGGGTGGGGAAGATCCCCTGGAGAAGGGACAGGCTACCCACTTGAGTATTCTTGGGCTTCCCTTGCGGCTCAGCTGCTAAAGAATCCGCCTGCAATGTGGCAGACCTGGGTTCGATCCCTGCGTTGGGAAGATCCCCTGGAGGAGGGAAAGGCCGCCCACTCCAGTGTTCTGGCCTGGAGAGCTCCATGGACAAAGTCCACGGGGTCACACAGAGTCGGTCACGCTGAGTGACTTTCACTTTCACTTCACCTTCTCTTGGCAAAACTCTGTTAGCTTTTGCTCTCCTTCACTGTGTGCTCCAAGGTCACACGGGCCTGCTTCCCGCTGGCCCCGGCCAAGCTTCTGTTCTCTGCGGGCCAGGGCCCCGTTTCCTGGAGGGAACCACACTGTGAGTGGCAGAGGGTGCTTGAGACAAGGTGCCCGGGGAGCCAGGGGCCGGCGGCAGCTCTCCCTACAGGGCCCCAGGAAGGCACGGCCCCCAGCCAGGGTCCCTGCCGGGAAAAGAGTGAGGCAGCTCTTCCTGAAGGCCAGACTCAGGCCCCACAAGAGCCACCAGCGCTGGGAGGCCCCCCAGCACGTCACGCTCCCACCAGGGACGACCATCCCTTTCACACATCCAAGAGGCCACTGTTTTAGCCACCCCATAAGCTTCCAGACTTTGAAGCCTAGTCTGAATTCAGAGGCTAAAAACGTGGAAAATGTGCTTTTAGCATCTGTAGGAGGCGGCACTGGGACTGAGGGAGCTGCCCTGGGACACACGGCCGGGCGCCCAGCGGCCTCGTGGCCTGGAGTCTGGGCTTGGGGCAACGCGGAGTCAGGATCTTCACAGCCCCAGGGTCTGGGAGGCAGAAACCCAGCCCCCAGGGAGGTGACCGCACCCGCCTTCCAGGCCAACAGGAACAACGCAGGACCGTGAACACCAGGACGTACTCTCGTTTTTCTCAAATACGCCCTAAAATCTTTCAAGGGCAAGTCACTAGAAAGGAACGGTGCCCGGGCTCCCCGCTCTGTGCCTGCGGCGAGGCCTCCGGGCACTGAGCTGCCCAGCTTCTCAGGAAATCCTGCCCCGCACTGCACGCTTATCCCTGCGGAAAACCATTTCCCGAGAAAGGAAATCTTGTCTCTGGAGGCACAAACGCGGAGGCTAAGAATAGCCCCGCAGAGGAAGTGCCGGTGGGCCGGCCACCAATCGGCGGGACACGCCGTGTGCTGGGTGGAGAGCGTGCCCTGGAGGCCACCTGTCCTCTCCGCACGTCAGGCCTTGGATAAACCCTGCAGAGCTTAAAAATGAAAGAATGAAGGGGAAAAATGAAAGTAAGGAAAAAATGACAATAAGGAGAGCGAGGGAGGCCTTCGCGCGGCAGGTAACCCAGCAGCGCCTCCTCTCAGCTCCCATCCACACACCCAGGGGTGCCTCCTCCTCAGCTCCCATCCACACACCCAGGGGTGCCTCCTCCTCAGCTCCCATCCACAAACGCTGCCAACGCCCCTCACGAGGCCTGGGCCTCGAGACCCTGACTCGCCGGGATGGAGGGCCTGGCAAAGCTATGGTAAAATAGACCTCTGCCCCTAAAGAGTGCCCCGGACATCGTGTATTTAAGTGACCATCTATCCCAGGCGGTGCGGCTGGTGAGGAATCCGTCTGTCGGAGCAGGAGACGTGAGTGATACAGGCCCGATCTCCAGGTCAGGAAGGGCCCCTGGAGGAGGGCGCAGAAACCCACTCCAGTCTTCCCGCCTGGAGGATCCCATGGACAGAGGAGCCTGGGGGGCTGCAGTCCCTGGGGCTGCAGAGCCAGACACGACTGAGCGCACACAAGGACAGACACTTCCTCTAACAGGGTCCAATTCTAGGAAACAGAGCAAGCTTAACTTAGAAACGGCAGCCTGTGAAAACTGGAATGATCCGTCTCTGGGGCAGTCACCAGGGCTAAGACCGGGTGCGAGCCCGTTTCTCAGCAGAGGCCTGTCCAGCTGGGCCGCTGGCACCCACTGCAAAAGGAGACAGGTGTCCAGGTGGCCGCTGCTGGAGGCAAGTCGGCGTGGAAACCCGCCGGGTCTCCTGACCCTGGTGTGTCAGCACCGGGACCAGAACACGGGCGCTCCTCCCAGGACCCACGCCTCCCTGTGGCACCCCAGGTCCTGCCATGACCTCGCTTCGGGATGGAACAGCAAACGGGGTGGGCCAGGACCCACCCCGGCCCCAGGGTGGCAGCGGAGGGCTCCACCTTGGGCCCCACACCACCCCGGCCCCCAGACCTGCCTCCATCCTGCCCCATCGCAGGCATCCGCAGGGGGACGCACACGAGCCACCACCCAGCGTCCCCACCCCGTCCTCCAGACCCCAACACAGTGCACGCACTCTCTTCCTCACACCGATCCTGCTTCTTTTCCAAGAGAAAGGCAGAGAAACAAGAGGAGAGCAGGGCACGCGTCTGGGCCGAGGACGCCGTGCGTGTGGGGCCTAGGTCCCCAGACTGCAGTTCACAGGAGACCCGGGCCCCAGAAGCACGGGAGGGCAACGGGGAAAGCCCTGAGGGGCGCCTGGGAGAAGCGTGAGCTGCACTGATGCCTTTCTGTCCGACTTACAGAGACGCTTCTTGAGCAACGGCTCTTGGCCGATGAACTACTGCTGGGCAGTATGGCCGGCGGGTAAAGTTGGGAGGTCCCAGCCGGGGTGCTGGTGTGCGACGTGACTGCAGTGCGGGCCTTCGGATCTGAGCCAACAGAGGAAGAAACTAGAGACATGGTAGCTGAGACTGACGGGGGTGGAGGGGGCAGCAGCGCCATCAGTTCTGAAGACCGTTTTGCCACGGTGGTGGCTTGGCCGCTACGTTGTGTCCGACTCTTACAACCCCAGGGACTGTAGCCCGCCAGGCTCCTGTGTCCATGGGCTCCTCCGGACAAGAATACTGGAGTGGGTCGCCATGCCTTCCTCCAGGGGATAATGAGTGTAAAAATGAGTGAAGAGCGTGAAAAGGAACTATGGAAGCTTTCACATTATCTGATGATGGTGATACAGGAAGTCTATCACTGAACAACAGGGAGAGGGTTGCTAAGGAGCTCGGGGAAGATTTCACAGAGGAGGAATTTCGGGAAATGCTTGATGAGGCTGATTGTGACGCGGACGGAGAAATAAAGGAGGGATGCTTAACAAGTTTGTATTTGTTACAAGTCCCGTAACAGCTGAATGCACGCATTTTCAGTGTCTAAGTCCATATACACAAGCTGGTTTCGATGTCTAACCCATGTGAGAAGTTACATGTTTCTACCCATGTGCTGTTAAATCTACAGCATCAAGAAATAAAATGTAGTGACTTCCTTAAACTATGAATCCGAGAACAGTATTAATTCCAAGTGCTATTTTTAGAGCCCTGGGTTCTAAAACTCAGATTTTTTTTTTTTTTTAGTTTAAGGAAATTGGCCTCACATCACACGAATCTGGCCAGCCAGCCATTACTTTCCCTATTTGTGCAACTCTAAAAATGATGAACATTTCCTTTTTAACCAATTACTCAGATGTGTAAAGTCTTAAATAAAACTGGCAACTTCAAAGAAAAAAAGAGGTTTCTTTTCAAAACAGAATCATACTGATTTCAAAAACTGGGGGAAATTTAGCAAGAGAGGGCCCAGAAACACAATCAAGCTGCCGCCCTCTGGGGCCCCCACCCTCCCAGCTGGCCATCCACCGCAGCTGCTGTCAGGCAGCCTCCCAACACCAGGGGACAGGTGACCGGCAGGCACCCCGCCAGGCAGGGCTAGGAGGGCACCCCCCCACAGGGCTGGGTGGGGAGCGCAGGGGCCCGAGCAGGTGGGGGCAGGGCGGACAGGTTCCTCTCCCAGAGGTGACCGTCCAGGCAATGGTCGCGAGGACGGATCTCCACAGCGGCCTTCAGTGGCCAGAGTGCCCTGCGCCCCTGCAGGTGGGCCCAGGGCAGCAAGAGGCGGAGATGGTCTGGGAGGGCAGGAGACACACAGGAAGGAGGAGCCCTGCACCCCACAGAGCCCTCCACCTTCAGGGCCCCGTGTGGCAGCCCACCTCTGCAGGAGAGCCCGAGGGGCAGGCTCCACTGCCCGGGACAGGCCCGATCGCCCACGACACCGCCCCGCACCCACACACCACCGTCTGCGGGGCAGGGCCAGACCCCGGTGGGCCTGGGGGTGCAGATGGGCACAGCAGGAGGAGCATAGTCCCAGGAGAACTGCAGAGACGCCGAGCCCCAGGCAGGCCAGCGCGGGTGTCTGAGGACACACTGCAGCTCGGGACCACGGGGAAGCACAGGAGAGAGCTCGGCCCGCCTAGGCGGAGGCCCAGCCAGCACCCACCCACCAGCCCCCCGGACGGCTCAGGCCGCAGTGCAGAGTCCTCACGCGCTGCTCGTAAGGACGCAGGACAGCCCGTGGGAGCGACCCTAGGTGGGCCGGCAGAGAGGCCAAGCACGCAGGGCAGCCCTGGATTCACTCGGGCTTGTGAGCAAGCCAAACCTCGCAGTGGAAACACTGCCGTGGGCGAGGACCCTCCGCTCCATCCTACTAAGGCGCAGCAACCCACAGGGCCGGGGAGCCCCGGGCGGAAACGAGCTGCCCCCCGGCCCCCTGTGCCAGGGCAGCCACTGCCACCCTTGGCCAGGGCAGCAGGGAGCAGACTGGCAACGCTGAAAAGCCCTGGGCAGAGGAGCAGGAGGAGAAGGACACAAAAGACCAATGCCAGAATCGGGAGGGGCTGCCAGCACAGACTCGAGGGAGCGACAGGGGCGTCTGAACACTGCACCAGCCAACGCCTGGAAAATAAGGCAACTCGGGAGGAAACAATAGCTTTTACCTACTAAAGAGCCTGGATGTGCACCAAAAACCTTCCCACAACAACACAGATGGTTGCCCTAGTGAGTTCCATTGATCACTTAAGGAAGAAACACTCCCGTCTCACTCAGTTCTTTGAAAACACAGAGAACACGTTCCAATTTCTTCTAAGAAGCCAGCACGATGCTAACACCCAAAGCCGTTAACGGAAGAGGAAGAGGAAGAGGGTGACGGGCCAGCGGCGGAGGAAGAGGGTGACGGGTCAGCGTCTCTCCTGAACGCGCACAGAAGCCAAACGCAGAGACACATGAAAAAGAAGACGGCCTGACCGAGGAAGCAGCCCAGGAACGCAACCGTTTGGTTTGACATTTGGAAAACTGACGTAACCCCCCAAATTTACAGACTAAAAAGAAAACCTATAGGATCATTTCAGTAGATGCAGAAAAAGTATTTAANAGGGCCGTGAAGGCGGGATGGGTGCTTGGAGCGGGGGTCTCAGGCCTCTGGCCCAGCCCAGGTGGACCCCAGAGCAGCCCCTCTGGGAGGACCGCAGGGTCCTGAGCCCCCTCCCCGGAGACGCAGGCCCAAGCAGGGACCACCATACCCCACAGGCCTCCGCAGAGGCCCAACGTGCGGAAATGACCACTGGGCCGGACACAGATGGCAAGAGGCCAGGCTAGGCTGGGGGCAGGCCTCTCGGAGCCTGAACACCTGCCCCCACACGGGGACCAGAGGCAGACGCTATCCCTAAAGGGGGTGGCACAGGCCACAGGGCTGCCTCTTGCTCTTCCAGCATCAAGTGGCCAGAAACATAGGCACCTGACTGCACCCTGCTGCCCTGCACAACACCGCCCTCCCGGCCCTCGAGCCCAGACGGGCACGGACACGCCCACGGGGCTGCCCTGGGAGCAGCTTCCCAGGGACCCTGCGCCTCGGGGGCAGGCGAGGCACCTGCAGGCTGGTCGGAGCTGACCTGAGGCTGCGCTGGGCTCACAGTCCCTGTGCCAGGAGAGAAGGCAGCGGGGCAGGCGTGGGGGTCAGCCCCTGAGGCGTGGGGCTCGGCCGGCACGCCACCCCCGTAGGGAGGGGCACTGTCCGTCACCCCCGGCCACAGCAGAGCCCTGGACGGTGGCCCTGTGCCCCCACAAGACACTGCTCAGAGGGGCGCCCCAGTCATAACTTACTGCTGTCTGGACAAAGCAGGCCTCGCGTGGCTCCCTCTGCACCCTCACCCAGGGAGTGAGAAGGGTGACCCCCAAGGAGCCACTGCCGTCCACACAGTCAACAGTTTGCCAAAAACCAACCGTGAAACATGGCAAACTGTCCACCTGTGTGGGACGCTGGCTGGTCTGTCCAGCCAGCAGAGCAGCACTTGGCAGAAGGGCCCCAGACAGCCCGAGCTGTGGGACCCACAGTGACGACAGCTGGGGGATGAACAGCTCGGGGCTCAGCCCCACAGACGGCCAGGAGGGCTGGGCTTCAGGCTGGACGGTGGGGACCGCTGCACGGTGGCAAACATTCATTCTCAGACCAGGAGCTCCACTCTCGGGGGGCGAGCCGCCAGAAATGCAAGTCCCATCTGCCCCGACAGCCACACCTGTGCACCGACCACCGAGGACAGCTCTGACACTGGGCCCTGGTGCCCACAAGGTGCCAGGCTTGGGGGCACTTGCCTTCCCCAACTCAGCCCCCGCCCAGCTCTGACGGGGTCCTGCCGGCCAGCGGGCTGGCTGCAAGTCCAGTTCCACGGCCATCAGGGCAGGATCCCAAATCCCGGCCCCACACCGCCGGTCAGAGACCAGCAGGCCCGATCACCCCCAAACATGATAGAAGCCCAGAGCTTGTAATTAACCAGGGGGCAGAGAAGGCGGCAGAGAGCTGGGCAGTGACTGTGCCGAGAGGGTGTGTGCTGCCACCCCAGGGGCCGGGACTCCTGGCCTGTACCAAGCACGGAGGCATCCCACTGGAGGACGGGGGAGCAGCTGCAGGCACTCTTGGGGGCGCGGGCCAGGGTCACACGTCGGGGCCCCTGGGAAGGAGCACGTGAGCGTGCTGGGCCGTCCTGCTGGCCACACCCGTGGTGAGGGACCCGCCAGGAAGCCTGAGCACGCCCAGCTCGGGACACGGGCGAGGACGAGGCTGCGGCCCACCAAGGCCTTTTGGACCAGCCAGGACAGGCCAGCCAGCGCCAGGGCCCCTCACCCGCCGAGCCACCCCGTCCCCGTAGGACCCCCGGCTGCCACCACACCACTGTCCCTCCTCCCTGCCTGAGGCGCAAACGGCCCAGGGTCACGAGGACCCACGCTGACCCAAGGCCATGCGCCCAAGACAGCTGGGCTTCTTACTTAAGGGAAAAGCAAAGCTCCATGAGCCTGGGCAGTGCCATGTGCGTCCCTGACGGTCAGGACCCCTCGCCGTGTCAGGACCCCTCGCCGTGTCAGGACCCCTCACCGTGTGTGTCCCTGACGGTCAGGACCCCTCGCCGTGTGCGTCCCTGATGGTCAGGACCCCTCGCCGTGTGCACGGCTGCCCACCCCGACCCGCTCCAGGAGCGCGGGGTCAAGCGCTGAGCAGGTGGTGTGCGGGGTCAAGTGCAGGGCGCCCACACCCCACAGCCCTCGCTGCTCAGCCCGCTCGCCTCCTCCCACGGTGCAGCCTGAGCCGCACGCCGCCCCCGTCCCCGCACACGCAGTGACACGAGGGGACCCCTGCCCCAGAGCCATGTCCATCTCCCAAAGAAACCACTGCACTCACGGTTGCTTTAGAAAACAGGTCTCATCACCAGAACTAAGTGGACGCAGGGCCATGACTGACGAAGGGCTGGGAAGAGCCCAGGAAGCCCGGGATGCTCCCAGACAGGGGACCACCTGTGCCCAGCCTCACCCAGATGGGCAAAGAAAGGGGGTCCCCACAGGCTCAGGAACACGCAGGCCACCCCTACCCTCCAACCTCGGAGTTACAGAAACCGTCACAGCAACACCTCCACAGCCGGCAGCCTTGCGCCGGCCCCGCGCCTCAGCCGCACCAGGGAGCGGCCCTTCACCCACACGCATCACCGAGGGCGAGGCCCCCAGCATCCCCTGGTGGGGGTGGGGGGGCTGTCCCAAAGCTCAGAGCCCGTGTCCCCCGGGGGGGGGGGAGCCGTCCTGCAGCTCAGGGCCTTTCTCGGGGCGNTCCACAGCCGGCAGCCTTGCGCCGGCCCCGCGCCTCAGCCGCACCAGGGAGCGGCCCTTCACCCACACGCATCACCGAGGGCGAGGCCCCCAGCATCCCCTGGTGGGGGTGGGGGGGCTGTCCCAAAGCTCAGAGCCCGTGTCCCCCGGGGGGGGGGGAGCCGTCCTGCAGCTCAGGGCCTTTCTCGGGGCGTACTGCCCACCCCGGCCGGCACAAGACCTCACATCTAGTCACCCCTCGGGCTCATCGGCAGAGCACCCTGGGCCTCGGCTAACTGAGGCAGCCGCCTCCGTGTCCACTAGGGAACACGCTACAGTCTCACCCCTCCCCTCCCCCTCCCTGGGCCCACAACCACCCCCCTGAAACTCATTCAAGTGGGAAGGGGCCCCCGCCTGCAGACACGGAGCAAGCAGGGCCGTGGCCCAGGAGACACAGAGCGCGGGACTGAGATGCCCCTCAGACCTGCCGCTGCCTTTTGGACGAGCCTCCCAGCCCAGTGCTGACCCCTCCACACTGGAGCCCATTCCTGGACGGGGCCCACCTCCCTGCAGAAGCTGCTGCCCCGCTTCCCACCCCTGCCCACCAGGGCAGGCACTGGGGGTTCCACATTGAAGGAGCTGTCCTGCCTCGGCTCCTCAGCAAGACTCGCCCCTTCCCCTAGGCAGCCTCCCTGCTTCTTCATCCCTACTCCTGGGTCGGACGGCGGGCTCCATAAACGAGGGACATCTCCTGGGAGGCAGGCCTGGCCTGAGTTCTGTAACTTCCGAATCAGACCTGACACATCTGGAATCGCCCCCAGCAGGGGCTCCCTTCCCAGAGAGGAACACCCACCGGAGACGATCCCAGTCAGCAGCGGCAGCCCCTCCTTCCCTGGAAGGCTTGGTCCATGAGCCGACGGAGCACATGACGCAGCCCCAGAGCCTGACGGCGCGGAAGGATGCGGCCTGAGAGGCAGAGGGTGTGAGCACGCCCCGGGACCCCATCCTTCAGGGCTGGCCCCCCGGCTGCTCCGCAGGGCTCACGCCACTGGGTTCAGAACACGCAAAACATCTGCGATGTTAAAGCTGAGCATCTCCACCACAGCAGCCTCCGCCCTCCCTCAGCACCTGCAGCGCTGATAAAGCAGGAAAGGCCGCAGATGACCATGCGCAGCGGCGGCCAGCGGGGACGGAGGCAGACAGAGGGGGCAGACACCTGCGGACAGACGACGGGCTGCAGACCCTGGGTGCACCGCAGCGGTGGGACTGCGGCTCGCTGCAGCAGCGAGGTGTGTAGCGCAGGCACGGCCTCCTGACCCGGGGGAGCAACCCCAAAACCCTGCCAGGCTGAACCCCACCACCCTGGAGCCGGGCGGGACCCCATCTTACAGAGAGACCCAAACTCATACACACGGACCAAATTCCCACAGGGGAAGTACGCAGAGGTCCCAGGTCAGAGGCAGCGAAGCCAGAAGGACATGGAGACAGCTCCCCGCTGGCCGTCTCTCCCCCACGGCCGTCCACATGCTGCCGGGCGGCTGGGAGAGGCCTGCAGAGGGGCCCGGGGCTCAGCCTCACCCTGGCAGGCGCCACAGCCCTCGGGGGCCTGGGGGCCTCGGGGCAGGGCAGGAAGCACCGCGTCTGGAACTGAGACGCACCGCNCCCGCCTGCAGACACGGAGCAAGCAGGGCCGTGGCCCAGGAGACACAGAGCGCCGGACTGAGATGCCCCTCAGACCTGCCGCTGCCTTTTGGACGAGCCTCCCAGCCCAGTGCTGACCCCTCCACACTGGAGCCCATTCCTGGACGGGGCCCACCTCCCTGCAGAAGCTGCTGCCCCGCTTCCCACCCCTGCCCACCAGGGCAGGCACTGGGGGTTCCACATTGAAGGAGCTGTCCTGCCTCGGCTCCTCAGCAAGACTCGCCCCCTCCCCTAGGCAGCCTCCCTGCTTCTTCATCCCTACTCCTGGGTCAGACGGCGGGCTCCATAAACGAGGGACATCTCCTGGGAGGCAGGCCTGGCCTGAGTTCTGTAACTTCTGAATCAGACCTGACACATCGTGGAATCGCCCCCAGCAGGGGCTCCCTTCCCAGAGAGGAACACCCACCGGAGACGATCCCAGTCAGCAGCGGCAGCCCCTCCTTCCCTGGAAGGCTTGGTCCATGAGCCGACGGAGCACACGATGCAGGCCCAGAGCCTGACGGCACGGAAGGACGCGGCCTGAGAGGCAGAGGGTGTGAGCACGCCCCGGGACCCCATCCTTCAGGGCTGGCCCCCCGGCTGCTCCGCAGGGCTCACGCCACTGGGTTCAGAACACGCAAAACATCTGCGATGTTAAAGCTGAGCATCTCCACCACAGCAGCCTCCGCCCTCCCTCAGCACCTGCAGCGCTGATAAAGCAGGAAAGGCCGCAGATGACCATGCGCAGCGGCGGCCAGCGGGGACGGAGGCAGACAGAGGGGGCAGACACCTGCGGACAGACGACGGGCTGCAGACCCTGGGTGCACCGCAGCGGTGGGACTGCGGCTCGCTGCAGCAGCGAGGTGTGTAGCGCAGGCACGGCCTCCTGACCCGGGGGAGCAACCCCAAAACCCTGCCAGGCTGAACCCCACCACCCTGGAGCCGGGCGGGACCCCATCTTACAGAGAGACCCAAACTCATACACACGGACCAAATTCCCACAGGGGAAGTACGCAGAGGTCCCAGGTCAGAGGCAGCGAAGCCAGAAGGACATGGAGACAGCTCCCCGCTGGCCGTCTCTCCCCCACGGCCGTCCACATGCTGCCGGGCGGCTGGGAGAGGCCTGCAGAGGGGCCCGGGGCTCAGCCTCACCCTGGCAGGCGCCACAGCCCTCGGGGGCCTGGGGGCCTCGGGGCAGGGCAGGAAGCACCGCGTCTGGAACTGAGACGCACCGCNCCAGAGCCCAAGGAGCCGCAGGCACCTGGTGGGGGGGCAGAGGGGCGCCCGGCTGTGAGACTGGCCTGGGGCCCAGAGCGCTATCAACAGCACCGCTCCGTTGAAGAAACGGAGCCTCCTAGCAAGGGGGCCACTAACCCGGGCTCCAGCATCACAGGACGCACCCCTACAGGGCTGGGAGGAGGCTCCGGGATGCCTGTCCTGACTTCGGAGGCCCTTGACAGCCCCTCCTTTTGGCTTGTTCTTGCCCGCTCCGTAAAATTAATAGTGCCATCGCCGTTTGCAGACTTCTAAGGTTTGAGGCAACCTGCTGGCCTGGGCCTCACAGTCTGGACCCTTTGGCCACTCACCCCCAAACGCTGACCCATCCTGACCTTCCCCTTGCAGCCTGACCTGGGGTAAACCTGGCAGTTGACTTTAGGGGGAATCAGAGTGAACTGTGGTTCCTCAAGGCAGAGTCTCAGCAAGGCCTGGTGTCTTGGGGGTGGTTAAACCCCGCCCCCTCGGCAGAAAAAGATTGCTGATGGGGCCAAGAAATTTACATAAAATTACGCAGACAAATGCCGGCCTCTCTGTGGCTCCGGCAGGCAAGTGCTCACACATCCACAGGTGGGGTCTCGGGGTATCCCTGCCCAGGCCAAGGGACCGCCAGCCAGGGTTACTTAACCCTCTGTAGTCAAAGGACAAGTAGCCTCCAGAATCCTTGAATCCTGACTGATAACTGAGACAAAGTGCGGAGCGTTGCTCGGGAAAATCTGTGTCAGCGTTGGCAACGCTCTTTTAAAGTTGTCAGAGCTCCCGGCGCAGCGGCTCCTTTTGAGGGTAAAGAGAGAGGCTGTTCTTTCTCCCGCTGACCAGGCACTGAAGACTCGCAGACTCCTCTGATAATCAGCACTGCTCAAAAGGGCCATTCACAGCCGCGGCTTTTTGAGGATTCTCAGCCCAACTGTAATTTCTGTTTTGCAACTCGGGATTTATGAGATCAGCCTTATGAAGATTCATCCCCGTTTTCCCTTCAAAAATACCCTAACTTTATTTTATAAGAAAAACCCTCCACAAGTAGCTAAGCCCTTAATCAGCTGCAGTCTGTGAGCACACACCCCTTCTTTTCTTTTTTTTCTTCTCCCCTTTTTTCCGAGCTTTGTATAAAGAGAGTCCTGTTGGTTTTATTTGTCAACATGGGAACAGGGCCCTGTGTGGAAGTGAAAGCTTCTGTTAGTCGCTCAGCCGTGTTTGACTCTTTGCAAGCAAGCTTGTAGCCCACACCCTGCCAGGCTCCCTGTCCATGGACTCTCCCCGACAGGAATACTGGAGAGGGGGGCCATCTCCTCCTCCAGGGCATCTTCCCAACCAAGGGGTCGAATTGACGTCTCCTGCGTTGGCAGGTGGGTTCTCTACTAGCTGAACCACCAGGGAAGCCCGTGAAAGGGAGTACACGGTAAATAAGCAGGCAAACGTGGGAATGAAGGACACACGAGGTGGGATGGGTTAATGAGAAGATGCCATCTTACTAAATATTGCCACGTCTTGAGCAGCGGCCTGCTCTTGTCAAACCTCTGCTCACGTAGGTTACGTGTTGCTATTGAAACGAGCTTCTCGGTGATTTGTTCCTGCCAACCTCCGACTTCTTTCTTGGCAGACCCTCCTTAATCACTTCCTGCTCTATCTCCTGTGTTTTCAAGGAAAAAGGTGGGGCGCGCGGGGCAGCCCCTGCACCAGCCCTCTGGTCAGGGGAGAGCGTTCTCCTCCGCAGGCAGCAGCACAGGGCTGCGCCCTAGAGCTAGTTTCTCTGAGCTAAAATAAGGAAGGGGGGAAGGAGGAAGAGAAGGGAAAAGAGCCGGCCACCGCAGCCCCGGAAAGAGTTTCCCACCCGCGCGGCCGACCCACGAGAGTTTCCCACCCGCGCGGCCGACCCACGAAAGAGTTTCCCACCCGCGCGGCCGACCCACGAAAGAGTTTCCCACCCGCGCGGCCGACCCACGAAAGAGTTTCCCACCCGCGCAGGACAGCGCAGCTGCCTCAGACTCTGCTCCTCACGACTGAAGGCACTCCAGTGTCCTCCCAGGACAAGCGCTCCTTCCAGGGCGACCCTCCCGCTGGCCTCGCCTCTGTCACAAAGGCCATGTGTCGTCAAATGGTCTTTCATTTAAAGTATCCACTTAATTGTAGCTGGTAATGTGGAAACAGCTTCACGCCCAGTAACAGGGCTGTCTGGATATTAATACAATTAAGGCAAGCACACCTCCTACACCACTGCATGACCATTTGTTCATATCTTAGGGGAACTCAAGTCTAAGAGGAAAAATTAGTAAAGATCAAATATTTCATTTTCCTGTTATGTGTATTTATGCTTTCTTGATTCCTCTATGAAACAAATATATCATTAATAATATTAAGAGTATTCTGATATTATACAAGGTATTGCTTTGTTTGGTAAGACGTTTTTATTATCGTCTTAAAATATGTCAATATAAAAAGCAAGCTTTTCTATTAATGCAAGGATTCGTATATATCCTTTGTATAACTTCCTTTTTTAAATATTCACGTCATGCATACGCTTAAATGTGTTCTTGGGTATTTTAATCTTCTGTACGTCATTAGCAATGTGCCAGCCTCAATCACATAGACTGGTGTGGTTTGTGAACAGAAATGTTGACTAGTCTAAATATATACTTAAAATTTAAAAGTATTGCTTCCAGTTTTCTCTCTTTAGTTATTTATCACTTCATGGGAAATAGATGGGGAAACAGTGGAAACAGTGTCAGACTTTATTTTTCTGGGCTCCAAAATCACTGCAGACGGTGACTGCAGCCATGAAATCAAAAGACGCTTACTCCTTGGAAGAAAAGTTATGACCAACCTAGATAGCATATTCAAAAGCAGAGATATTACTTTGCCAACTAAGGTCTGTCTAGTCAAGGCTATGGTTTTTCTAGTGGTCATGTATGGATGTGAGAGTTGGACTGTGAAGAAGGCTGAATGCTGAAGAATTGATGCTTTTGAACTGTGGTGTTGGAGAAGACTCTTGAGAGTGCCTTGGACTGCAAGGAGATCCAACCAGTCCATTCTGAAGATCAATCCTGGATGTTCTTTGGAAGGACTGATGCTAAAGCTGAAACTCCAGTATTTTGGCCACCTCATACGAAGAGTTGACTCATTGGAAAAGACTCTGATGCTGGGAGGGATTGGGGGCAGGAGGAGAAGGGGGCGACAGAGGTTGAGATGGCTGGGTGGCATCATTGACTTCATGGGTGTGAGTCTGAGTGAACTCCGGGAGTTGGTGATGGACAGGGAAGCCTGGCGTGCTGCGATTCATGAGGTCGCAAAGAGTCGGACACGACTGAGCAACTGAACTGAACTGAACTGAAACATTCTCTTGGATTTTTCAGGCAGGCAGTCACATGGACCGATTTGGCATTAATGCTATTTAAAGCTAAATTACGATATCCCCCAAGGATGGAAAAGACATGACAGATAGCTTTTCAAACCATAAATAGATTCAATTAAACTGTTTATTTTTTGAAATGAGCCCAGTGAAATATTTACAACGTGTCCTACCATAACGTGTTAAATGTCCTTCCTTGAGTAATAAACTATTCCAAGCAACTCTTTCAGAAGAAAGACCCTGCTGGTGCATCCTGCTGGCCCAGCAAGCCTGGAGGGGAGGGGGCAAGGGGTGGGGCGGGATCTGGCCTGCCTCGCCTGTGCTCAGCTCAGTAGCCACCTTCCACGGGTGACCTCTGAGCCGGCAGGGAAACTGCCCCAAACCTGGATGAGTGCAGAGGGTATGATTACCCCAGGCACCCTCACCCTCCAGCCTTGACAGTGAGTCCAGGGCCGGCTCATGGAACAGTCATGCTAGTTACGAGATTCATTCAAAACTGAAAGCCTGCTTAAATGCGGCTTATTCTGCCTTTTGCTACCAAGGTCCAGGAAACGCAGGTGCCCCTGAGACTCTGGGGAAATAGAGGACGCCCACACTGACCCCTTGTGGCTCTGGGGCAGCAGTCCCCCGCCCTGTGCAGGGGGAGGCCCCGCAGCCCCTGGTCCCTGCCTCTGGGCACTGGGGCCAGGGGTGCTTCGGGGAAGCCTAGGGTCGCACCCAGGGCTGGTGGGACGGCGGGCTGCCCCAGAGGACCCAGATTGCGGGGAGGTGGGCTTCTGATCATTTGATTGCTTCGTTGGGGGCAGCAGGGGGTCTTCCCAGGGCTGAGTCTGAGCCTGTGGCGAGTGAGGCCCTCTGCTAACACGGTTTAGAGAACCCTGTCCTGGCGCTGGGCACCACTTTGTGCCTCCGGCAGGACTTTCAGACCTCGTTCCTCCTTTGAGACACAGAGCGCAGCTGATTCCCAGCCTCTGAGGGCGCTGAGAGAGAGGTCACTCTGGCCTCGTGGGTGCCCACCTGGCCTGGCCTGGGGAGGGAGGGACAGGGAAACAGCCTCTGGACCCCTCTGTCCATTGTCCTTCAGAGTCCACTGGCTCCTCCCAGCTCCTCCCAGCAGGCCTGGGAAGCCCCCCCTACCCTTCTTGGCTGATTTCTGAACAGCCTGGCTTCCCAGGGGCATGAGTTGGGGCGGGACCCCCTCCATGGTCCCCCAGGCACCCTGCCTGCTCTTGGTCTGCAGGACAGAGTCCTGCTCCCTTCACGCATCCCCTCGAGGCCAGCAGGACGCAGGCTCTGCAGGCCCCCCCCCAGGGGACCCCTCTCCTGTTCTGTTGGTGCCAATGACTGGGCTTGTCCTCTCATGGGGGTGCAGGGTCCAGGGGCTCCACATCCCCAGACAGGAGGCCGAGATGGACCGGAGCCGCTTCTGCAAACTTCCCCATGACAGGGAGGGAGGCAGGAGCCCACAGGCAGACAGGCTGACAGCCTCAGATGCAGAGACAGACCAGCGGGCGGCAGGCGGCCCCGGGCGGGGCTGGAGCCCCGGTCACCCACCAGCAGCTCCAGACGTCAGCACCCAGACCAGGAGGCACCGTCCAGCGAGGTGCCCGCCTTGGTCAGCCTCGTCCCAACCCCCTTGGAGGACCCCACCCCGGGCAGTGTCTCAGGGGTGACCCTCAACACATTGGGGCCCTTCATGCAGGTCCGGGGAGTAGGGACGAGGCCCCCGACCACTGGCCTGAGTGACAGTGTGATTGTGAGGCTCATCCTGGTGACCAAAAGCAGGGGCAGAGGGCCGGGCAGTGGTGCCCATCGAGGAGCCTCTCGATCTGTTCTGTCCGGAGACAAAGGGCGATGTTAACTAAGCTCGGAATGAAATATTCATGCGAGCGGATGAAACCTTCGTGAGAATGGAATCGGAGTCGTGGGGGGAGACCTGCTCGCAGGATGAGCCACGTTTGTCCTGAAGCACAGGGCGTGCACCTGGGGTCTCAGCTCAGGTCCCCCAGGGAGCCCTCAGGCCTGGGCACAGAGGGTGACCGGCGCTGCAGGGAGAGAGGAGGGGCGGCCCCGCAGCCCGGGGCGAGAAGGGTGGCAGAGAGAAGGGCCCTGCTGCCGCCTCCCATGGCGGCCCGCGGGCTGGACCCAGGCAGAGGTCGGCAGGCAGGCCTCAGTTCAGCCTCTCAGCCTCTGAGCCGCAGCAGAGAGGGAAGCTGGGGACTGAGTGTCCCCTCCCACCCCAAGTCCCTTCATCAGGTCTCTCTAGCCCCCAGGTTTGAGCAGGGGGGACACCCACAGCCCAGGTTTGCACCCTGCATCTTCCGGCTCAGCAGCCAGGCCTCACTCCTGGGGGCCCTCCAGTCCAGGCCGAGCGGTTCTGGGGGATGGGCTCTCCCGCTGGGCCCGCTTCCTCCCTGGGGCGGCTCACGTTCCCTTGCCTGTCAACAGGTCAAGCTCCCAGAACCACTTTCCATGCAGACTTCCCTACAGACCCTCGACCAGGAGGCCAACCACACCTGCCGTGGTGCACACCCAGGTCTGGACCCTGGGACCTGCCCTCAAGGTCCTGGCTCATCCCGCAGCAACGTGCCTGAGGCCAGGCCCCTTCCGCAGGGACCCTCGAGGTCCTACATCACTGTGAACCGGGTTCTGGGGATGCTGCCCTCTCTGTGGACTCCCAGTGATCCTCTGACATCACAGCTCTTGGGGCTCTGGTCAGTGGCGCCTGGCCCCCTGAGACGGGCAAGAAGGACTCCCCCGAGCCCCAGTCCACACCGTGTCTACACTGCGTCTTTTCCTTCCCGGCAGGCTGGGCTTTCTGCCCGCCGGAGGGGGCCCTAGGCAGCAGGTTTAGCCAGAGCAGGGGGCCGACCCTGGGGGCAGAATGAAGGGAGACAGCAGGCGGGCCCTGTGGGGTCTGCAGCTGCCAGCACCACCAGCTGAACCGTGGGGCTCAGGAGGTGAGGCCTGGAGANTCTTTCCCAATATCAGGGTCTTTTCCAAAGAGTCAGTTCTTCACAACAGGTGGCCAAAGTATTGGAGCTTCAGCTTCAACATCAGTCCTTCCAATGAATATTCAGGGTTTATTTCCTGACTGGTTAGATCTTATAGTCCAAGGAACTCTCAAGAGTCCTCTCCAACCCCAGAGTTCAAGAGCATCCATTCTTTGGCGCTCAACTTTCTTTACAGTCCAACTCTCACTCCCATACATGACAACTGGAAAAATCATAGCCTTAAGATGGACCTTTGTTGGCAAAGTGATGTCTCTGCTCTTTAGTATGCTGTCTAGGTTGGTCACAGCTTTCTTCCCAGGAGCGAGCGTCTTTTGATTTCATGGCTGCAGTCACCCTCTGCAGGGATTCTGGAGCCCAGAAACATAGTCAGCCACTGTTCCCATCCCCCCGTCTATTTCCCATGAATGATGGGGCTGGATTCCATCATCTTAGTTTTGTGAATGTTGAGTTTTAAGCCGGCTTTTCCATTCTCTTCTTTCGACCTCATCAAGGTGAGTTCCTCTGCTCCTCTTCACTTCCTGCCATAAGGGTGATGTCATCTGCATAACTGAGGTTACTGATATTTCTCCAGCCATTCTTGATTCCAGCTTGTGCTTCATCCAGCTTGGAATTTCGCATGATGTACTCTGCATATACGTTACATAAGCAGAGTGACAATATACAGCCTTCACGCACTCCTATTTTGAACCAGTGTGTTGTTCTATATCCCATTCTAACTACTGCTTTGTGACTCACATACAGGTTTCTCAGGAGGCAGGTAAGATGGTCTGGTATTCCCATCTCTTTAAGAATTTTTTCACAGTTTGCTGTGATCCACACAGTGAAAGGCTTTAGTGTAGTCAATGACGCAGACATAGATGTTTTTCTGGAATTGCCTTGCTTTCTCTATGATCCAGTGGATGTTGGCAATAGGATCTCTGGTTCCTCTGCCTTTTCTAAACCCAGGGTATACATCTTGAAGTTCTTGGTTCACATACTGCTGAAACTTAGATTGAAGGATTTTAAGCATTACCTTGCTAGCATGTGAAGTGAGTGCAACTGTAAGGTAGTTTGAACATTCTTTGGCATTGCCCTTCTTTGGGAATGTGATGAAAACTGACCTTTTCCAGTCCTGTGGCCACTGCTGAGTTTTCCAAGTTTGCTAGCATACTGAGTGCAGCATTTTAACAGCATCAGCTTTTAGGATTTGAAATAACTCAGCTGGAATTCCAGAAGGCACTGCTGCTACTTAACTGTTCACTGTTCAGTCAGCATGTTCCTTAAAACCCAACAAACTCTGCCCAGTGTCAGCATCACCAGCATTAACTTTCATGAATGACACTGANCTGTGCACACGTGTCTGTGCTCCTGTGCACGCGTGTACGTGCTCACTCGTGTGTGTGGGTGCTCTGGTCCTTTGGCGTGAGCTGCCATTTCTTCAGCATCTTCTGGTCCAGGGGAAAGAGCCTGAGGGACATCCGCTCACTGGCACTTCCCACACAGCAGATTTGCACGGCCAGTACTCTGGGGGCCAGGCCTCCCAGCGGCCCTGGGCGGAGAGGGCAGGAGGACCACTTGAAGCCAGGGCCTGTGTGGGGCAGGAGCAGCAGTTCCGTGGGAGCACAGGGCTCGGCAGCGGGAGAGGGGGTTGGGGGGTGGCGAGGGGCGACTCTGTGGTGGGCGGGGCGACTCTGTGGTGGGCGGGGCCTGAACCGATGGCAGCTTGGAGCTGCGGCTGAGCCTGGATGCGGAGAGCCGGACGGAGACCCCAGAGCCCTCTGGCCAGAAAGGGCAGTTCTCACAAGCCCTCACTCTGAAACTTCCCAGCAGTTCCTTGTGGTTTTGGCCGCCTTTGCCTCAGCAAACCCGAACAGCAGACACCAGGAGGCGGAGGCCCTGCCCCCACCCGGTTGGCCTGCTGGTCTCCCCCGCCCAGGGCTGTCCAGCTGCAAGCGTACGGTCCTGTGTTTCCCAGAATGAGGTCAGCAAGAGACGGTCCTGCTGTTTCCGACCTTGGACTCACAGCCCTCGCCTGGTCTGTGGGCTCTTTTCTCTGCTTCAAGTGTTAGGATGCTGTTATATTTAGGGAAGAAATTGCTTCCTAAAGATGGATAGCGACAGGAAATTATACCTTGTTGATTCTGCATTTTTTTTATTCCTAAATGTGTCTTTCATGAAGCAACAGGAAATAAAAAGATTTATGAAAACCATTTTCTAGAATGAAAGCATTGTGTTGTTTTTCATTAACTTCAAAATCACTTGGAAAAAAGATTCCTATTAAAAATATCTGGCTGACACTCGCTACCCCAGGTGTCCTCTTAAACTTCCCAGTAAGAGACCCTCAAAGACAGGAAGGAACACAGAACCCCATGGCACCTGGCGATCCCCCCCACCACAGCACAACACACACACACCATCACACACCGCTGACAACCCACACAGGCACACGTCATTGAGCTCACATTACAGCCCTGCATAAGGAGACACAACGCCATTATTCTGATGACTCGGAAGAACAAGTCTTTGGAGTCAAAAGACTTGCAGGTAGTCAGGGAGGCCGTAAGCTCCAGGGGGCCTGGTTTCCATGAAGGAGGAGGAGCCAGCAAGGTGAGTGGTGGAGCATGAAGGCACAGAGCCTTGGGTTTGAGCAACACGTCAAGTAAGACAATAGACACTCGGGATGCCGAGGTCCACTTACAGGGCCCCTCTGTTCTGGGAGATAATGACGCTGAGGGAGATCAAGATTTCAACATCGAAGTAGGACTACTTGTCCCACCAAATGCCACGCGTCACATAAAGAACAGCTTTGTTTGCAAGCATATTTAGAGCTTTCTAAAATGTGTTTGTATGCTGTGTGTGCCCGCTCAGTCGCTCATTCACGTCCAACTCTGTGTGACCCCCAGGGACAGTAGCCCATCGGGCTCCTCAGTCCATGGGATTCTTCAGGCAAGAACACTGGAGTGGGTTGCCATGGCCTTCTCCAATGCATGAAAGTGAAAAGTGAAAGTGAAGTCGCTCAGTCGTGTCCGGCTCCTAGTGACCCCATGGACGCAGCCCACCAGGCTCCTCCATTCATGGAAGTTTCCAGGCGAGAGTACTGGAGTGGAGTGCCAGTGCCTTNGAGTGGGTTGCCATGGCCTTCTCCAATGCATGAAAGTGAAAAGTGAAAGTGAAGTCGCTCAGTCGTGTCCGGCTCCTAGTGACCCCATGGACGCAGCCCACCAGGCTCCTCCATTCATGGAAGTTTCCAGGCGAGAGTACTGGAGTGGAGTGCCAGTGCCTTCCCCGGCCACCTGCTAGACTCCATTAATTCCAGAAAGAATGTTTTTACGGAGAGCACGCACTTCCACTGCAGTGAAGTGAACTAGACGTGGCCGACAACTTGATCACAGCTGTGAAGCGGTTAGGCTCACGCCCTGGGGCCAGGCTGCAGGTGTGCTGACCCGTCACTTCTGAGAAGGGACCCCCAGTGCCCCCCACCCCCAGGAGAAGGGACGAAGGGGCCGGCTCCAGACCAGAGCCACCCAAGGATAAGGGGGAGCTGGGCTTGGAGCCCTCCTCCCTGTTGGACTGGGCCAGCCTGACAGCTCACATGGAGGCCCCCAGCAGCTAGAAAGTAAAGAGAATCCCCCACAATAGCTCTTGGGTCAAAGAGACCAGCAAAACCGCAACCCCAGGGTGTGGAAAACACAGTGAAGTGGGAAACACTGCTCGTCACAGTTCTGGGAGGTGCCGGCAGCTACCTGCAGGGGTAAGTGGATGGGCCTGAATGGTGCCGCTCTAAATACGATGGAAGATCTGGAATCAGTAAAATAAAACTTAAAAATAAACTCAGGGGGAGAACAGATCACTCCAGAAGAAAAGACTGTGAAATTAGAAAAAAATCAACTGTGGTCCTCCTGGCTCCCTGAGGCCCCACGAGCAGGGCAAGGACCCTGTGTCTGGAAGCGGCCGGTCCCAGCAGGATGGATCTGCCCCATGTGCGCCCCTGGCGCCCTGCCCCCACGGGTGAGGCGTGGGGACCAGGACTGTCCCAGGGTCTCCAGAAGGGACGTCAATTTCACGTGAAGGAGAGCTGTCGACTGAATCCCTGTTTGCTGACAAGAGTCTGGAGCCCCGAAGTGCCCAGGGGTCTGCAGGCTGACCACCTTCAGGGTTAGGCAGGGCTGCAAACGTGGCTCAGGGGAGGGGTGTGTCCCCAGACCCCGGTCGTCGAGGGGGAGTGTCTCTTCCCTATTTGACCCGCCAGCCTCCACGGCCAGGGCGCCAGGTCCGGGCTCAGGGAAGGGGTGTGTCCCCAGGCCCGGTCGTCGGGAGGGGGGAGTGCCCCTTCCCTGTTTGACCCACCAGCCTCCACGGCCAGGGCACCAGGTCCAGGGTCTACTGGGCCTCCTGAGGGTTTTGCCAGGGACTCAGCTCACTGCCCGTGGAGAGGGCTGGGGCTGTCCACCACTCACATCCCCAGGGACACTCCAAGAGAATGCCCTGTCTCAGCCCTTAGGCTCGAGGAAGTGAACGTGGAAAGCGCTTTGGTTTCTGCCTCTGCTGACCCGGGTGTGGTCGGTCTCTGTCTAGAGCTTGACCCCTTCCGGTCCACCAGGAGGCCCATATGCTCAGGTGGTCATGATCCCCTTGCATGCCAGCTCGGGACGCTGCTGACTGTCCTGAGTGCTTCCGAGGGTTTCTTCCTGTAAACTATAAACTCACAGCAAACTGTAAACTCGCGTCGGCCAGGACTGGCAGGTGGCGAGCCGGGCCAGCCGGTTGTGACCTCTGGGCCTGGGGCAGGCCTCCCCAGGACCGCCTCGGGCTGCTGGGTGGAGGCGGGACTGGGCTCTGAGGTGTCGGCCCCAGGCAGGTACACGAGATGGGTTCTCGGAGCTCTGGGCCTAGAACTGGCCGCTGAGAATCCAGTGGCTGACGAGGCCTGAGCCGTGGGGCCCTGCCAGACGGCCTGCACCATGCCTGGAGCCTCGAGCTCACATCTGCCCTGCCGGACTCAGCCCGGGCACCCGAGAGGCTGCCAGCCGCTCACAGCGCCCGGAGCTCTGGCGTGCTTGGGGCCCAGGCACCTGTGTCGGCATGGGAGGCGTCTGGCTTCTCAAGGACGAGGGCTGCTTCGTAGAGGTGCTGATGCCGGGGTCCCACGGAGCGGCAAGGCCTAGACTCGGGACTTCTCAATCTGCTGGGAGAGGCCCCCGCTCTGACAAAGCCCGGGACACGTGATGACGGTCGAGAGGAGGTTCACACACGCCCGCGGTGGGCCCTCATGCCTTCCCGTCCCGCCCGGACACGGGGCCCCAGGAGCCCAACCACTGGATGATGTCAGGGCCCCCCCTTACCACGGCCCTGCTCGCGACGGCCCCTTGGGTCCCCCTAACCTTCCTGGAGTCACTTCACACCCCAGTTCAGTCAACTCAGATGGCGCAGGGTCGTCAGGAGAGGACAGGAGGTCCGCCGGCTGCCCCCAGGACAGCCCCAGTGCCTCCATTTCGAGGATCTGGGTGGCCTGGAGCAAGGCGCCGGCTGGAAGGTCGAGGTCCAGGTGGGCCTCCAGGGACACGGGGCTGCACTGACGGAAGGCGAGGGCCCCAGGCCACTCTGCGGAGGGACGTGGGGAGGCCACTCTCACACCTGCCCTTGGCATGGGGACCCCAGCAGGGCTGCAGGCTTCAGGCCCCTCTTCCAGGGACACGGGGCTGCACTGACGGGAGGCGAGGGCCCCAGGCCACTCTGCGGAGGGACGTGGGGAGGCCGCTCTCACACCTGCCCTTGGCGGGGGGACCCCAGCAGGGCTGCAGGCTTCAGGCCCCCCTTGCTGCTTTGCTCAAGCCTGCGGGCCCTGAACGGCCTTCCTGGGCATGCAGAGCATGGCCCTGCGCCCCCGGAGCTGCCTGCCCAACCAGAGGAGAGCCCACGGCCCCCATTCCCAGGGCTTCCTTGGAGCCTCAGCTCCCTGCCCAGCCGCTGGCGGCCCCCTCTGGGACATCTTGTAATTTTCTCTCCAAATTGAAATGTGAGCCACCTACTTACAATCAGGACAGTCTTGCCTGGGACAGGCCGCCTGCTCCCTGGACGGCAGAGCCTCCTCCACGTCAGGAAGGGCTCGGTGATCACGCCGGGGGTGCTGACCTCAGGCGGCAGTTCAGGCTGGGGCCAGGCCCACATTCTGCTGTGACTGGTCCACTCTGGGTGTGACCCACGGGGACCCAGGGCACCGAGCCCCAGGTTATCGTGGGGGCGGGGGCGGGGGTCCGGTCCCGGCCTGGCCTGGCCTGGCATGCGGGTAGTCTGGGCCTGGGGGGGTACGGGAGAGCCAAGGGCCAAGGGCTTCGGCAAGACTCCCCGGGGCTCAGCTCAGTGCAAGGATCTCGTCCTGCCCTGAGCCCTCACGGCCCCAACCCCCTCCTCACAGACACAAGCCCCTCTGGGGTTGGGTGTGTGTGTGGGCTCACAGGTGGGGACGGCCCCTCCAGCCCAGGGNGGTACGGGAGAGCCAAGGGCCAAGGGCTTCGGCAAGACTCCCCGGGGCTCAGCTCAGTGCAAGGATCTCGTCCTGCCCTGAGCCCTCACGGCCCCAACCCCCTCCTCACAGACACAAGCCCCTCTGGGGTTGGGTGTGTGTGTGGGCTCACAGGTGGGGACGGCCCCTCCAGCCCAGGGATGACCAGCACAAGGGCCAGGCTCACCTGGGCAAAGAGGTGGCCCTTTCCAGGGCACTCACTGTACGGCCGCATAGCCCCAGCCCAGTTCGGAAGGAGGCAGCAGGGCTGCTGGGGATTGGCGGCCGTGAGCCTGGGACGCCGTCTAGGCCCCTGGCTCCGCCTGCCACACTCACCAGCCTGAACAAGACAGCTCATTTTTGCATTTGGTGATTCAGAGAATGTCCACCAAGAACAAGCTCCCACTGTCTCCAAAAGCAGAGACTACTCCCAGGGCGGGCACAGCCCCTGAACCCACGCACTGTCCTTTGTAAAAAGGGCTCCACCCACCATGAGCCATGCAGCTCGCGCCCAGCCCACAGGCGACTCCGGGACCCCCGCTCTGAGAGACCGCTCTGAGAATCCGCGGCCTAGGCAGCGGATTCCGCAGGCGACCAGCCTCGGTCAGCTCTGGGGAAGCCCGGGACCACCAGGGCCTGTGGGTGTCGCCACATCTCGGGGAGGCCCGAGCCTCTGAGCCTGCACCGACGGGGCCCTGGATGGGGGCAGCACACTTCCCCAGAAACGTCCACTTAGCAGTGGCTGTTCTCAGGCTGGGGCTGCGATCAGAACCAGGGGATCGGGGTCGGGGGGTGGGGGGAGGGGGAGGTCAGCTGCTGTGTCTTCCGAACCCAGGGCAATAGCACCCTTTGACCTGAGCAGCTCCCGGAGCTGGTTTGGCTAGCACGTGGGATGCACCCTCCGACCGCAGACCTGAGCTGGGCCGAGCCCTTCCCTGGGGGAGTGTGTGCGGGGCCAGCCAAGCCCCCCAGGCCATGGGGTGTTCCCGGGAAGCCGAGAAATGAAGGTCACAAAGAGGGCCCCCAGGGGGTGCTGGCAGGCTCCTACTGGAGCCCACTTGGAGGGCCTGTGGTCTTGGAGCCCCCGTCCCCGGAGGTCCAGCCAGGAGCTGCCCCCTCCCACGGCGGTGCACACAGGCAGCCCCCACCCTCTGCACCCAAAGTGCTGCTGTGGGAGAGGCTGCTTTCTGGAACCTTTCAGGCCTTCCTGGCAGGAAAATCAAAACCCTCAGAACTATTACTGAAGACTCTTTTTAACAATGGAAGATAAGTGCCCCCCCCCAACACCCCCTCTCCCC
>SJYA01002913.1:0-16639 GCA_006410615.1 Neotragus moschatus
GGAGAAGACTCTTGAGAGTCCCTTGGACTCCAGGGAGATCAAACCAGTCGATCCTAAAGGAAATCAACCCTGAATATTGGAAGGGCTGATGCTGAAGCTGGAGCCCCAATACTTTGGCCACTTGATGAGAAGAGCCAACTCATTGAAAAAGACCCTGATGCTAGGAGAGATGGAGGGCAGGAGGTGAAGGGGGCGACAGAGGACGAGATGGCGAGATGGCATCACCGACTCAGTGGACATAAATTTGAGCAAAGTTTAAGAGAGAGTGCAGGACAAGGGGAGCCTGGCACGCTGCAATCCATGGGGTCTCAAAGAGTCGGATACAGCTTAGCAACTGAACAACAACAACAAATAGGAGCTGAGGACTCTACCAGCAACTAAGGCCTGGCAACGCAAGCTGCTGCGTGGGCCGGGTCTGGGGCAAACTTAGAAGCAGTGTTGAGGGAGAATTTAGGGGAAGCTGTTCTGGGAGGAGCCCTTCTAACGGTGTCTGATTGAGATGGAATTTTAGACACTTCAGGCTTCCCTGGTGTCTTAGACAGGAAAGGATCTGCCTGCAGTGCAGGAGACCTGAGTTCGATCCCTGGGTCGGGAAAATCCCCTGAAGAAGAGGCTAGCAACCCGCTCCAGTATTCTTGACTGGAGAATTCCATGGACAGAGGAGCCTGGGGGGCTGCAGTCCATGGGGTAGCAAAGAGTCTGATGAGTCTAAGCAACTAACGCTTTTTTTTTTTTTTTTTTTAACATTTTTTAACTAGACCAGTTGAGTTGGACTGGTCATTCTCCCAAAGTGACATTTGTCTCAACTGGATTTTTTTCTAGGTGTTTTAGAGAAGATGATTGGGGTTTTCATTCTTGCCCGGGGGTTGATGTGATTCCAGCGTGGAGGTGGACAAATGTAGGGGCAGGCACAGTCAGTTCCAGGATCAGAGACTTAAGTCAGGGTCTGGACTTGGTTGAGTCTCGGACTCCCAACAGGGTAAAGCTGTGGTGTCCACGCTAGTGAACAATCTGAGTTTGGGGGTGGGAGGGACTTGCAGTCAAGTAGCTAGTAGGTGGAGGTGGGGTGGTGGTGAGGTACATCTGGAGCTCCTTGGAGGGACCGAGGAAGACAGTGATTTGGGCGCATCTGAGTGGGAGTTCAGGCAAAGTTGCTGTCTCTCCTTCCATATCTGCTTTTCTAGCGCTTGGTGTTCTGTTCTTGCTCATTCTGGAACTCCTTGAAGACAAGATTATGTCTGTCTCCAAATCTGCCTCTCAGCGGTGCCTGCCTCTCCATTGGTGCAGTAGCAGAATGGGTGGAGTGGTGCGGGGTCCAGTTGGGAAGGTGGACAGCAGATGAGAAGGGGCTGTTGGCCTTGACCATCAGGAAGGAGTCCACACCAGATTTTTGAATGAGTGGGTGTGTGTCTATATATGGCTATAGGTACAGATATGTGTGTATACATTGGGTTCATTAAGCTTGATAGATAGCAAGGCTCAAAGAAAAAGCACTGAAGCTGGAAGAGTCTACTGGGGCGGGGGTACTTTACGGATGACTTCTGTGGACCCCAGATGTGGGGAGACGGGAGGGAACAGGTGGTGTTAAGTGGGAAAGCCCCCCTCTTAGGAGGAGACTGGGGGTGCGGGAAGCACGCAAAAGGTCTCCCACGACACACAGACATTCAGGTTCAGCCGTGCTCTCTGGCTTCTCCGTGGGTGCTGGGGTCCGTTTGCAGGTCTGGTCTCACGGGTGGTGTTTACTGGCCCTTCAACTCCATTCGGTGGGGGTGGGGTGGGGTGAGTAAGGGTGGGGGTCCACCACCCAAGGAGGGACATCCGCCTGAATCCAAAGAGAAAGAGGAGTTCCAGTCATAACACTTCTGTTTCCGCGTGCTTGCTCTCCGTCAAGCCCCAGTGAGTAGAGAATCGGCTCTAAGTCTCAGGAGTTGCCTGTTTTAAATGGAATTAGAACTGGAGTTACTGAAACTTGGTATCTCTGGAGCTTTCCTCTCCCATCCCCGAGAGAAGTAGGTTTCCTAGAGGTAAAGCGCAGTGGAGGATGAGACAGCAGGGTGTCCACAGCTGGTTTCCCAGCTCCAGCCCAGATTTGGTTGTGAAGCCTATCCCCTCAACCCTGGTCCTCTCCCAGGCTGCCCACCACATGGTGGGTAATCTGTCTCCAGGGCTCCCTGAGTTGTGCGGGCACGAGTCTGGCCTCCGCTCACCTCCTTCCTCCACGGGCAGCGCCCCTTCCCCAGGAGGAAGGCAGCGGGTGCAGAGCTGGGCTGGGTAGGCTCCCCAGCCTCTGCCTTGATGCTTCTTGAGATAATTGTAGGATCCTCCTGCAACACTGGTTGGAGAGGGTGGTGGTGAAGCAGTTGACTTACCCACGTTTCATCAAGTTTGGCTGCGATAGTGAAAAGTCCCCTTTCCCCGGTCTTAGACTCTGAGAGCGCTCTGTTCCTCTGCTGACTCCTAGATTATCCCCGTGCTGGTCCCTAGTTTTGAGGTTGAGCAGTTACAAAGAGTCTGCACCTCCATTGGACACTTGGTATGTGACATGCTTAGCTGACTTAAAGTCCTTCGGTCTGTTTTCTTTGTGAGCACTTGTAGTTGGCCAGGGGCTGGGGAGGCAGGCTTCATTCTGCTTGCCTTCCGGTGAAGATGCTTTTTGCCTTTTGTTGTTGTTCAGTCGCTAAGTCGTGTCTGACTCTTTGCAGCCCTATGGACTGCAGCGCGCCAGGCTTCCCTGTCCTTCACTACCTCTCAGAGCTTGCTCAAACTCACGTCCACTGAGTTGATGATGCCATCCAACCATCTCATCCTCTGTCATCCCCTTCTCCTCTTGCCTTCAACCTTTCTCAACATCAGGGTCTTTTCCAATTGAGTTGACACTTCTCATCAGGTGGCCAAAGTATTGGAGCTTCATCTTCAGTTTTAAAAAAAAAAACTACCCTTACTATTAAAACAGTAGTGTCCTGGACCATGTGTGTTGTCTTGAGTTCCCCAAACAGTTGATGGTGACAAAGGCTTGCATTCCTTAAGTTGAGAAGAGGAGGGCTACAGTATAAGGCTTTATCTCTATCTCTAAGCATTTCAGAAGAAAGATATATCTGTGCTCTGTGTTTAAATATAGCATGGTGTTTGCTACTGAGTTGGAGAAGAAGCAATTGAATATGTAGGTCATTGACTTAGAAGAATGAGTTCGGAGTTTTTCTTTGCATCTGATTAACACTGTCTTACAATTGGGCCGTTGATGCTCTGCCATAATTGGGTTACACAGAGTTCAACGAGATACCTGGGAGGGAAACTGCAGGAATCATAAGAAATACCTTTGCCCCTTAAGGCATTCAGGGGTGTGACTTGGTGTTGGTCCCAGGGGCCAGCTGCTTCGCAGCCAGTGTGGAAGCGTTAAGCCCTCTGGAGTTGTATGGGGAGGAAGCATTCTCAGAGCTGCTCTCCGGAGCAGTTCCTCAGGAACAAGGGGAGAGGGCCCTACTTAATCAGGGTAAATGCCAGCGGTGTATTTTAATACATGCTTGATCCAGAACGCACTGTTTGGAATTGCATATTTAAAAGGAAACTGCCACCCCCCTTTGAAGGTACGTGACATTTAAAAGATCTGTAGCAGGCGATAGGTTTGACAGCTTCGAATTATATTTGAAAGAGTTTTTCTTTTGAGAAAGAAAATGATTACTTCTATTTTAAATGTCATCACAAAGACATAAACATGTTTAATCAAATTGTATATTTAATTTATGTAGAATGTAATTTTTATCCCCGCGGAGGANCCCACTTTAGGTGGCGCAGACATTTCATGGCCAACATACAAGCTTGTCAGCAGGGCTGGCTGACTTCCAAGACCCTGATTACTCGGAAAGTTCTGGAACTAGAGTGTCCTGCCTGCTCCCCGGGCCCTAAAGCCTGACAGCCTCTAATCTGTTCTCCATCTCTGTAGTTTTGTCCCTTAAGAATGTTATAGAAATGGAGTCAGGTGATAGTAATGTGCAGCCTTCTGGGGCAGTGTTTTCACTCAGCACAGTTCCCTCTGAAATTCATTCAGGTTCTTGTATTGCTGGCTGGTTCCTTTTTGTTGCTGAGGAGTATTCCATCCCAAGATTTTTTAACCCCGTCTTAGACTGGAACCCTGGGTAAGAGAAGATCCATCGTGGAAACCTGAGAGTTGCAGAATGGGAGGAGCGAGGCATCTCTGGCCTCTGCTCCGCTTACCTGCATCTTGCGGCAGATGTTCATAGGGGTGATGTTTGAGGAAGCTTGTGTGCTCTGCGAGCTTGGCTGGTTTGGGAAACCAGTGGAAGGGCCTGCCTTCAGCCTGTGAGTTTTGTTCATCTGTGCTGTTGTGTTTCTGAACCGTGCACACGGACTGAAACGAAAGTTGGGATAAAAGGTGACTGGATTTTGGTATTTTATTATTAGCATTGCTGCTATGAAAATAACAGATGGGAGTTCTGGGTCTGGTGCACAAGAGAAGTTAAAAACTGCACGAGCATGATTTCTTTAGAGGAAACCCTGAGCAGCTCCCTGACGTTGGCATGCCTTCATGAGAGCTGTGAAGTGACATAGCCCCAGAATCCACTTTCACAGGGAAAGTTTGGAGCTGTTGTTCCCTCAGAAAGTGGATGTGTTTGCACTGTGTTAAACATACATGCTTGTGTATTTACACACGTGTCCCGTCAGTGAGGACAGCATTTACGAAGTTATTACCCCTATGCAAGGTCATCTGTATTTTCAAAATTAATGAGTGCAACAGAGTGATTTGGTATGCAAGGAAGTTCGTGGACGATCCCCAGTGTTACTTAGCCTGATACATATGAATCAGGAGGTTTGTATCATCAGGCTGTTTGTAAGGGGGGAGATTCCCTTTCCCGATAAGATGCTCTCTAAGGTCTCATCTGGCTCTGGGATTTATTCTTTCTTTTTCTGGCTGCACTGCACGGCATGTGGGAATGTAGGATCTTAGTTCTACGACTAGGGATTGAAGCCGCGTCCTCTGCAGCCATGCGTGGGAAGTGCAGAGTCTTAACGGCTGGAACACCAGGGAAGTCCCTGGGATTCATTCTGAGGACTAGAATCTGTTGCTTGTAGAGGAAACTTATTTTGGCCCCGTGAACTTCCTTCCCGTTCGACCTTGGGAGTCTTCACTTGCGTCTGTATTTGCGGAGTTGCGCTGCGTGCTGCTCCCTGCGACATGCCTAGTGCTGTAAAGGGATTTTAAAAAGTGAAGTCGTCTCTTGGTTGCAGGTACAGCAGCCAGTCCTTTTGATGGCAGTGAAGCGCTTCATTTCACACCAAAATCTCCCCTGAACCTATAGGTTTGGGTTTGAATACATTTGTTTTGAAAGAAAACAGAATTTCCTTTAGGCCTTTCTTCTTCCCAGGACTCTGGGTTCTTGAATTATCCGAGTCCTGTTAGAAAAGCATTTGTAGAAGTGTTCACAGATACGTGTTAGAGCTGAGTGCTTTATCTGTGGCATCAGGCATTCACCGCACTGTGGCCCCTCCTTCTAGGTAAGAACGGTCAAGCCCTGGGTTTATTGGTGAAGCAGCGAAACAAGGGGTCAGGCAGCTTTTCTGGGGCCACTCACAGTGCTGTTTGCTAGTGGCTGGTCTCCAAGTTCTCCAAGATAAAAATTCGGTTGTCCCTGCTCACCTTCCCTGATGGCAGCCATCAGCGTTTCCCTGGTGGCTCAGATGGTGAAGAATCTCTTGCAGTGCAAGAGACTGGGTTCCACCCCTGCGTCAGGAAGATCCCCTGGAGGAAACGGCAACCCACTCCAGTTTTCTTACCTGGGAAATCCCATAGACAGAGGAGCCTGGCGGGATACAGTCCATGAGGCTGCAAAGAGTCGGACACGATGGAGGGATCAGCGCTCTTCACTGCTCACCGGGAGCTGACCAACTAAACCAGTGGCAAACCTGTAAAGTGGTCAGTGCCCTTACGATATATGATAGAGTTGGAGATGAGGAGACAGTTGTGGAGAGCTGGGGTCTGAGGGGTGTTAACCAGCTGAATTCATTTATACCCAGCTTCCTCCCAACTCGATATTCTGCCTGTAGTCCCATGATCAGTAGCAGTTGGTATCTAGTCACTGTTTTTGTGAGTAATTTTTCCAGGGCTTATGAACTCAGCCGTTTGACTCTCAAGTCATATGTGTGTGTGTGTGTGTGTGTGTGTGTGTGTGTGTGTGTGTATATTTTGCTTCTCTCTGCTCATTCTTCTGCAGTCTAGTCTGTAGCCAAGAACTTGGCTGGAGCCTGCCAAGGCCATCCTGTCCTGCAGGCCCTGGGGAGAGTGGGTTCTGAGCTCCTCATGGGAGTCAAGGGAACCCCGCTGCATTGGTGCCCCTCTGGGCTTCTCCCAGGTCGATTGGCCACTGGAATTCAGATTGATGTGTTGGCATCCATACGAGGGACACCTTTTTGTTTTAAGATTTTTTTAAATTTTTTTTTAAAACCCCACTTTTTAAAAGTCTTTATTGAATTTGTTACAATATTGCTGCTATATTTCATGTTTTGGTGTTTTGGCCCCAAGGCATGTGGGAGCCAACCCACACCCTCTACATTGTAAGGTGAAGTCTTAACCACTGCGCCACCAAGGAAGTCCCATCACCCTGTTTTTAGATTAACTTCATGAGCTTGGAGGGGGTACCTTACCTACTACTTCCTTTTGGACTCACCCACACAGTGCAGCAGTTCCTTAAGGGCTTAGATCCTAAATAGAGCCAGGAACCGTCGGCAGCAGCCCCGTTTCTGTATTCCCAGCCCCAGCTCCCTCTCCTGACGCAGAAGCCCACACAGGCTCACTGTGCGTTTTCCAGATCGTAAGAAACCTGCCCTTTACAGAAAATGGAGAAATCGAGGAAAATGTGAAGACTGTTTTTATGATCCCAAAGCCTTCTATTTTAAAAATCACCTTAGCATGGAAAAGTAATTTCTCTTAACACTTTGGGTTTATATTTTTTGTCTCGTGCATATATGCATACACTAAGAAGTGAAATTCACTGTTCAAAGAGTATTATTTTTAATTCATAAGATTTGGAGTCTGTTTTTCCATTTGACCTACAAGTGTTTTTCCTAAGTTATGAAGTGTTTTTGAGTTTTTAAAATTGAATAATCTGTGCAGATTACGGGCGTCATAATATATGTGGGTATACCATGATAGCTGTTTGTCATGTCTGTAGTGCTGCAGAAATAGTTATCCAACTCTTTTCTGTTTTAAGGATCATCTTAGGTGGTTTGTATTTTTGGCGTGCTCTGTGGAATCTTGGTTTTCAGACCAGAGATCGAACCCACGCCGTTTGCATTGGAAGTGCAGAGTCTTAACCACTGGCTGCCAGGGAAATCCCTGAGATGATTTATTTTTATTTTCATCTAAATCTTGGCTCCTCCTCTGGTTACTGTCTAAGGGTAGAATGAGCTGGGGGATAAACTTCTCAGAAATGGTGCCCTTTCAA
Source organism: Neotragus moschatus (assembly GCA_006410615.1). Classification (NCBI taxonomy): domain Eukaryota; kingdom Metazoa; phylum Chordata; class Mammalia; order Artiodactyla; family Bovidae; genus Neotragus; species Neotragus moschatus. Next base: position 7,458 of record SJYA01002913.1, read on the forward strand.
ACTCCCACGGAAGTGGTGGGATTGGGGGGGTGTTTATCTCACCAACGCTTCAAACAGTCTATTCTGCCATCCGTGGATTTTACATTAAAGATCCTCAGCTCAGTGGATTTGTTGTCTCTGTGTTGAGCATCAAGAGACGTGCTTGCTGTCTGACCCTGTGCGCTTGCTCAGTGGGGTACCGGATGGAAAGGAACTCAGCACACCTCTTCTGCACTCTGCAGTCTAACAGGGAGAAAGCTGAAGCCAGGGCGTTCTTTCAAGATGCCCCACTGGTTAGTGGTTGCTACTTGCTATGTCTCTTCGTGGGCTAGCCCATCTCTCTCCCAGTCCTGGCAGGTTCTGGAATCTCTCCTAGAGGTGGAAGTACCTGGGCCTGTAGCTTTCTGGTTCACTTACTGCCTTGATCCACAAAAGGCCACCTATAGTATCTCTGATTTGCCTTATGGACTACACCCCCGTTGCCTGATGCATTGAGCCGGGCTGATTGTAAGGGGGTCCTTCCCCAGAAAGGACTCTCCACCCCTGGGCATTTCAAAGTTAACAAGGCACCTTCACAGCTTGTCTGACATTGGGACAGATACTTGAGGTCACAGCCAGGCTTCCGGGAGCTGGGGGTCAAACTGCTCAGACCAGCACTTCCACGGCCAACTGGGCAGTTTAGGGTGTGGGAACGCTGCTTGAATTCACAGGATGACGTCATCGTGTGTGTGGGTTGCTGCTCACGGCTCCGCTTTTTTTTCTTTCTTTCTTTCAAAACTTGGCTCACATCCGGCCTGAGCACCCGTCGAGTTGCTTTCCATGTTCATTTTTCCAGCTGTATCCAACCCCACCCCCACCCTCACCCTGATGCCCTTGTTTATTTCTCCATCTCTGGAGCCACTGAGGACAGAGGCTTTCTCCAGAGGATTGAAGGCCAGCTAACGCTATGAGGCTAGACTCCTCCCGGTCACCTAGCCCGGCTCAAATCTGCTGGCTCTGTAGGGTTGGTGCGAAAGCAAAAAGCTCAAAGACAGCCGAGGAATGGACACATTAATTGACTACATCTGAGACAACACTGAGAAAATATCCTATTTTGTTTTCCTTAAGAAAGTGGCTGAGTTCCAAGACTTCCCTTACAGTTTTCCACTGGCTGTCCTTATATTTGAAGACAGAGTTCTGAAATCTTGGCTGTTGGGCCTCTTCATGTTCTTAAAGCTTAAACCCAGCTGAAGATATTTAATATTACAGAATTTCCATAAGCATTCCCTCTGCAAAGACTGGATGTGAAGTTTGTGCCTGGAAGGCACGTTTCTTCTTGAAGCTGAGACTCTTGGACGCAGGGGTGATCATGAAGTGTTGTTTTGACCTTAGGTGTCTTGAGGTAGTGTAATTGTATCGGGACATGGAAAATTAACTTTCAGGGTCCCCACCCCCCTCAATAAAGAGTAATTGTTTCCAAGCTAATTAATACGGTTTATTCATTATTAGGCAATCGCATATGGAATTGAATCCTGGGAAGGAATGGCATGGCTGTAGAAGGGGAAGGCTCTTGGGTCATACCGTGTTAACTCCGTCTTGCCCAGCTTTCCCGTCTTTGGAGGACGTTGTCCTTCCCTGGTGACAACCAGTCCAGAATTCCACACTGTTTTATGCCTGGTGGGCTAGGTCTTTCCTGGGGGCTGTGTTAATATTGAGAGGCTGGGCCCCACCCCAGGTGACTTGGGTCAGCCTGAGGTCCTGGTTGGGGTCAGATCACACTTGCATGACCCACGAGTTCTGAGCCCAGGGGCAGAGGTTGGGTGGGGGTGTGTCTACATCCCAGCAGCCCCTGGCCCCTCCCACTCAACCCACCTCACCCCCTGCTGCTCAGAGATGCCCGTCTGCGCTCCCAGTAGCCTCCGATGTATGCAGCTCTGGTCCCCTGGCCCAGTCGAAGTCGAAACCATCTATTTCTGTTGTGGATGACTGTGGGTCCCTGGATGTGGAGGAGAGCTGCCGAGGGTGGTCAGGTGTGAATCAGGAGCTGGAGTGGTTGGAGGAGGGGCCCAGGCTGTTCTGGGGCCCCATGAGCTGTGCTCCAGGAGCCTGTGGCCTCAGATTGACACCCCTGTCTGGGTGTCCTTCTGTCTGGCTGTGACTCTGGCCAGAGGGCTTCTTTTTGCTGATAAGGGTGGGTCGGTTCTGCAGGGCAGGCATTTGACTTCTCTTGGGGGCTTCTGGGTTCCATGTCTGCTTGAGGCTTTTCCCCACCCACCACCCTTGAACTTGAGATAGTCCGAGGCCCTGCCGTGGATACATGGGGAAAGCCCCTGGTACCCATTTTCATGCCCTCACATCCTTACTGTGACCCCATCCCAGAGGGTTGTTCCCCTTTTGCACAGATTGACACGGGGCTGTGTGGCTGGTGTGTGCAGTGGGAACGGTGAACAAGTTGACTCAGGGCTGGCCTGGGGTGACCTCCAGATCACCACGGCTCCCCAGGACTGGCTTTTGTCTAGAGCTGGGGCTCAGGTTCCGTGTCTGTGGGTCCCTCTTGCAGCAACCCATGGGCAAGTGGTTCCTTCTGCCTGGGGCGCAGGTGGGCAGCTGGATGCCCCAGGGTGGGGCCCTGCAGCGGTGGGCAGCTGGCCAGCATTTCTGAGAGTGACCGTGCATCACTTGAGTCATACTTACTTTAGAAAACTTTTTGTTTTGTTTTGGTATAGCCAGTTAACGATGCCGTGATAGTTTGAGGTGGACAGCAAAGGGACTCAGCCGTACGTACACATGTATCCATTCTCCCCTAAATGCCCCTCCCATCCTGGCTGCTGCAAAACATTGAGCAGAGTTCCCTGTGCTGTACGGGAAGTCTTTGTTCGTTGTCCGTTTTAAATGCGGCAGTGTGTACCTGTCCATCCCTAACTTCCCTAACTCCCCCTCCCCCTCGTCCTCTCCTGACCACCCTAGACTCGTCCTCTTAAGTCTCTGAGTCTGTTTCTGTTTTGTAGATAAGTTCTTGTGTGTCGTTTGTTTTTAGATTCTGCATCTAAGGGATGTCAAACGCTGTTTCTCCGTCTCTGTCTGACTTCACTCGGTATGTTCAGTCATAAATTTGGTAGCAACAGGTGCCCCCTTGAGAGGGCCCGCCAGCAGCATCTGAGCTGAGAACACTGACGAGTACGAAGCCTGGGATTCTGGACTGTTCACCCGGTCCCGTGTTCCTTTCCTGAGCACAGCCTGGCCTCAGGACTCTCACCACAGGGAGGGCGGGTCCACCCTGCCGGCAGGGAGCATGTGGGTCCCTTCGTGACCTGGCGAGAGGTGCTGGACTCTTAGGCCAAACGGGAACCATTTATCTCATGATGTGAGCAGAAACTGTCTTGGTCCTTAGCTGAGGCTGGTAATGACACACTTATGTCAGAGTCACGTGCCAGTATCTGATGACCACTAGCGTTTTCTGAGCACTTGCTGGACCCTGACCCTGTGCCGAGCCCCCAGGCACGATCTCTTCAGAAGGATCTGATCAGCCGTGAAGCAGATGCTGCCACCTCCATCTCGTGGGACAGAGTCCCAGGGCATTGGTCACCTCGACCCGAGGAGCCTGGGATTCTGCGTGGTGTCCTGTTAACTCCATGCTCGCCCCTCCATTCCTCCTCACTCGCACCTCTACTTACTGCAGTAAATTCGTGATCGCCTGAGGAAAGAGTTCATGGACTACTTGCTGGTTCTCTGTGAAGTACTACATTTTTAAAATTCATTTTTTGCAGCACTGGGTCTTTGTGGCCGCTCACTGCCTTTCTCTAGTTGGCAGTGAGCAGGGGCTACTCTCTGGCTGCGGTGCGGGGGCTCTCATTACATCTACTGGTTGCAGCGCTGGGCCCTACTTGCTCCGCGGCATGTGGACCAGGGATCAAACCTCTGTCCCCCGCATTGGTAGGCAGATTCTTAACCACTGGACCAGCAGGAAAGTCCGGGAGTACTGAATGTGAAAGGGCCCCCCTGGATCCGAGATAAGCACAGCGTGAAGGAGGGCGGGTTCCAGTTAAGACCCGTGTTCTCCCTGCACCAGGTTTTCTTGCTTCTGTCCACACTTACCACGTGGGGACCTCCTCTTCTGCTCACAGATGTCCAGGCCAGGCCTCGCTTTTGCTCACGGGCCACCTCGTTCCTCCCAGCCAGAGGGAGTGGAACAGAGGCACTTTCCTTGGAAAGCCTGCCCCCGCCGCCCATGGCAGGACAGAGGATAGGCATTTCAAAGCCTCCATGACCCAAATGCGAGTCCGACAGAGCAGAGAATCCAGGTGGGGTTCAGGCAGGCCCTGGGTGGTAGCAGAGCTGACTCATCACAGCTTTAGAGGCATTAGAAATAGTTCATCCATAGTAAGTGCCGGTAAGTGGGCACTTAGTGAGACCTGCCACAGGTAGGGTTGGGGGGAAGTCCCAGGGAGCCCACGCCGGGCTACCCTTGTGCCTCTCTTNTAATTTTTTTTTTGTTTTAGTTAAATGTTTGATTTCCCACTGTGTTCCAAGTTTGATTTCCACTGTGTTCCAGACCTGGAGGAATTTGGGGATGAATGGTGTGTAATCAAGGTGTGTAATTAAAATACTTTAGAGACTTGGTGATGTGCAGAGTATGTTGCAGCCCGGCAGTCTGACGTGGAGGTGTTGCAGAAGATACCCAGGCGATGGGGTTTGAAGGGTGGATGAGAGTTTGTGAGGCAGGTTCTCGCTGCCTCCAGAGGATGTTTCCTTGGCTGTAATAGATATTTTAGTCCAGGAAACTGTCATTAGAGGCTCGTGATTGAAAGCCCATGACTATCTGTCCCTTCCTAGCACGTCAGAGATGGGATGTCTCTGCTCTCCCCACCCACTCCCTTGAATTGGAAAGTTTGGGGTGTAAGGCAGTGTGGGGCACAGTGGGAGTGAATTACTTCTTGGCTTTGGGTGTATGCTAACCCTGACTGTAGAGACCACCATGTTCCCGTTCTTGACTCAGTACTAATGGACAAGCAGAAACTGGCTGGTGTCAGGGTTTGGACACTTCCTTACATTAGAAGGAGCACAGGAATATGGCATTCTTTCTTTCTTTCTTTTTTTTAATTAAAAAATTGTTTATTTATTTGGCTGTGTTGGGCCTCAGTGGCACCATGTAGAATTGTTAGTTGTAGCACATGGGAACTAGTTCCCTGATCAGGGATTGAACCTGGGCCCCCTGTATTGGGAACGTGGAGTCTTAGCTGTTTGACCACCAGGGAAGTCTCAGAAGTGTGGTTTATTTTGAATGGTTTGAAAAGTAGACTGCAGCTGGGAAACAGGTTACAGTAATTTCATACGTTTTTAAAAAACCATCAATCAACCGTTTGAATCCTGCTTGATGGTAAGGTGAGCCTGGAAATGGTCAGGGTCGGCTGCAACAGTTCTTTCTCATGGGACTTGAGAAGGACTGCCGGAAAACATGAACACCCCTGGTGCCTGGCACTTCTGATGTTGCAGTCGTTTCTGTCCTTCATGGGAACGGCACAGAGAAGACACGCCTGCGCCCAGGTGTTTGCCTTTTCTATCAGCCCTGGGAGTTGTAACTTCTCCGTCCACCCCGCTGCTCTGAGTGTGCAGGAAGTGGTCCAGATAATGTGGACGGTCCCATATATTTCCTCTTTGTTCCACGCATAGTGAAATAGATGTGAGTGCTGTTTAAAGCATCACCTCGTTTCATATTGCATTTGCCAAGAAAGTGCAGTGTTATTGAACATTAGGATTGAGTTCTTAACTGAGTAATCAATTTCGGTAGTAAGTTAAAATGCCTTCTATTAATGACAGCTGCAGCCGTTAATCAGTTACAGTGGATTATCAGTTGTCAGCACTTACGCTAATAGCACTTATAAACCATGGGATTCTGGTTTGCAGTTTATAATTCCGTATTTCTCAAACTGCTGGTAAGATGGTTTGCTTGAAAGTGTTGATTGTTTTGTCCCTTTGCTTGCTACTTGGAGATGTAAAGAAGTTAAGTGACATTTTCACGGCGATGACACAATATCACCTTCTGGTTTTGCACACTTGGCTTCGCGTCAAAATAGATGGAAAGAGACCATTTGTTCTGGTGCTCCACTGTTTAATTTGATCTGGTGTGTGACTAAAGCAAGACAAATAGTATTTTTAATGAAACCATTTAATAACCTCTGGTAGCTTAGAATCGAAGGCATTGGAAAAATGCAGCTAAAGGATGGCTAGATGTAAACAGGAAAGAGAGAAATCACTGCCTCAGCTCCACTGACCCACTCATTTTTGCTTTCAGGGTTTCATCGCCTTACATGGTTTTGAACCAATGAAGCTGGATTCTCTTAAAAAAGACGGACGGCCCATCGTGTGAACTATAGAGTTTGTGGACAAATTTATGTTGGTGAGTTATTATAAAATGGCTCCAGGTAAAAGTTCAGGTTTTTCAAAAACCCCCTTCGGAACGTGTTTTCAATTTGTTGATGACTATGGATCTCCGACAGCCTCTGGATATTTCATCGGGACGTTTAATAGCGGGATCATATTGATTGTCTTTCAATTAATTGCTTCTGGTATTTTCATTTATCAAAAGCAAAATACATGTAATTAACTCTGAAGCAATACAGTTCAGTGTAAAGTGATGTTGCTGCTGTTGCTGCTGCTGTAGAGATAAGTCAACGGAAATTACACTAGGAAACTCGAGTCAGGATGGAGCTGTGTTAGGGCTTCTCGACATATTAATTACAAAGAATAAAAATGAATTAGGGAAATAGTCCCATGCCATGCCGAGTGGCTCGAGCAAAATGGTAGATGGACGTCTTTAGGAAGAAAGCAGCTTGCTGATGCTGCTACATTTTCAGTGAGCTAGGAGTCTGAGAGTTACAGACCTCCAGGATGTCCTTTTTAAATTTCTTGCCACAACCTCAGGCCTGCGGGATCTTAGTTACCTGAAAGAGAAAGTGTTACTCACTCAGTCGTGTCTGACCGTTTGAGCCCCCATGGACTGTAGCCCGCCAGGCTCTTCTGTCCATGGAATTCTCCACGCAAGAATACTGGAGTGGGTTGCCATTCCCTTCTGCAAGGCATCTTCCAGACTCAGGGATTGACCCTGTGTCTCCTACGTTGCAAGTGAATGCTTTACCGTTACCTGGCCAGGGATTAAGCCCGTGCCCCTGCAGTGGAGGTGTGAAGAGTCTTAACCGTTGGACCACCAGGGGAGTCCCTCAAGGATATCCTGAACATAGAATGATTTCTCTCTGGTGAAATGGATTAGGGACGTGGGTGTGTTTTGAGGACCCTTTGGCAACCCTTCAGTTGCCAGCCCTCATGTGGAGTGTGGTTGAGAAAATATTGATGGATAGACTTCAGTCCCCTTCCCACCACCAGAGCAAGGACTTGGAGTGGGCGGGGTGAGGGGGCTCCTGAGTTAATTTCAACGTGCCTTTAGCCATTTCCCACAAAACCTTTACAGAGTCTCAAAGTGCCAACTTCTCAGAAATGATTGATTTTCATCCTGCTAGGGAAAAAAGAATTTGCTCCTTGAGCTGACAGTGTCATTTTAAAGCCAGGAAACAAATAAAAAGGAAGATAAGCAAAGTTTCTTGCTATTCTTTCTGTCTAGGCCCTGGGTTTACTCCTTGCAGTATTGAGTAGGACAGACCATCTCTTAGCTGTGGGTCAGAGGCTCACAAAGAATTTGTGCAGCAGCGTCCGTGCCTGGGACTCCTAAGCAGGTCCCTATACGTGGCTCTAGAGTAAATGTTAGTAATAACACAGAAATACTTGCTGCCTTTAACATGTTAGCCTTAGGTGGCCTGGCTTTGGTGGGTGGTCCTGCCTGGGCGTGAGAAGCTGACCCTCAGTCTCAAGCCAGCCAAGGGGGTGTGGCCCGGGAGGGGTCTCCCTGTACCGCCTCGCCCCATCTCCCGTGGAGGAGAGTCTCCTGTGGGCCCTGCGGCTGCTCCCCGGACCTGGGCCTGCGGAGCCCGCTCCCCGGCAGGTCCCTCCTAAAGGCCTTTATTTGTGAAATGGGCAGCCCTACTGCAGTGGTCCCCGTGAGCCCCCGCCTTGTATTGGGTTAGCCAGACGTTTGTTTGGATTTTTTTCTGTAACATCTTATGGAAAAATCCAAACGCACCAACCCAATAGACGTCCAGAAACCTTTGCCAAGAGTCGTCTGAGAAGGCTGCCCGGCCGAAGGTCGCAGCAGAGTGTGTAGGTCACAGAGGGTGACTTAACAGAGAGGGCTCCGTAATCTTTGAACAAATCTCTGTTTTGAGGGGATGAGAAGCTAGAAATAATCGGTGAACCTCCTTTGGGATCCTGGGACATGGGTGTGTCTGTTTTAGTCATGGAGACCTCTCTCAACCGTACACGCTCAGTTTTGCCTTTGAAAGCCAGTATTCTTTCTTTTCTGTCTGCCACTCATTCTTCTAAAAGAAGCCTTTGTTTTAAAGACCCCATGTGCTGTAATCTGCCCCAGGTTCTTGGGCAGGGACGTCACTGCACACATTCTTTGTGGACCTGGGAAAGTTCTAAGACAGGGCTCTGGGGCTGAAGATGTGTTCAGCGGCTCACAGCGATCGCGATCCTTCAGGCTCCCACACACATCCAGTTCCACGTTCAAGCACTGGCAGTGCCTGGCCCAAACAAAATAATGGTTACGGAACAGCATTTTTATTTGACTCAACATAATAATTGTACCACCGCAGGATCCTGTTGATCAGTGATCTCTGTCTCAGAGAGAGGAACATTCAGTTCAGTTCGGTCGCTCAGTCATGTCTGACTCTTTGCGAGCCCATGAACCATAGCATGCCAGGCCTCCCTGTCCATCACCAGCTCCCAGAGTTCACTCAGACTCATGTCCGTTGAGTCAGTGATGCCATCCAGCCATCTCATCCTCTGTCATCCCCTTCTCCTCCTGCCCCCAATCCCTCTCAGCATCAGAGTCTTTTCCAATGAGTCAGCTCTTCGCATGAGGTGGCCAAAGTATCAGAGTTTCAGCTTCAGCATCGGTCCTTCCAATGAACACCCAGCACCGATCCCCTTTAGAATGGACTGGTTGGATCCTTGCAGTCCAAGGAATTCTCGGGAGTCTTCTCCAACACCACAGTTCAAAAGCATCAATTCTTTGGTGCTCAGCTTTCTTCATAGTCCAACTCTCACATCCATACATGACCACAGGAAAAACCATAGCCTTGACTAGATGGACCTTTGTTGGCAAAGTAATG
>SJYA01002913.1:18554-59421 GCA_006410615.1 Neotragus moschatus
GAATATGCTATTTAGGTTGGTCATAACTTTCCTTCCAAAGGGTAAGCGTCTTTTAATTTCATGGCTGCAGTCACCATCTGCAGTGATTTTGGAGCCCCCCAAAATAAAGTCTGACACTGTTTCCACTGTTTCCCCATCTGTTTGCCATGAAATGATGGGACCAGATGCCATGATCTTAGTTTTCTGAATGTTGAGTTTTAAGCCAACTTTTTCACTCTCCTCTTTCACTTTCATCAAGAGGCTTTTTTAGTTCTTCACTTTCTGCCATAAGGGTGGTGTCATCTGCATATCTGAGGTTATTGATATTTCTCCCAGCAATCTTGATTTCAGCGTGTGCTTCTTCCAGCCCAGCGTTTCTCATGATGTACTCTGCATAGAAGTTAAATAAGCAGGGTGACGATAGACAGCCTTGTCATACTCCTTTTCCTATTTGGAACCAGTCTGTTGATCCATGTCCAGTTCTAACTCTTGCTTCCTGGCATGCATATAGGTTTCTCAAGAGGCAGGTCAGGTGGTCCGGTAGTCCCATCTCTTGAAGAATTTTCCACAGTTTATTGTGATCCACACAGTCAAAGGCTTTGGCATAGTCAATAAAGCAGAAATAGATGTTTTTCTGGAACTCTCTTGCTTTTTCCGTGATCCAGCGGATGTTGGCAATTTGATCTCTGGTTCCTTTGCCTTTTCTAAAACCAGCTTGAACATTAATATGGCATAAATGCATCCAATGTCAGAATGCGATGGCAACACATTTCCTGATAACAAACTTTTCCTGGGTACCTAGCATGCTCAGACATTCCACCTCATATGATGGTTCTCAGGACATACGTGTTTTTAGCGTGATTTGGGGGAACAGGTTTTTGGCAGCTCTCTGGAAAAGCTCAAGAAGCTCAGTGTGACCCTGGAGTTGGCCCTAACTGGAGTATGGCCACCATGCCTGGAGGATGATGCCTCGTGGTGTCCGCAGCCTCACCCGTGGCAACTGTGGCCCTGTTGGCCTGGCTCCTCCCCAGCACTGGGCACCCTGCCGCCCCTGACCACCCCCAGGTATACTGGCAGGTTGGGGTTCGTCCCTGTCCCAGGAACACGGGTTAGTTCTGGGCTCTCCTCTCCTCGGCTCATTCCTGCGCCCAGCACACTGTACCCTACTTTTCGGGTGGCTCTCCACTCAGCCCCACCTGTAGCCCCTGTGGGGCAGCATCTTGAGTTGCAGCCTGAGGAAGGGACCCCATGTCAATTTCAGCCTGAGAGCTTACCTGTTGAGGTCTCCTTCTAGACACGTCTTTTTTAATGTGGGGAGGGCAGAAGGAAGTAGATGGAAAGCACAGTTCATGGGAAGTCCGTCTTGGAACGGCAGACCTGCATGGTGCTAGGACCGTGTGTGGGTCTTGTCTTCTTGGCATATTTGTGCATGTCCTCACTTAAGGGCGTTAAGATTTCTCTTAATATTTCTAGACTTGATACTCTGGCTTTTGTGGGTTTTTCTTTTCCTAACTTCAAACCAGACATTTCCACTTTCTCCCCCAAAAGGCTCCTCTGTCGTCCATAATGAACAACTACCCGCTGCGTTAAGATCTGTTGCACTTTGTCCTGCTTTTACTGTCCAGCCTGTAGTGGTTGCTTATTCCGGTGAAAACCCCACACGCCCCCGTTTGCAGATTTCTGGGACCAGCATTAGTTCTCCCATGGTTCCAATGGGTCTGTTGTTTCTTCTTGTGCCATTTTGTCATTAAGCGTTAATATTTGTAGTGGTGCCAGGTAACCTTGTAATTTCAACAGAAGTGTTGGGGAAAGAAATAAGTGCTTGTTGTCAAATGTCTACAACTAAGTGGAAACACAAATCACAGCCCTTAGCTTTGATTCTGTAAAGTGATGGTGGGGTAGCGGTGGCTGTGGTTTGGCAGCGGTGGGGTATCCGGCTGCCTGCACCCAGAGAAGCACGTGCGCTGCTTTATTTTGACAGATTGCGATAATGCTGTAGAAGCCTGACCGGCCTCACAAAACCCCAGGGAAAGGTGATCTGAGGTTCTCCAGGCGCCAGTGACTCAGAGGGGAGGGCCTCGCGAAGTCTGCCTTGGGGACCAGGCAGTTCTGACCTGAGTGTGGCTTCAGTGGGCCAGGGGGCTTCAGTCACGTTGTCTCCAGTCTTTAGGGTTTCTGNCCCGAGGCTGCACGTTGGGTCTGAGCTTTTATTTTCATGAGGATGAGCTGATCGCAGCCATAGCAGAGGTGAGGTTCTAGCGGCCAGGATCTGCGCCCAGGTGTGCCTGGCTCCCTGTCTAATGATACGTGTCCTGGGAGCGGTCCCCCACTCTGCTGTCAGAGGCTTGGGTTTCTGCAGTTTGCCTGAACACTGAGTGTGACCAGCAGGGCTGAGGCCGACTCAGCCCCTGGTCTCTGCCCAGCAGTGACCGGGTCAGCCGTGGAGAGGGACCAGCACACGGGGCTTTATCCTGAGAGGCGAGCCGGGAGAGGCTGGTTAGCACGGCCACTTCACATGAAAGGCTGTTAGATTCAGGTCACCGAGTTTGGACTCCTGCATTTTATGGCAACGTCTAAAAATGCAGATTTGTAACAACCAACGTTAATGAATTCAGACTGTTTGAATTTCACACTGAATAATGGCTGGAATTATCAGAGCCCGGGGCTTATGAGATCCTTGGATCGGTGTAATCTTTTCTCAAGATTCAATTGATAGCATGATGTAATATCACATTACTTTTATTAACAGTCCTGGCCATAAAAGAAACACACCTATTAGGACAGGAGAATTTAGTAAAAATAGTAGTAATAATGAGACCATTTGGAATGTGTAATCTATTCGGTAAATTTCAAGATGCCACATCTCATTTAAAATGCAATGTTGTGCCCATAGATGTTGAAGGTAATACCTCTGTACCCTAGGGCTTCCTTTTTTTACATTAAAAATACTCTATTTAAATGCAGATTTGATTTGCAATCTAGGAAGAGAAGCATAGGAAGAAGGACAACTCTGCATCTATTGAATCAATTCTGGTTTCGCATAGTTCTCTGCCTTTTTCGCCCTTAACCTTCTACCCCAAAGGGTAATCTGTAAACACACAACTCTAGGAAAGCACATAAAGTTTCAGAGGATAATAACGATGTCATATCTTTGTCTTCCTTAGAATTTTCCTCCACACACATCCTACCACCCCAAGCTGAAGAAACACAAAAGGCCCCCAGATATCATCAGAGGGCAGAAGCTTGAACTGATTCACAAGAAATGAACACACATCCAAGAACTCTGGTTAACCTAATTTGTTTCTAGAATGTATTGCTTATCCATGTGTGTGCATATGTTTTTATTCCCCCCTGAGCTTTGTCCTTCCATGGCTTTTTTCCCACATGCATTTAAAGCTCGTTTCCTAGAAAACTAATAGAACAGCCATATTGCCGGGCGCAAATGTCAGGAAGAGACAAGGGCTTCCCTTCCCGAGTACAGAAGCGACGCGTTTGATGTTGAGCTTCAGTTACCAAAGAAATGGATTTATAGCTTTTGACATTCTACTCTTAGAATTAATTAGGTGGCTAATCATTATAAATACCATTTTCTTTCGCTGTTGTCTCCATTTAACACAGCATCTCCTGCTATACGCACACGTCAGTTTCAAACTGAGAGTTGTGTTTTGGCTTTTATGCTCTGTCAAGGGAAAATGAAAGTAAATTTTTTATAATATGCTAATTGATCTATTTGGGAGTTTTCAGATACAGACAACATCTGTGCTTGCCAGTAACACAGTTGATAGCTTCCGATCTTCCACATAAGAGGTTTTCACTGTATGCGATCTCGCTGAGACTTATAGTGTCCTCCCCAGGGCTTGGCCCTGTGGAATTCGGGACCTGAGACCATGGGAGTGGTCCCCAAACTTTGTGGCACCGAAGACCGATTTCACGGAAGACAATTTTTCCACGGGTGAGGAAGGTAGGGGGTGGGGGGGTGGTAGTGGTTTTGGCACAGTTCAAGCATGTTACATTCATTTTGTACTTTTTTTTGTTTTTCTAATTATTTATTTTGGGCCGTGTTGGGTCTTCGTAGCTTTGCTCTGAATTTCTTTAGTTGCAGCGAGCAGGGGCTACTCCTGGTTATGCTGCTTGGGTTTCTCACTGCGGTGACTTCTCTGCCTGCAGTGTGTGGGCTCTCCACGCGTGGGCTCAGCCGTTGTGGTGACCAGCACGGTTACTCCGCAGCATGTGGGATCTTCCAGGACCGGGGTTCGAAGCCAAGTCCCCTGGTTGGCAGGTGGGGATTCTTACCCACTGCGTCACCAGGGAAGTCCCACGTTGTGCACTTTTTATTTCTAATCTAATGCCACTGCCAATCCGACAGGAAGTATCGGTCTGTGGCCGAAGGCTGGGGACCCCCTGATACGGAGGACGGCCAGCTCTAGTCGTGTGTCCCCAGCCTAGACCAGACTGGCTGGAGGGATGGGTTCGGAGCAAGTGACCTTGGGCTTGGGCAGCCCTCAGAACCTTTTTGTCCTCCTTGGAGATGCCACCTCCTCTGGTCACAGAGTGCCCTTGTATTTTCCCTTAGGCAATGGTTTTGACAACTCAAGAACGAGTTATTTTCTTCCAAACCCGTAGCTAGGAAGCATCCTGTCTTTTCCTGCTAGGTGTGCACCCTGTAAATGCTGCCTCCTGGAAAAGGAGAGTTTCTCCAGCAGTTGGTGGCAGGAGAGGTGTCTCTCCAGTGTGCCTGGGCACTGGGGCTGGTGTTGCAGGCCTGCCCTGGCCATGGAGCACAGAGTTGAAAGGACACTTGTGTTTGGAGGCTTGGCGTGGTTCAGCTGGCTCGCAAAAGGAGGCAGGTTGAGTCCCGGGTTCTGAGCAAGCCTGTCCCTCCTGCGTGCTCAACCGCATTTGGTCTCCTCCATGTGGCTGGTCCTGTGAAGGTGGGGAACAGGGAATCTATTCTTATTATCTTAGGGGCTTCCCTGACAGCTCAGTTGGTAAAGATCCTGCCTGCAATGCGGGAGACCTGGGTTCGATCCCTGGGTTGGGAAGATCCCCTGGAGGAGGGAAAGGCTACCCACTTCTCCAGGCCAGTGTTCTGGCCTGGAGAACTCCACGGACTCTACAGTCCATGGGGTCACAGAGAGTCAGACATGACTGAGCAACTTTCACTTTCCCTNCAATGCGGGAGACCTGGGTTCGATCCCTGGGTTGGGAAGATCCCCTGGAGGAGGGAAAGGCTACCCACTTCTCCAGGCCAGTGTTCTGGCCTGGAGAACTCCACGGACTCTACAGTCCATGGGGTCACAGAGAGTCAGACATGACTGAGCAACTTTCACTTTCCCTATAGTGGATAATGGGGGTGAGTTGCCTGCTCTTGGCTCCTGGCAGGAGCAGAGGTGGGGTTTGAACTTAGGTCTGGGTTGTACCTGCATACACAGCCTGTTACGCCCCGTCACCATCTCCCAGAAGCCTTTGGACACTGGGTATAAAGGGCCTGATGTTGAAGTTGAGTGTCCCTGGCCAGCTGATTTGATTGTCCTCTCCCTGCAGACCACCTCTGATCGGGGTCTTCTTGGCCCAAATACTCCCAGGCAGCTGCTCCTGTTGCGTTCTGTTTGGGATCCAGAGCTCCAAGGACCCAACCTGGCTGGGGGTGGCCCCAGACCAGGACAAGCCCCTCGGACTTTGCAGTAGTCAAGCCCCTGGGCTGGACCAGTGCAGGGAGGGGAGCGCCAATCTCAGAGGGTCTGTCCCTCCTGTATTTATCTCTCTGTTTAACAGAAGCAGCCCCCACGCTGCCACACTGGCACTGTGAGGACATAACTGGGGTGGGGGCCAGGCAGGGGAGAAGGATGAACAGCAGGTCTTCTCGCCCGCCCCCTCCCTGGAAGCCTGGCCCTCTCACCCCCAGGTCCCGGTCTTCCTGCGGGCTGCTGACCACAGAGACTCCAGCCAGGTGATGTATTAAGGGCCGGCCGTGTGCTGGGCACTGCTCAGCTCAGTGTATCCTCCTGTGAGCCCTGATGCTCAGCCACCTGCGATGGTGCAGGTGTCGTCATTCCCAGCAGGGGTAGAGAAACGGGCTGTGCCGTCTGAGGGTTTCTGTCCCAGACCCTACAGCCCGTTCTGTGGGCCGAGCACTTCCTGCGTCACACCTGCCCAGGGACCAGCGGCTGAGAGTTGCAGCGCACAGTAGGGCCTTCACGAGGGTGGTTGTGACTTTACTGTTGGCCTTTTTTTCAAAAAATAGTTATTTGGCTGCACTGGGTCTTAGTGCAGCTCACAGAATCTTCGATCCTTGTTGCAGCTTGCAGGGTGTTTTAGATGCGACGTGCAGCATCTTTAGTTGTGGCATGTGGGATGTAGGGCCCCGGGCAGGGATTGAACCTGGGCTCCCCGCGCTGGCAGTTCAGGGTCTTAGCCCCCGGACCATCAGGGAAGTCCCTCTTTTCTCGTTTGAACCTCGATCCTTTGGCAAAAATCACTGCAGAGGGGTTGTCCTTGAGACTACTTGAGTTACCAGCTCCCGTGACCTATTCATCTCTGGCTGAACTAGTCCATTCAGGTGCACTTAGATGTACACACAATTGCACCCATTCAGATACATGCACACACTCATGTGCACACAGATGTGGACACACTCCTACATGCACACGTGGGGGTGTGGCCTTCTTGTGATGTACCCCGTGATGGGAGGGCTTCTCAGGCCCATCACCAGGTGCTCGCCTTGGCCGACTCTTGGGATCAGCTTGAACGCGCTCTCTGCTTCCGTGGTAGTGAGCAGAGAGAGGTCTTAGACACAGTCATCCGTCTACACCGCTGGCGGAAATGTTTACAAAAAGGGAGTCGGGGGTCATTAGGTGCTGCTGCTGCTTTCTCCGTCTTCCCCAGCTTGACGCGCAGGGGCAGCTTCATCCGAGACTAGTAAATGTTATAATGGATTTAAAAGGGGAAACTGCGTGGCCCGGGCTGGCACGTTAGCTTTACCGCTGTGGCCACCGGAGCCTCTCATCGTGTGTGGATCAGATGATTTTATTATGCCCACATTAATATTGGGCGCACACACGTAATCTAGAGTCAGCAGGTTCATACACGACTATCTCATTAAATTTTCAGGCAAAAGCTGCAAAAATTAATTGGAGGCGTGTAATAGTTTAGAGTGTGAGCCAGCTTATGGTAATATAAGTTATACGAAGAGAAGACAGTTTTATATACTGAGAGGGGGAAAACCGGTTTACTTTAACGAGAGGAGATAGAAGTGTAGAGCTATTTTTTCATTACAGATGCACTCGAAAGTGTTTGGACTTAGCTGATGAATAGAGCTAATTCTTTGCTACAGTTCCAATAATTCATGTTGCACAGTTTAATGACTTCTAGATAAAAACAGGATTGAAATGTTAATTCCTCTGAAGAAATTGGGGCACCCTTGTATATCAGGCTTTCCCCCCTATTAAACCGCCTGTTAATTTCACTAAACAAGTCTCCTGGAGATATTTCATGCTGCATAGACTTTTGTATTTCCTACCTGAGTTGGCGTACTTCCTTCTTTTTAAAGTACCGTTCCGTACTTGATCGTCTTAAATGAGAGAATTTGTTGGGGAGAGCTGTGTCTACATGATTGGACCCAGTGGAGATTTGTGAACATGACGTTCTGGATTTCAGTGACTAATAACTTAGCTTTGCTTTGCTTTTGGTTTGACTGTGGTTTTGGCAGGGTAGGTCTGTTGTCCCTGTTTTTGAGCTGGAAAACAAGAAATCTTGATCAGACTGTATTCGATTCCTGAGGCTTTGTCTCAGACTTTTCGTCATCACCGTGTTTTTTTGCGTTTTTTGTTTTCTTTTTCACTTTTCGTAATGCGAGGGCTTTTTATTCCCATGGAGCTGATTCAAAACTGAAGTCCGTGTCTGCTCTTACTCTTTAACCTACGCTCAGAAAAAGATGAGCAGGAAGTGTTAACTGTAGTAACAAAACCTTGGGCTTCCCAAGAGGCTCAGTGGTAAATCTTCCTGCAATGCAGGAGACGTGANCTCTTTGTGACCCCCCTGGACTGGAGCCCCCCAGGCTCCTCTGTCCGTGGGATTTCCCAGGCAAGAATACTAGAGTGGGCTGCCATGCCCTTCTCCAGGGGATTTTCCCGACCCAGGGATCGAACCTGGGTCTCCTGTGTTGCAGGCAGATTCTTTCCCACCAGTGCCACCTGGGAAGCCCCAGTATTGGTCTTCACCTAATTGTCGGGTGCAGCAGATATGCTATTTATAGATTTATTGTCCTGGCTAAAAATAAAGCAATCGGCAGTGATTTATTTCCGTGAATTTTTTATTCCGGAGTTCCTTCAGGTAGGCAGAGTTGAAATACTAGGTTGGGTTCTAAAAGTCAGAGGGCCGAGGTTCCAGAGGGCAGCACCCCTGGGAGGGGTGGGGAGTGGTTCTGGTGCAAGTGAGCTTCGTGAGCCCCCACCCCAGGCCTGTGCTGGGAAGCCTTGTCCTTCCAGGTGCCCTCTGGCTTTGAGAGTCCGTGTGACAGCTGCATGACAGAGCTGCAGGGGGTGAGGGGACCTGGGTCTGCTTAGTGCCTTTGTTGACTTTCAAAGTTTGCCCTGCGAGAATTGAACTTGCAAAACTTTCATTCCCAGTAAAGCTGTCACTGATAGAAAACGCAGCAATAACTTAGGTGATGCAGTTAAACCACTATTGAGTTTGTGCCATCCAGGAATTGATAAATCGTAGGGCTTCATTTGGTAGGAATCAGCAATTTTATGTGGCAATTAATTTTTTACTACTGGCGGGGAGCCAAGGGCCTAGATCTTTTACCCCAGTTTTTGTGTGTATTGAGAAGAACTTAACGGGGTTGCCACTGTGAGAAAGGATTCCATTTGAGGACTGCCCAGGGAGTGGCTGTGCTGGGGCCCTTGCTGCCTCTTACGGGTTCCTTGTGTGGCCGGAGTCAGGCCTGTGAGCAAGACGCCACTCTGCCTCGCGGTGTGATGGGCCTACACAAGGCTTACGGAGGAGGAGATCATACGAATTTCCTAGATAGGATGTTTCAGCCCACTAGAGCAATCTCCCACCCTCGTTCCATGTCAAAAATGTGCTTGGAGTAACACGTGATCAGCTTTCCAGACCTCTTCCCACGGAGGAGGATGGTGGGTCATCTGCTCACTGTTCCATCTTGGGTCAAGCCATGTCTGTTGAGCGCAGTCTGTGGTGGTGAAAGTCCGGGTGCAGCTGATGCTACGTGTGGGGCTCAGCATTGCAGCGGGCGGCATCCTCTCCAGGGTGCTGGCCTGCTCCCTGGAGCCCAGTTGGCTGCCCACCTACCGCCCTTGGGGCCACCAGGAAAATGCAGGGTGCTCCATCCAACATGTCACTCGGAACAAGCTCCCCCGTGTGCTAAGGATTTGCTTCACCCTCCAGTCCTCACAGCTGCTCTGCAGAGTGGATGACGCTGTCCCTATTTTACAGATGGCAGTGAAGGTGTTAGTTGCTCAGTCTTGTCTGACTCTTTGTGACTCCACAGACCTGCAATCCTCCAGGCTCCTCTGTCTGTGGAGTTCTCCAGGCAAGAATACTGGGGTGGGTAGCTATTCCCTTTTCCAGGGGATCTTCCCGACCCAGGGATCAAACCCACGTCTCCCTTACTGCAGGTGGATTCTTCACCGTTGGAGCCACCAGGGAAAGCCCTTGCATGTTACAGACAGAGGATCTCACATATACGAAAGCAGAGAAAACTTGTACAAGACCTCCACATCGTCCGCGAAGGGCCAGTCCCATTTCCTGTGCAGGCCACGTTAAAGCAGAGCCTTGCCATTATTTCCTGGCATCAGTAAATGGGTTCAGTTTACATTCCTAAATGATAAGGAGCCCTTCATTTAAAAATGTAGTGACAATAGCGTTAGGGCGCCTAAAGGAAATTGAAGTTTGCGACCTTGATGTATCAAGTGATGTATCACTCCTGGGCGCCCCCACTTCCATTTCAGGGCCACCTTCTCTTTGATGATCCATAGCTGGGGGGTGTAGATGGTGGGCCTCGGCGGCACACTCCTCCTCCTCCCACCACCACCTCATCTGGCCTTTTGAAAATACTAACAGACGCCCATGAGCTTCGTCTCTGCCGCAGAGGCCAGTATGGGGACGACACTGCTATAACATTGGGGAGTGGGGACCCCGATGCTAATAACCTGCTCCCCGAGACTGTGAAAAGGGAGGAGGCGGTGCTGCAAACACCAAGAACGGTGCTCGGACTGCAGGTGCTGGTCCTGCTGCAGCTCTGATCCGTGGCCGCGGCCCAAGCAGCTGGGACCGGCTGCGGCCTGCATCGGGCCCCAGAGTGCCAGCCTCAGTGCCGTTGGCCCTGGTTGGGGAGTGTCCAGTCCCACCGCTCTGCTTCTCTGGACCCTGCTCTCCTCTCTCACGCCCCGATCACTGCGGGACTGAGTCTCAGGCTGCCCTGATAAAGGACTGGGGTCTGTCTGCTCCAGCAGAGAGCAAGAGAGTTGGTTTTTGGTTTCACACATTGGCTGTGCCTCGAAGCAGGTTGCTAGCAGGAAAGGGAATGTTTCCCGAGCTCCTGGGGTGGGGGGCGGTACATACCAGAAGCACACACCACCCCCAGGGAACATGTGGGTGTCCTGCACCCCCGTGTCCAGAGCGAGAGCTTTTTTCCCTGATCCGAGTGTCTGCTTAGACGGTTCCACCAGAGGGGGCCGTTCCACTGGAAGTCCTGGCAGGAAATATTTTTACCCAGCTTGGCTGTCCTAGGAGACAAAAATAAGATGTTTGCTTTAGCAATTTACTTAGTCCTGAAAACATTCCTAAACAATGCCAAGGCCTCAGTTGAAAATAGTATGCTCAGCTTATTGGGATGGTCCCAGGAAGGATGCTGTGAGTGAAAATAAAGTGGATCATACCAGGGCTGTTTGCCTCCGCAGGAATCCCATGAGAGTTCAGAATTACGAGGGTCTTGGGCGACCTGGGGCCAGTAGGGGCTGGCGGTGGGCTGTCCTGGGGCACACCTCTGGGGCAGGCTGGAAGGTTCTAGAGCAAGGGAAAAGCATTTACAGGTCTGAGACCGAATGTCCCTCCCCCGCCCTCACTTTTTAGTGCCCCTGCCCCATTGCTCAGGGGGGTCTCCTGACTGGACTGTGCCCCCTGGGTTGGGGGCAGGGGCGGCATCTGGCTGACAACCACCTACAGCCCGTCCTTAACTGTGAGAAACTCTTACCCATCTGAAATCTCTCCTGGCTTCCTCGCCCTTCTTGGTCATGGCTCTGCCTACACAGGACACACAGGATCTTTTGCATGACTGCCCAGCACCTAATTGCAGGCAGAGATCATGGCTCCAGAACTTTCTTTTTTCCTTAAGCATGACCACTTCTTTCCAAGGTGGAGTTTCAAGCAGGTTACCTGCTCAGAACCAGTATTGCAGGTGGACTATCGCACGCACGCACGCACGCACACACACTCGCACGCACGCGCGCACACACACACGCACACACACACACACACACAGTAGAATATCACAGGCAGCAGAGGTGAGTAAGAAAATTGCATTTCCATTTAAAGGCCACTTGTGTCCTTTTCTTCTTTTTTTCTCTCTTTAAAAAAGAAGTGCTTGAACTCAAATAATTTCGAGTGATTTGTTTGATGACCTTTGTCTCGGGGAAGGCAGCAAAGAGTGTGCCTTGCGCTGGTTCCTTTTGTAACCATGTGCGGCCGGAGTAGCCGGAGCGGCTCTATCGAGCGCTCATTCTCCTTTGTGGATCCCCTTGGCAGTGTTTCGGTGGAGAATAAAAATAGCTCACGAGGCCCTGAAATAAAGGCTGCGTGGAATGCTTGTGCACGTCAGCTGCGTGCTGTCACATATGTTCAAATTCTCCATACTGTTCACTCCTCCAGAGAGTGGCTTGGAGACGTGGTTCGCAGCGGCCGCCCTCCGGCAACTGTCTGGTTTTGGGGGAGAGACTCCCTGCCTGTGGCCCCGGGGGAGCAAGGACCTGAGGGTTTCTGTCCAGTCAGGGGACTGTATTCAGCAGGGTGACAGGCCTCACCTGTAAGGCCTGGGTGAGCTGCTTAGGACCCGAACCCCATCTCTTCCTAGGTGTCTTCCCCCCAGAGAGCACCTCAGTCAGACTCCACTAGGGCTCATCCTTTTCCGATGAGCCCAGAGGCTGGTAGATTCTCTAAGCCCTGGAAGCATGTGGTAGGCAGGCCATCCCGAGAGGAGGGCCCCTCCCTTGCAAGGCTCCCTCCAGCCTCAGTGCCCCGGGGGATGGTTGGCTGCCACAGCATGCTGACCTCAAGCTGTAGCCCTTCTTAGGGTCCAGGAATCTGTGAATCAGGCAAGTCTTGGCCCCAAACAAAGTCTTATCTGTATCACGTTATTGTTCGAGGTTACGCATTCTGTTTCCCCCGTTTCCCACGACAGTTGGCCACGTAATAGAGTTGTTATTATTGTTCAGTCGCTAAGTCATGTCCAACTCTTGGGACCTCACGAACTGCAGCACAACCGGCTCCCCTGCCCTTCACTGTGTCCCGGAGCTCACTCCAACTCAGGTCCATTGAGTCGGTGATGCCACCCAACCACCTCATCCTCTGCTTTCCCTTTCTCCTTTTGCCTTCAGTCTTTCCCAGCCAGCATCAAGGTCTTTTCCAATGAGTTGGCTCTTCACATCAGGTAACCAACGTATTGGAGTGTTAGCATCAGTCCTTCCAATGGGTATTCTGGGCTGATTTCCTTTTAGGATTGACTGGTTTGATCTTGCTGTCCAAAGGACTCCCAGGAGTCCTCCAGCACCACAGTTTGAAAGTATCAGTTCTTTGGAGCTCAGCTTTCTTTATGGTCCAGCTCTTACATACATACATGCCTACTGGAAAAACTATATGGACCGTTGTCGGCAGAGCGATGTCTCTGCTTTTTAATAAGCTGTCTAGGTTTGTCATAGTTTTCCTTCCAAGGAACAAGCTTAGGGACTGAAGTTTAAGTTTTCATTTCTTACATGAGATTGCATGACTATTAACCCTTCACAGAACTGCAGGTGATTTCCTTCTCCATAAACCAACAAAACCCACCGGAACTCTGAAACAGCTAGCATTTTCTACTTAAGTCTGGACTTGAGAAAAATTCTCCTTTAGGTTACCAACTGTGTAGAAAAGTTACGTAATGCAACATACCAGACCGTTTTTATATAATTAGAACACAGAAACCCGCTTCTGCCTTTCCTGTTGGTAAAGAGACATTTTGCAGGTCCTAGAGAATCAGCGTGCCCTGGGAAGTGGAGCTTGGTGGTGGTGAGGTGTCTCAGAATCTGGCTGGCTCGGTTCTATGATCTTTGAGCGCACATTGTCTCGCTTCACGTTTTAATAAATGTTCGGTGATGATACCCGCTCACCCTGTGCCATGTTGCCATTGTCCTCCTGGTGCTCGGTGGCCAGTAAAGAAAAGGCGGAAATTCTTGGGGACGGAGTGGAGTTGGCAGTGGCAGGGTTAGCTTTACCTGTCAACTGAAGGACTTTCAGTCCCTTTCTTTGAAACCTTTCTTGTGCCTGTCCTCTTGAAAGTGAATGTCTTTGGGAAGATTGGAAACTAAATTCCTGACTCCTCTCCCTGCCTGTTAGGAGGGAGGCGGCGGCTCGGTCTTCTGGACGTGGATGGAGCTGGGTACAGTCCCTGCAGGCTGCACAGGGGTTGAGTTCAGGTAAAACCTGCGGGCTGTCTGCTCAAGAGTCCGGGCTTCTGTATAACCCAGCTCTGCTAACTGTCTACAAAGGATAAACAGAACACTAATTCCAGAAGCCCTCCTCATTCTATGTGACTCCAGTGAGATGCTTGAAAGCGCCCTGGTTCATGAAAAGCCCCAGGCCTGGTTTCTGCAGTGACAGGGTGGGCGCCCGGCTCCTCCCAAGACCCTCCTCTGAGCTTGTGGACAGGAAGCAGGCTGCCCAGCCCTGTGTCCTGAGTCAGAGGGACAAAGGCCAGGCCAGCCTAATACCCGAGGGAATAGGGCAGGGTCCTGAGGAGGCTTAGGGGGGTACACTCAAACTGGACGGATCAGGCCAAGAGGCTTTGGAGGCTGGGTTTTGTCAACAGATGATTTTGGCCCTAGTTTAAGCCATGTTATGTACCAAGATTTCCTGTTTTTCCACAACCCCTTGTTTTGGTTTTCGCAGTGATGGATTATTGAAATATTTGCTATTCGACTGACCCTTGTTTTCCAACCAAAAAGTAAAACTGGGGATTTTGTTAAGAACCTCATTCCCTTTAAAGATGACTGCTCCTTCAGGAATATTTTGGCCTCTGGCTGATCAGTTGCGGGGGAACAAAGACCTAATGGCCAGTCAGGGCCCTGGACGATCTCTTAGCTCAGGGGCTGGCCTCTTGTGTAGCAGGGGGCGGGGTTGGGCCAAGGACAATTGAAAGGGGCTTTTTGTTCCTCTGGGCTAAGTTGAGCCATGTGTCTCTCTTTCTAGGAGTGTGGGTCTGGCCAATCAGAGCCGCATCAGTCCCACTCACTTCCTGCCGACCTTTCGACACCGGCAGATGTTTTTTCTTACAAGTGTCGTTAGGCCTCTCTGCTCGCTGACCTCATCAGATTGTGTGGGGGCCGTTTTCATAAGTTGTGTTGCTAAAAATTCATTTAACCCTTGCTGAGTTCCCCTCTGAGAATAAAAGCACTACCTCCTGTTTCAGCAGGTCTCTCTTCTGTCCCCAGACCTAGTTGGGAGGGAGCTGAGCCCACCCTGGGTCCCGTGGAGCTGGGCAGACCCACCGTGGAGAGCTACGGCTTCTACCTTGAGGTGTAATGTAGGGCCTTTCCTGGCGTCCAGTGGTTAAGGCTTTGCCTTCCAGTGCAGAGGGTGTCGTGGCTTCCATCCCTCATCAAGGGGCTAAGACCCACGTGCCTCGTGGGGACAAAACATAAAACAGATGAACCTGTTTTTGCCGGGCGGCAGCGGATATAGCGACAGACTTGGGGACCCAGTGCGGGAAGGAGATGGTGGGCCGAGTTGTGAGAGCAGCATGGAGGCATATCGGATACCGTATGTAGAATTAGATGGGCAGTGGGGATCTGCTGTATGACGCTCTGTGACAACCTAGGGGGCGGGATGGGGAGGCAAGTGGAAGGGAGGTTTAAGAAGAGACATTCGAACTTATACCTATGGCGGNGAGTTGTGAGAGCAGCATGGAGGCATATCGGATACCGTATGTAGAATTAGATGGGCAGTGGGGATCTGCTGTATGACGCTCTGTGACAACCTAGGGGGCGGGATGGGGAGGCAAGTGGAAGGGAGGTTTAAGAAGAGACATTCGAACTTATACCTATGGCGGATTCATGCTGATGTATGGCAAAGTATTTATTTTAAAAAGAAGTATTGTAAAATTCAGTAAAGACTTTATAAATGGTTCACATTTGGGGGGGGGAACCTTCAAAAAGAGAGGTGTAATGAAGACTAATAACCCAAGACCGCAGTGAAGGACCCAGCCACCTCACCATGAGGGAAGCTTCTAGGATCTGGCAGCACACGTGGGTCTGGGTGTGATCACAGCTCATCAAGCCCTGGGGTCACAGGATGACCCGGAGGCAGGTCCCCGGCAGGTGCGCCTCACCTGTGGGACCCAAGCATGCTGCTCCCTGTGGTAGGGCTGGGAGGGATCAAGCTGGGGTCCCAGGCCCGTGGAAATTTCTGGAACTGACGCCCCTCCTGTGGGAGAACAGCCTAGCACCACCTGACCAGAGGCCAGGTCTGTTCTGGAGGCTGGGAGGTAATGCTGCTGCTTCGGCCTTTACGCAATAGCTTGGAGACCAGCAGATCCTGAGAAGAGGGGGTTTCGAGCCGTTGTGGGGCCCTGGGTTGTGACTTTATCTGGGGGGATTTGGGCTTCCTCTGGGCTCACTCTTCCGGAAGTGCCTGGAATCAGGGTTGCACCTCTGCCTTGTGACAACTGGGTGCTGGCGACTTGCCCAAAGCCTCCCCCAGGACCCGTGTGGTAACCGAAGCGGGCGGTGGGGTGAGGTGTGCCACTAGACGCCGTCGCTGTTGAGTTCAGTGCCGCAGAATGTATTTTCGGGCTATCTGTGTGTTGGAGTTAACCCTCTGCAAGCGCTTGGAGCCGAGCCTGCAGCACGTTAAATCCTCCCCGAGTGGTCGCTGTGGTTAAGCTAACAGCTGTGGGTGCAGACTGTACCGTGGGAGGCCTCCCTATCGCATGGTCCCACTCCCCCGAGGAGCCTTCTGGGGGCTGGGTCCCTTCTGTCTGGACTTGCTCTAATGTGTTTACAGATCAGTTTTTCTCTTTTGCTGATCTGGCTCTTGGCTTCCTTCTATGGCTCTTGGCTTCCTTCTATGACTGCTCCCTCACTCAGGGTCTGGGAGCTACCTCTCCCACAGCAGGGAATCATGTTAGATAGAGTTTACGACTGGGGCAGTGGCTAACTGAAGCTGGGGTGACCGGGGAGTTACAGGGGGTGAACACAAATGTGAGCTAGGGGTTCAGTCTCTCTCTGAGGGCCGAAGAATGTTCCAGAAATGCCACGGTTCCAAGAAATCACCAAGGACCACGTGAGCATATGTGGACGATTGTGTCTTACACTCCGTGCCACCCTTTCTTTGCCCCTCGGTTCCAGCAGGCTTGCTGGTATCTTAAGCTCCCCTCCGCCCTTTCTCATGTGGGAATCTCAGAAACGCTCTGCTGATTGACTTGCGTGTCACCTACCTCCTTTTTGCTTTCCGCTTAAATAGCAGTTGCAGTTCAAGGACTTCTGAGAATAAGAAAGCACAAGGGCCTGTTTATCCAATGCATTCCCATGCAGAGGGGTGGCCTCCAAGGCTGAATTCTTCATGTGGGGCCCCATCGTGGGGAGATCTTTTTAATGTCCCAGATTTATGGGTGTGTGTGCGTCAGAGTGGAGACCCCAGGGCGCCCGAGTTAACTCTGCACACTGAGCACAGCCCTGGAATTTATGGGCGCATCTGGGTGAAANTGGCCTCCAAGGCTGAATTCTTCATGTGGGGCCCCATCGTGGGGAGATCTTTTTAATGTCCCAGATTTATGGGTGTGTGTGCGTCAGAGTGGAGACCCCAGGGCGCCCGAGTTAACTCTGCACACTGAGCACAGCCCTGGAATTTATGGGCGCATCTGGGTGAAAACACTGGAAGCCGCCCTGTTTTCCAGGCCTGTGGGCACCACTGCTGTGCACAGAACGGAGCGCACCTAGGGTTTACGTAGCCGGATATATCACAGACACCCCTCCTGTCAGCGTGGGCAGCCGGGGATTTACAGCAGCCAGCCGGCCTCTTGTTAGCATTCTCTGCCCTGTAGGTAATAGAAACTCGGCGCCCTCGCAGCACACATGCATTACCTCTTTTGTCTTTCTGTTGAACGACCGTGCTGGTGAGTTTGACAGACGTGGTTCAGTTCACTTCAGTCGCTCAGTCATGTCCAACTCTTTGCAACCCCATGGACTGCAGCACGCCAGGCCTCCCCGTCCATCACCAACTCCCGGAGCTTGCTCAAACTCCTGTCCGTAGAGTCGGTGATGCCATCTAACCATAGCTGTATAGGTCTGCAGCAGACCGCCCCAAAACTTACTGAGTCTTAAAACAGCAAAACCTCCGCTTGGCATCTTCTCAGGTCAGGAATCCAATGCAGCTTAGCTGGGGTGCCCTGACCGCGGTCTCTCGTGATAATTGCCAGCAGCGTGTCTGCCGGATTGCCACCTCATCTGAAGGCTTGACTGGGGGAGGCCTTTTGGGTGCTTGTTAGTGGGTTTTGGTAACTCACTGGCCACCTTGGGTCTTTGGGCAGCTCCGTAAAGCAGCTCACAAGTTGGCAGCTGGATTCCCAGGAGGGAGAGAAAGGCCGAGGTTGGCGGGGAGGGAGAGAGAAGACGCCCAAGATGGCAGGGTCTCAGCAGTGCACCCCACCCACCTGCCCGGTTGCTGTGATCAAGTCTGTTCTTTAGCAGCAGAGATTAGGCAGGAGGTGCGGTCACTGGGGGCTGTGTGTGTTTGTTGTTCTGGTCTCCATAGCAATGATGGAGTCTGTCCCGAGCAGAGAAGAGGGAAGATCATCAGCCTCTTAAGAAGGGTCTGAAAATCCTCCACGTTCCCCTGACAGCTCACGCCCCTTCCTCACTCTTCCCTGGGCACCTCTGTGCCAGCAACAGGGGGCTGTGCAGAGCGGCCACGTCCCTGGGGTTCTGGATCCAGGCAGCCCCTGTGGGAGTGGGGTCAATCACACCGACCTGTCTCCGCCACCTTCTCGGGAGTCCCGGGCAGCAGATCATCCTGTGCTGGCCCTTTGGCTCATTGTGTCGCTGGGCATGAAGGGCGGCCCCTGCCAGCATCTGCCAATTGTGTGCTGGGGTGTGTGTGTTTATAGAGTCAGGGATGAATTCCATTCAGTTTCCCAGGAAGTTTGGAAGCGTGGAGATGTATGAGCCACCTTCATGGCATGTTAATGGAGGCAGTTTGAGCCTCAGTGTTCACCCTGAGCCCAGGATCCCTGGTTCCAAAGCAGAAATAACGTCTCGTCACTGTGTACAGAATGCAGATCCCTCACGGAACCTAGCCCCAGACTGTTACCACTCAGATTCTGGTGTTCAAGGCACAGCCCAGTCATCTGCGTGCTAGCACCTCAAGGGGCCACGCAGACCCTGGGCAGATTCCTGTCGTCTTGGAAATAAGGTCTGCCTGTGCCTGACCGAGGAGAAGGGATGGGGCGGTGGTGTGGGACACCCTTCCCCCGCCCCTGGCACCCCGGGTGGGCACGTCTGCCTGCAGCTTGACGCAGAGGACAGAGAGCCAGGGTGTTCAGAAGAGACTGGATTTGGGGAGCGGAACGCAGTTGAAAGCAAAGTAAGGTTGGCGCCATTTGTGTGTCTCCTTTGGAAATGCTGGTGTGTCTTCCAGGAGGCTGGTCTCAAGGGCTGTGGGAGTTTGTGCTGGGCCCACAGCCCCTCAGTCCCCCAGCCAGACCCCACTGCCCGGCAGAACAGCCCCTGGGGCACAGCCATGCGTGTCAATATCGGTTGTACTTTCAAACTCGTGTCTGGACGTGGTTCGCCGTGGCACTCTTCAGTAAGGCCAGGACCTGTAGAGGCTGCCTCTTCACTACAGCTGGGCTTCCCACCAAGTTGGTCCTGCACTTCTTCAGCATCACTGATGCAAGGTCCCAGAGAGGTTTCAGGGGGCAGTCACCCCAATATCATCCCAAGGCATGATTTGCTAGGGCTACCATGACAGAGCACTACCGCCGGGCCATTCAAGCAGCAGAAACGTATTGTCACACTGTCCTGGAGGTAGAGATCTGAGAGCAGGGTGTCAGGCTTGGCTTCTTCTGAGCCCTAAGTGTTGTTGTTCGGTCACTAAATTGTGTCCGACTCTTTGTGAGCCCATCGACCGCAGCACACCAGGCTCCTGTGTCCTTCACCAGCTCCCTGAGCTTGCTCAAGCTCATGTCCATTGAGTCGGTGATACCACCCAACCATCTCATCCTCTGTTGTCCCCTTCTCCTCCTGGCTTCAGTCTTTTCCAGCATCAGGGTCTTTTCCAGTCTAGTCGGCTCTTCGCATCAGGTGGCCAAAGTCTTGGAGCTTCAGTTTCAACTTCAGCCCTTGCAGTGAATATTCAGAGTACCCTACATGGGCAGGGAAGGAGGCTCTACCGCAGGTTTCTTTTCTTGGTTTGTAAATGACCGTCTTCACCCTGTGCCTCGTGTGGTCTTCTGTCCATATCTGTGTCCAAATTTCCCCTTTTAGAAGGATCCCCGCTCACCTTCGATTCTTGTTGTTCAGTCACTAAGTCACGTCTGACTCTGCGACCCCCTCAACTACAGCTCGCCAGGCTCCCCTGTCCTTCACCATCTCCTGAGGTTTGCTCACTCTTCTCCATTGATTCGGTGTTCCTGTCCCTCACCTTGGATTAGGTGATGCCATCCTCTGATTAGGGCCTCAGTTTAACTTGATTATCTCTATAAAGACTATCTCCAAATAAGAAGCCACTGAGGTATTAAGGCTTAGGACTTCAACATAAATGGTGATAAGTGCATAATTCAGTCCACGACAGGGTGGTGTGGCTGTGGGCAGTTAGTAGAAACTGTGTTAGGCTTTTGGGGGTCCATATCCTCAGCCCACAGCTGAGCAGTCTGGGCTTATCAGGCAGGAGGCCCAGTGCTGCCAGGAGGGGGTACTCAGGAGCCTGCCTTCCCCCAGAATCATCTTCTCAGCCCCGTGGGTTGTCTGGTCTGGGGACTGAACATGGCGTCCAGACGTCCAGCCCCTTGTAGCCTCCTTGCCCTGTCCTTGGGGTGGTGGGGACCCCAACGTGTAGCGCATCCACATAGATTAGCCCAGCAGACTTTTAAATGGCCATCACCTTGTCAAGACTTCTTTGGTAGGATTTGATCCTTGGGTGTTAGGCACACTGTCGGCCATAATTGTATAAACAGGCGCCTCTTCTCACACACGCCCCATCCTTCCCCACCCAGTGTTCATCCTGTCTGCAAAGAACCGAACTGATCATGACAAGGATTCACACCTAGAAAATTCTTGGGGAGGGTGGAGCCTTGCGGCCACCTCCTCTCCCCAGTCCCAGCAACTGCTCAACACCAGGTGACATTTTAGCCACAGCCCAGAAGATGCGGAGCTTCGCACCGTGCAGAAATGGCTCCCTCACAGCCGTGGGAGCCAGCCAGGAGTCTGTGGGGGGGGGGGGTGAATTCAAGAAGACTGATTAAGAATACCCTGAAATGAACAGCAAAACAAAAGCAGCTAGTTAGCGACTCCCTTCTTTTTTCTTAATTTGATCGGCAAAGATGGATTCATGTGTCACCCGCATCCCCCACCCCAGCCTCTTGCGGCCTCTCCCCCCTCTCGTCAGGGACACGAACAAAGCTGGCCTCCCCCCCACCCACCCTTCCCACCCCCGGGGGCCGTTACACTCCCCGTCCTCCACCTTAAAACCACGTGAAGCAAAATAAATAGCCCCAAGCTGTTCTATTTCATGTTGTTAAATAGTTACATAAAAGATGAAGATTTTCCTTTCCGTGACTCAGGTTGAAAAGATAAGGTCTGGGAAGAACCTCTTTTCTAACAAAAAGACTCTCTGGGATTCGTCGTGTCTGATTCCCTGCTAAGATTTCTAGAAAACGCTTGCTTCAGAACACGGCGCCCCGCGCCTCCCCAGCTGCAGCCCATGCCTTTCCTGGTAGAGCAATGTGACGATGGGGTTTGGATATTTGTAAAGATCCAGACGCGGAGTGTCTGTCGTGATACAGCGTTCTTACTCTGATCCCCAGGCCTGAGTTGGCCTCCTGTGTGTCTGCCTTTGTGCAAGCAGCGTGTCCTTTGCAATAAAGGATGGGCTGGCCCCCGGCCGGTGGAGCGCTCCTGCCCTGGCCGTACCTTGAATGATGGCCTGGGGCGGGATGAGCTGAGCTGCGTGGGAGTCAAGTCCAGGTCCCCAGCAGCGCTCCTCCCAACCTGCGCGCCTCAGTCTGGGCCTTGGGTGTGTGGAGCAGGGCTGTTCAAAAGCCATGCTTGGCTTTGGTTCTTGACTGGTGACCCTGTGATCCATTGGCACCAAACTTGGAAAGGTGGGTCCCTTCTCCTTCACTTTTGGAGTAAGCTCTGCTGTTTGTTTTTGAGATAATCTTACCAGACACTTGGTTTTTGAACATAGACAAAGAACACCAGCCAGCCATGCCTCACATGGATGATAACTTCATCTCTACTGGACCGGCTTGAAGCCCGCCCCCTCCTGTGAGCCTGACCTGGGCCTCACCTGCTGGCCTCTCTCAGCCTCTCCTCTGGCATGAGGTAGCCCACGTGCCTCACTTTTGTCCACCCTGAAGTGGGCTGTACAGAGTACTCTGCTCCATGAGGTCAGCGCGAATTCCACTTAATGTGGTTTTGGATCAAGCTGGGGACTGGGTTGTGGTGTCAGAGGCAGGGCGAGAAGAAGGGCAGAGATGCTCATGCAGGGGGCTTCCTGGAGCAGACAGAATCCCCCAGGATCTCTGTGTGTGTAGTCCTTCCAAAGGTATCACTTGCCAAGTCAGGCCAAGACTAAGCTGTGCTGTCCAGTGGCATCTGTTGCTATGGCAACATTGGCTTTGAAGCAGTGGTGAGAAAGGATGCTGGTCCTACAGAGGTATGGGGAGTGGGTAGGGTGTGTGTCCCCCTGCTTTGGCACTGATGGACGACCCCAGCCCCTCCTGTGCTTCTCCAGCAGGAACCATTTGGGTGCCCTGCAGGTACAGGGAAGGAAGCCGATTTACTGCATCAGTATGTCAGCTTTTTTAGAATGTGGTGATCAGCCTGGCAGGGAGAAGCCAGCATCCATAAAGGTTGCCGCCTTCCGGGTGGATTCAGGGGCCCAGAGTGAAGGCCCCCACCTCCCAGCTGGCGCCTCTAGCCAAAGTCAGTTCCTGAATAAGGTTGGAAAAATCCCCCTTTTTCCACCTTCTTTCCAAATTACTGTCTACTAAAAAAGTCACGTGTCCTGAAGTCATCCCTGTTTTACAACAAAGGGATCTGGGGGTTGAGGACAGCGGAGCAACCTCCAGCTAAGCGGGTGTGCGGGGTGCCCCAGGAGCTGTGGTTTGTAATGGAAACCCCAGTGCCCTTTGCCCAGGCCCACCTCGATCCTCTCCTCTCCTTGTAAGTTGTGTCTCTGATTTGTCTCCATCTTTCACCACGTGGCTCCTTCCTCGTTGACGTATTAATGTCTTTACACGAGAAGCGCAGATAGAATGGAAAGTCATGCTTCGGGCTGGTCCATGGCCTTCCTTGGATCAGGACCCCCAAGCCTAGGGCCTTGAGCGTGCCCGGCTCTGTGACCCACCTCTCCAGCTCCCGCAACTCCGAAAGGGAAACCTTGGCTACCCGCCCAGGAAAGAGCGAGCTGGGGGCAAGGGGATTGATCTTTGTGCCCTGTTCCTGTCCCCTGGCTGGCCGCGTCTCCTAAAGGCTAAACACCTGTTGCTCTAAGGGGGGTTGGAGGGCTCTTCTATCCCTTTTGCATCCTGAGCTTGAGGGGATGTGCAGCCCATCATCCTAAAGCCATCACAGACCTTCCCTTTTGGAGGTATCTGGTCTCACTTTCTCCAGATCCTCGCAGAGTCCAAGTCAGTATTGAAAGGATCCAACATGAGTCCCAGCAAAGCAGCTCCGGCCTCTGCCACCTCAGAGAGGCCCTGCAGGGTGTGCAGTGCCCTCTGCTGGCTGCCGGGCCCCACTGCTGGGCGCCCGACCTCCTCTGGGTGGGCCTGCTTCAGGAAGGACCAGAACAGAAGGTCGGACCTCCTGGTGTTTCCATCAGCTTTGAGATCGCAGACCTCCTCCCCATGTACGTTGTTTCCAGACTGCATAGTGTCACGAGCACGTGGGCTGGGACCTCACAAGGGCAGCCAAGCAGTTGTGTCCCCGGTGGAAGCTGGACGCAGTGAAGCCAGTCTAGGTTCTAGGGCCTCCCAGTGGCAAGAAATCAGGAAGCAGATGTCTGCAGAATCTTTCATCAAGCTTTTTAAACATGTGAGATCTCATTGTTGCCATTTGATAACCAACAAATCGCTGTAAATTCAAGTGCAACTAGCGTATGTTAAAGCCAAATACTTGAGTCGCCTTTCAAAGGTTCGATCTTCTTTACTCCCCACCTGGCACGCCAGCTCCGTTCCATAGTCTGTCTTTAAAGTCTAGCACGAGTTTGTCCTATGACCTCCCGTTAGCTGCCTCCAGGTGGCCCCTGCTTCGGTGGCCCCCCGGGTCCAAGCCCCAGTGCACATCAGTTATCCATGGTTTTACTCCACACTGGACCACAGCAAGTGCATGTGGGCGCCCAGTCCTTTCGTAGCCTGCAGGCATCACCTTCAGACGATCTTTGGGGCACAGAGGGCCCCCCCAAAAAGCCGCACCGTGGCCAAGGCTCCTCTGCAGGCATTTCGTGAGACCTTTCCAAACTTTGCGATGTTGTAGCTTCTTCATCTGTTCACTTTTAGTCGCTCAGATATAAACTTGTTTCAACAATTTCTTGCATGTAATATGTGAAAAAGGATCAGTCCTCCAGTCAGGATGGGGCTTTCTCTGTCCACGGAGAAACTGTGGGTGCTCATCCCTTCACCGTGCTTAGCCAGACTCTCAGCAATCAATCAAAACTGCCAAAGGAAGGAAGGGGTCAGAAAGTTGGGACGGGAATATTCACTTGTGTGTCTTACGATTGCCCAGTCTCAACACAATGGAAATAAAAGGTGTCATTTGACACTTCCTAATCTGGGTGAAAGTTTGCTTATTTGCTTTTACCCTTTTAGTTTCATTTTGTTTTTTAAAGAATTCTCTAGTATTAGAATGAATAATATTTATTTTAAGCATATTTTTCCATTCAGGTGCTTTAAAAATGTGTGAAAATTCTTAACCCAGAAGTGTCTCGTTTTCTTCACCAACACTTAATATTCATCATGACACAAATAGAACAACCAATTAGGAAAATCATGAGTTGTTTTTGCTCCAGTCCTCTATTGATGAAAGCTTTTAAACAAGTGAAAATATTTAGAATTCTTGAGTTTTATGTTGAACACCAGGAGATAATCTTTTCTAAATCTAAACCAGGCAAAAGGGTGCACTCAGAAATTATTTGCTGGTCAAGGAGGTTGTCTCCGCAGAAGCGTGGTTTTCACCTTCGCAGCCTCAAACCTCACAGGACGCGCTGGCATTCCACCTGCTGAGAGAGTCGCTTTCTATGTCTCTCTGCTGTCACACGCTTGACAGAGATCATAGACTCTTTGTTTTTCTCCTTCAAAGCCCCAGAAAATGGTTTGGTGGAGTTTGGATGGGGGTTGGGGGGATCATAGACCCACAGTTCCTTAACCTCACATCCAAATTGTAAAAAGCTCTGAAAACTTAAATTCTGTGTGACCCATTCAGTAGCAGATTTTGACCTGGCCTGAACTGTTGAGGGGATATCCTTGTATATTCTATTAATCCAGTTGGGTAAGCGTGTTCCTGTGTCCTAGCGTAGAAATGTTACTGCCTGTTTGGGGGGAACAGAAGCACCAGATTGCCTACTTAAAATGCCATCTGAATTCTGAAACCTACCTGGCCTCTGGTGTTGGAGAGGGTGGTGGCCCTGTGCTCCCAGCTCTGGAGTCATCTGCACTTCTCTCTGGGACACTGGTGTTGCGTCAGCCCCAGGGGCTCAAGGGTGGGGCCCGTGGATCAGATGGAGGGCTTGTGACCAGGGTGTGACCTTGTCACCCTGGGGTTGGGCTGCCCTGCATTCCCTGGGGAAATACCACTTTGGGCTTCTCTGGTGGCTCAGACCTTAAAGCAACCACCTGCAATGAGGGATACTCAGGTTCAGTCCCTGAATAGGGAAGATCCTCTAAAGAAGAGCATGGCAACCCACTCCAGGATTCTTGCCTGGAGAATCCCATGGACAGAGGAGCCTGGGGGCAGTAGCCACAGTCCAAGGAGTTGCAGAGGGTCAGACACGAATGAGCAGCTAACACTAACTAACTTGTGCAGCGTGGGAGACTCCAGGAATCACATGAGGCCTCAGTGTGTATTGAAGGGTCTTGCTGGGTTGCCCCTGGTCGGGGGTGGAGAGTCAGTGTTCCTGAGCACCGTTCATTGCTACTGGTGCCTACGTTCCCCTCTTTCCTCAAAAGCCAAATATGCCCCAAAGCTACTGAGTAATAATCAGGGAGCAGCAGTAGTTTTTGGATGTGGATAAGATTAACTTCAATAAACTCGCTTCCTGCAACTGCTCTTCCTCGAGTTTCCTTTTCTTTCTTAAAGTGCAGTGATTTGGGTGGTTTTTTTTTTTTTATCATTTATTTATTAAATTTTTATTGGAATATAGTTAATTTACAGTGTTGTGTTAGTTTCAGATGTACAGCAAAGTGAATCAGTAGTTATTTGTTTACATATATCCCCTCTTTTCTAGACTTTAGCCATAGATTGTTTTGTTGAATAAAGTGCAGTTTTAATCATTTTTGTTATTAACTAGGGTGTTGTGTCAACCATTTGACCAAAAGCTACGCCAGTGTTTTTCCCACTGATTCCTCACTCCTGTTAGTTCAGTTCAGTTGCTCAGTTGTATCCGACTCTGAGAACCCACGGACTGCAGCACGCCAGAGCCTCCCCGTCCATCAACTCCCAGAGCTTGCTCATATCCACTGAGTCGGTGATGCCATCCAGCCATCTCGTCCTCTGTTGCCCCCTCCTCCTCCTGCCTTCAGTCTTTCCCAGCATCAGGGGCTTTTCCAGGGACTCAGCTCTTGCTCCTGTAGGAAGTTTCTTTTGTTCTGTCTGGATTTTAACTGGTCCTTCAGGCATAGCTGACAAAACAAAACCCACATCCACCTGTTATGAGGATTCTTGGATGCTAAGTTGCTTCAGTCGTGTCAAACTCTTTGTAATTCTGTGGACTTTCGCCCACTAGACTCCTTTGTCCATGGGATTCTCCAGGCAAGAATACTGGAGTGGGTTGCCATGCCCTCCTCCAGGGAATCTTCCCAACCCAGGGATCAAACCTGAGTCTCTTACTACTCCTGAATTGGTAGGCAGATATTAGCACCACCTGGAAAGCCCCAAGGATTCTACCCAGCTTATCATCTGCTGTNGGCAAGAATACTGGAGTGGGTTGCCATGCCCTCCTCCAGGGAATCTTCCCAACCCAGGGATCAAACCTGAGTCTCTTACTACTCCTGAATTGGTAGGCAGATATTAGCACCACCTGGAAAGCCCCAAGGATTCTACCCAGCTTATCATCTGCTGTTGATGTTTGGCTTCTAAAGATTCTGTAGGAGGTTTTTTCCAAGGTAACCCGAAGCCCTTGGCTTCATTTGGTACAACCTGAAGAAGCAGAGGGGTTTTTGGCCATTGGTGTTAACTGGATGGTGCCATGCACAAGTTAGTGAGATGACCTCATCCTTGTCGGCCACAGTAAAGGAGACCCAAAGAGTGCTGTCACTGCTTTAGGGATCCCAGGCTCAGAAAGACGAGAGACCTCAGGAGCCAATGCTGCTGGGGCTGCAGGCGTCTCTTCTGCCTGGGTCTGTCTTCATTAACATGTTTACATAGACTTTCTTAACAGAATTGAAGGCTGCCATCACCATTACAGAGAAGGCAATGGCAGCCCACTCCAGTGTTCTTGCCTGGAGAATCATAAGGACGGGGGAGCCTGGTGGGCTGCCGTCTATGGGGTCGCACAGAGTCGGACACGACCGAAGCGACTTAGCAGCAGCAGCATCACCATTAACTGGTTTTAGAGGAATTTTCATTTTGAGAGACATCATTGAAGACATCGTTTATTCTCTGTAAACTNCCTGGTGGGCTGCCGTCTATGGGGTCGCACAGAGTCGGACACGACCGAAGCGACTTAGCAGCAGCAGCATCACCATTAACTGGTTTTAGAGGAATTTTCATTTTGAGAGACATCATTGAAGACATCGTTTATTCTCTGTAAACTCCTTCATCTGCCTAATCTTTAAGAAGACTTGAAACTGGAAGAAAAAAACTGAGGGGGGTCTTACAAACTTAATTTGAGATGTTGAGAATGCCAATCAGTGATGGCTAGGCTTGGTGATTATGGTGGTTCGGTCCTGACCGGCAGGGCTGCTTGTGGTTTAGTTAATCTGCCCAGAGTTTAGTCCTGGAGTGGCGAGTGGAGAACCTTTTCTTTTCCTCAGTCTCAATTCTGGGTGTTTTGCCTTTGTTTGTAAAGTGATGCCTTCCTTCCTTTTCTCCCTTTTGTTAACTCTCAGGTTTGTCTTTGAAGCCTGCGTAGATTCGGGCCTGTAGCTTCCTTCTAGTATCTCCAAGAGCCTCCAAGTAGCTTTCTTTTCTTATTTAATCAATGTATTTATCTTTATTTTGGGGGGGGTGTGCACTGTGCAGACTCTGGAATCATAGTTCCCTGGCCAGGGATCGAACCCCAGCCCTCGGCGGTAACAGTACAGAGTCCTAACCTGTGGATCTCCAGGGAATTCCCCCGAGTAGCTTTCTCAAGCAAGCATCTTTCTCTTTCTAAAGTAAGTTGAATTCCCAAACCTTTCAGCGCCATATCTTACCCGTCATCTCAGGCTAAGAGACTTTAAGCAGATCTTTTCCCTTTGGGGGCAAGGAGGCAAGGTTTTTTCCTGTAAGGCTTGTGACCAGTGTGCCCCTCCTACTTGTGAAAGGACCTGAGTTTCCTCTTGCCCTTTCTTAAGTCTCGCTGCGATTTATCTCCAGCAGGAGGCAGGTGATCCAGTGTGATGGCAGCCCACGTCCAAGTAGGCCTCTCTCTCGCAGAGGAAGTCCTGCGCTGTTCTGAGAGACCTGCCCTTGGGCTCCAGTTGTTTTCCTGTGTGTTCTCGTCTGATCCTCACAGCTTCTTTGCAAACCATCCCTGTTGTGCATACATGGAGCTGGCTCATTCACAGTCATTTTGCAAGCGGGTTCTAGAACTCTCTTCCCACCCATATCACCATGGTTCAAAGGTTTATCATTTCAAAGTGGGACAACGTAATACATCCTCCTTCTGGTTTTTCTTCCCTATGTGGACCTTTATCTATTTGTAGTTAAGTATTGAGAGTACTAATAACCCCGGTGGCCCAGAGTTTGTGATGTATGCGTGGAGACTAGACTGGCGTACGGTAAAGGCAGAAGTTGGCTTGCATCGCTCAGGGGCCCTGTCAGGGGAGCCCAGGACTGGTGTGCATGGTGGGGTGCTGGCATTCTTGCAAGGGACATGAGCTGGGGACCCCTGCCTACAGCCCAGTTCTGAGCAGGGCCTGTCCCTGTCATTAGGAAGAGGGCTGTGCTCACTAAGTCCTTGTAAATGTCTCACTCCTTCGGAGGGTGAAGGGGGAAAATGTCATATTGCATACATCCTTGCTTCAGAAGAAATACTGGGGGAAGGGAGTCCTGGGGGCCGGGGGAAGAGGCTACCTGAAGCAGCGGTCACTGCCATAGTGTCCGGCCTCCGCCTGGTGGCCTCACGACTGGATTCTCCATCAGCAGGGCCAGCCTGAGTCATGAAAGGTACCAGACCTGGAGGGAACCCCGTGGAAGGGCTGGTCCCCAATCCTCCCACCCCACCCCACCCCCCTGCCCCAAGCAAGACACAGAAGCCAGTTGCCCCTTTTTTTTTTTTTTTTTAAAATAATACTAGGACGCACACAATTTGTGTAAGCTGATGCCTGATCTTTCCTTTGATTGCATAATCGAGATTCTACTTATCAATTTTTCAGGAAGCCATCCAATTATACAAATTAAAATTCAAAGGAAAGCAAAAAGAGTGATTATGCCTCACTCAGGGAATTGGAGGAGGAGGAGGGTGTGAAACCCGTCCTGCCTCGGATGATAATGCTGTCATTTCTCATCTCCACGGCACTTCACAAATATTAACTAATTAATTCTCCCACCCCTGGATGCCACGGCTAACATGGGGTCTGTCTCTGGAGCCGAGGAAGGAAGGGCCATCTCTTGATCAGACCCTGAAAACTGCCAGCTGGCCTCTGAGGGGCTCTCTCGGGCACAAACCCTTGGTCCAGAGTTCCAGCTCCTCTATCTGTCTGTCTGTCTGTCTGTCTCAAGTTGGCCAGTAAGGAATCACCTTCCCCACTTTGCATAATTACCTTTCATAAAGCCCAGCAAAAGTGAAGCCACTTTTTTGACTTCATGGTATGCAGGACCTTAATTCCCTGACCAGGAATTGAACCCTTCCCCCCTGCATTGGAGGTATGGAGTATTAACCCCCGGACCACCAGGGGAGTCTCGAGGATTTTAGAAATCTGTCTACTCCATCTCTGTTGACCCAGGTCTTCCCAGCAATGCCCTGGCTCACTCACTTCAGGGCCACCTTCATCTCCTTGCTTGTCCAACAGGGTCATCCCAGGTTGGGAAAGGATTTAGTATCTCTTGGATGTTGCCTTAATTATTTATGTGATTAGAAGTTGTGTTTTTTTTTTTCCTTGTTCTTATTTTAAAAATCACATAATTATTGCCATAAATCTTTAGGGTGCCTTTTCAGCCTCATTGCTGAGAAATTAGCCATTAACTTCCAGGAAGTCCGCTACCTTTTCATAGTCAGACCTGCATTTTCTGACCTTTGATAAAGTAACTCCCAGCATTCTGCATAATTGATGACCACCCATAAAAGTTCTCAGTATTAACCCTGTAGCCTCGTGTTTGTCTCCTGCCCCCTCCTCATTTGTTGGATAACTGGGGGTGGGGGGGGTGTGTGTGTGTGTGTGTGTCTGTGTGTGTGTGTGTGTCTGTGTGTGTTGCAGTTGGTGGTGGTGTTAGGATAACCACAGCAATGAATCAGAAGCTCTAGGGCTTTGGAGGTTGCAGATGATGACTTACGGCCTCAACTGGCACGTTGGCTGAGCAGGGGATGAAGGTCAGGGCCTCCCCAAACAGGCAGCTCTGACTTTTCTCCACAAACTGGGCAGTGGAGTACCTCGGGAGTGGCCCAAATACCCACCCCGAATGGGAGACCCCTCCTCCTGGGCCTCACATGCTTGAAACACTGTGGGGGTGGGACAGGCACAGGCCGCAGGCCCCAGGCCCCAGCGGCGGCCCCCCCGGAAGCCACAAGGCTTCGGAAGGTGGAATTGGGCAAGCCTGGGTTAGGTGGGGCATCCTTTCCTGCCCCCTCCTTGGGCAATGGGGGAAGGGTTTGAAAGGTGCTGAGCAGTGGCCAAAGGGCAGTTTTGGAAACCGCCTGGGGGATGGCGGTGGGAAAGCAGCTGTAGCTGGGTGCCTGCGCCCCTCCGCACGCCGGGGTGGGCTCCCAGGCAGTCCGGGCTGGTCCCTGCCTCTGTCCCACTGCAGCTTCCAGAGGTTACAGGGGAGCTGTCGCTTGGTTTCTGGCACTGGAGGCCCAGGTATCCCGGCCCAGGCTGGTCGGTGACTGGCGTTGACCATCACCAGCGAGAGCTGCAGGTGCGCTGCTGGCCGCTTCAGGATCTGATGACCTTTTGTCTTGTTCACCCGTTTCCCTCGGAGGCAGGAGACTGTCCCAGGGACAGGGAGCAGACCCTGTCTCCAGCCTCGGAGGAGAACAAGTCCTCCAGGGCAGGTCCCCTTGTCGCAAGTGGCAGCCAAGCCTGAATGACCGGTTGTCCTTGCCCCCAGGGTGTCCAGAGAGTAAGGCTTCTTTTCTCCTCGTTTCAGGGCGCGTAGTGGCGTAATGCCCGCAGACTCCTGCGAGGGCCCCTAAGTTCTTAGAGGACTGCTTTGCCTTTTGAATCAGAGAGGTGCAAAGTTCGATAAAGAATGGCCCTTGTGGATAAGCACAAAGTCAAGCGACAGCGATTGGACAGAATTTGCGAAGGTAAGAGCCAGCGTGGTTGGCGGTTTTTAAACAGAGAACGTGCAGACTGGCCCTGGGCTCCTGGGCCCGGTCTCCTAGCCAGGCTGCTGTCCCATCTCCACCCGCAGTCCCAGGTGCCTTTCTGCGGTGTCTTTGGTGGTGACCTGGCCTGCCCTTTGAGTAGGCTGAAGGGGGCCCCAGGGCAGCGGTGGCGCAAGGAGGGCGGCTGAGGGGTGGTCTGTGGTCCCAGGATCATTTTGCATGTGAAAGATAACCTACTTTGTAAAGTTTCTGGACTTTCTCCACTTCAAACAGAAACAGTTGCCACCGCAAATACCTAGAGCCCAGCGTAGCCCCTCACGATACATTCGCGTCCCTGGTTATCTTTGAAAATGTTCTGGAAGTTGTTCTGGTCATGAAAGGAAATTAAATGGAATTCAAATCTTACGGAAACAAGGGACAGAACTCTAAAATGTGGGTTAAGGACCATCCTCTCCTTGAGGGAGTGGTGACAAGTCTAGGGAGTNCGATACATTCGCGTCCCTGGTTATCTTTGAAAATGTTCTGGAAGTTGTTCTGGTCATGAAAGGAAATTAAATGGAATTCAAATCTTACGGAAACAAGGGACAGAACTCTAAAATGTGGGTTAAGGACCATCCTCTCCTTGAGGGAGTGGTGACAAGTCTAGGGAGTAGGCCTGCGCTATGTGTGAAGGGTCCCTTGCCAGCCTGTGTCCACGCTTCCGGGCTGTGTGTTTTCTCGTGGGCCGTGGAGGGGAGCCCCTGGGCAGGCTGGGCTCAGCAGCCCCCAGACGTGCTAGCGCACCAGTTGGCCGGCTGGCTCAGTCCCCCACAAGCTGTCCATGTGGAATCGCTTGTAGATGTGGCTCAAGCTGGTGGTGTGGAGGCCTTAAAAGTCGTGTTTTGCTCTGAGACTGCCCCGCGATGGCTCCCACCTAAAAGAATTGAAGAGCACCCACTGTCCCCCACATCCCTGGGTATAAGGAGGTTTGGGGAATTAGGGATGTTTTTAGATATAATTTTTCAAACCTACAGAAAGATGGATCCAGTCCAGTGCGATGGACATTGATAATTCCCTTGAACTATATCCACCAGTCGGTAACATTCGTTATCACTTGCTTCCTTGTATGCCGAGGTAGATAGATGGAGATGCGTGTGTGTGAGAGAGAATGAATGAATGGAGGATGGATGGATGGACTTCTCCAGAACCACCTGAAAGACAGCTGCAGATGCACCCGTTTATTCTTAAGTACCTTTGGCGGCAGGTACGATAGTCTCCTTTCCTACATAAACACACCACCACCATCACCCCCAGGGAACTGGAGGTCACTGCACCCTTATCTGACCTAGGTAGCATGCTCGTGTCTCCCCCACACATCTGTTCTAGCTGGCTTGTTTGCCTCTGTGCAGAAATCAGTCAAGGAGCATAAATGTGGCATTTAGTGGTCATGTCTCCTTAGTTAAAGATAATTCCCTGGCCTT
The DNA here is from genome assembly GCA_006410615.1 of Neotragus moschatus. Lineage (NCBI taxonomy): Eukaryota > Metazoa > Chordata > Mammalia > Artiodactyla > Bovidae > Neotragus > Neotragus moschatus. Next base: position 51,329 of record SJYA01002913.1, read on the forward strand.
TGACTTTCAGAAACATTGACATCATTGCAGAACCCAAGCCAACAGATCTGTACGATGTCTCACCATCTAGGTTCACGTGATTGTTCGGGGGTTTTAAAGTTTTACTTCGATCCTTCGTTTTTGGTATGGAGTCCCCATTCTAGAAAGCCCTGGTAGGTCAGCTTTCTAAGGTTGGTTATCAGGAATGTCTACGGGCTGATTGCACCCCCTGAGCCCCAGTGCTTAACTCGAGATACCGCATCGGAGACCAGAATGGGATCTAAGCGCCACTGGCCTTTCCTTTCTGTGCTCAGGGCGATCAGTGGCAGCAAAAGAGCCACTGAAGCTTCTTTCAAAACCTCTTTCTCAGCCATAGTTCATCAGTCCCCAAAGCTTCCTTTTTTTTAATAACAAATTCCAGGATCTCCTTTATTCATGAACAGTGTTCCTGGACAATTCAGTCTTTCGTTCTGACTGTTTGCGACCCCATGGACTGCAGCACGCGAGGAGACAGTTGCAATGGTTTAACTTTTCACTGTCCACTGTCAAGGTAGATGCTTGACGTGAAGTTACCAGGTGCAATTTATAATCCATGATGCCACCCATCCATTTGGTCTCCCCTGGAGTTGAAGGGCTGTTTCAAGATGCTTCGTTGGTGCTCCTAGCATTTATAAGCTGTTGCAGCGCCTTTAAAGGTCAGGGACTAGGAGGCCCCATTTCCCAGGTGGTGCCGGCGAGGTACAGGGCAGTCGGTGAGCAGCTCGGGCACCCGGGCCATCTGCTGTTCTGCATGTGTCCTTGCCCTCTGATGAGCCCTGGGGATTCTGTCATTTTTCCCTCCTGACAGCCTCACACATCTCCCTCCCTGGCTTTGGATTCTCACCAGGCTCCGTTCTAGAAACCTGAACTAACCCATCGAGAATGTTCTTGGAAGTCCAGCAAGCCCAGCAAAGAAGCGCTCCTTTCCACTGCCCCCGCCCTACTCCGAGGACTTGCAGTGTCTCTCTGCTTTGTGATTAACGCATGGAGCTGCCCTCCTCTGCTCTGGGCTTGTAGGAAGGTTGATTTCTCACTCAGTCTCTGGGAACACACTTTCTTTCCAGTTCTTCCCTCCAACCTGCTGCCAACCCCAAGCCTGACAAGCCTTCAGATGGCCTCAAGGGTCTCTCCTAGCCCTCCACTTTCTGCAGTGAACCCCTTTTCTCCAGCCGAACCCGACTCGGGGGAAAATACCCCTGCAAACATACTTCTCCCACATTCTCTCTCTTCCTCCCAGAGCCCAGTCTGTTTCTCCCTCAAACCTTTCACACCAGACCTTGGGGTCTCTTCCTCCTGAGCCACAGTTCCTTTGGGACCTAGTCGGTCGGCCTTCATACACCCAGAATCTGCACCTTTGCGCCACAAAGGGGATGTTCCTGCTCAAGATTAAGCAAAGTACAGAGTACAGCTTTGGGTCTCACTACCCAAAGTCTTGGGTTCAGGTCAGTTCAGTCACTCAGTCGTGTCCAACTCTTTGTGACTCCATGGACTGCAGCACGCCAGGCCTCCCTGTCCGTCACCAACTCAGACTCATGTCCATTGAGTTGGTGAGGCCATCCAACCATCTCATCCTCTGTCGTCCCCTTCTCCTCCCATCTTGGGGGCTCCATCAAAATCCATTAGAGAATAATAGTCTTTCAAGCTGACTTAAAAGCCAGGTTTTTTTTTTTTCCTAAAAAGCTGTTCTTCTGTTTTGACACTTGTTATTTATTCTCTGCTCTTTCTCGAGGCCTGCTCTGTGCTGTTGTATAACGACTGTATGGAGCAGGGTCTGTGAACAGACTTGACCAGACCGCAGTCCTCTCTTTTTGGTGTACGGTATAGGTCTGGATTTTGCTTTCTGTTTAGTTTGCTGGCTTAATTGACACAGTGTGTTTGTGAATTGCACCTTTCAGAGTGTTTTAGGACCTAATGGCCTCATGGCAGAACTAGTTTGATTTGCCCGAAGTATTTGTTGGCCAGAGAAGAGAGCTTGCCATCCCTTCTCATGGCAGAAGTAACCCAGAAGAGCATTTTCTGGGGCCCTGGTTTTAGAGAACTGTAATATACCACAATGGCTTTGCTGATGACTTTTTGTTAGAACATCTTATTGTGGGTTATGGTACAATAAATCACTAAATACCATCCTTTCCTGTGGCTGTTGAAAATGTAATTTGGAGAAAAGTAGATATTTCATTTTACTTCATTTTGTTCAAATGTCTTATACATGTGGAAAAATGGTCCTGAGGATTATATCAGCTGAGCTAAGTCCCCTTCATTACATAATTCAGGAGAAGACTTCTCCTTTCCTCTACAGGAGAAAAAGAAATGNAAAATGTAATTTGGAGAAAAGTAGATATTTCATTTTACTTCATTTTGTTCAAATGTCTTATACATGTGGAAAAATGGTCCTGAGGATTATATCAGCTGAGCTAAGTCCCCTTCATTACATAATTCAGGAGAAGACTTCTCCTTTCCTCTACAGGAGAAAAAGAAATGTTAGAGACCTCCTGTTAAATTAACAGTCAAATTCAACATTCCTTACCTCTGAGTTAGCTTCTCTGGTGGCTCAGTTGGTAAAGAATCTGCCTGCAATGCAGGAGACCCAGGTTCGAACCCTGGGTCGGGAAGATCCCCTGAAGAAGGGAATGGCAACCCACTCCAGTATTCTTTCCTGGAGAAGTCCATCAACAGAGGAGCCTGGAGGGCTACAGTCCACAGGGTCACAAAAGTCAGACACGACTAACACTTCTGTTTCACCTCTGGGGTGCTCTCATGAAAACAGGGAATAAAAGACAGTGAGGAAGACGGACGGGTTGGTTGGGTGGGTGTCGAGAAGGAGACAAAGGTCGTCTGGTGTCCGCTGAACACATAGTTATACATCTTGGAAATCTTTATCTAGATCACTCTTGTCCCTGAGGAGCACAAGGAAAGACGGAGAGAGAATGCTGTAGGGATGAAGTGGAGGAAAACTCCACTCCACTCCTGTGTCGTTCTCTTCTTAATTGGATGAGCTTGCTGTTAGGAAAGCACGTCTCCGTGGACCGTTCCCCCAGGGGTGCTCATTCATGATGCCAGAGTGTTCAAGGAGCAAAAACACTGTCTAAGAGCTTCTCGGTCTTCGAGGTGGCAGAAGCGGTGAGGGCGTCTGGGCCAGGTGGGAGCCCCCAGCAGGGAGGACTGGGAGCATCTCGTTGCCTGGCTCATGCCCTTCGGGGCCCACAGAGCAGAAGGATTGACCTGTATTTCCCCACAGGAAAAGCCTCATCTGTAGACTTGGACCAGAGTCATTTTATCTTTCCTTTGTATGCTTTTTGTTCGACCCGTCCTAAGAAGAGGCATTGTAGCATTATTGTTTTATAAAGCACTTGGAAGCACCTTATCAAGAAGCTGCGTCAAAACTGGCCACCTATGTTGGTCCACAATCATTTCTAATAAATATCTTTAAATAGCCCCAAAATGTAGACCTTAAAAATGGGATTCATAATGTTGCTATACATTATAATTATATGTTTGGATCAGGCAATTATGTACATTTCCAGTAATTATGTGATTAGTGATAATTACATTAGGTATGTAAATATACAATAGTCAACCAGACATGACTTAAAACTCTAGTGTCAATAGGATAAAGCAACCTGGTACTGAGGTTAAGGATTAGAAAAGAAAGAGGGAGAATGGTCAAGTTGCAGCTTCACAGACTTACTTTTCAAAGGATAAATGTCCACGAGATAAATGGTTCGAAGAGAAGTTTGGAACAGTGGCCCCTCCCCGGGATGCCCACTGTCGCTTAGAGATTGGATCTGTAGAACTGCCCACACTCAGGCGCCCACTTACTGCAGATGAAACCCAGGTTCAACATTGCAATCGTTTCTCAGACGTCGCGCATCTATGAAACGCAGACTCAAGCTACTCTCTGCGTTGGTTGATTTGCCGGTGGACTCTCATCGGGCTTGGCAGACTTTTTTTTAACTCCCCACATTTCTAAAAGCAGCGTGTTGAGGCTGCTTCCATTTTGGGGTTTGGGGTGGTGACTTTAGTCCGTGGCCCGGTGTGGCTGTTGATCAGCGTCTGGCTGTTGTCCTGTGGCCGCCGCTCTGCCTCTCGCCCCCACCACGATGGGTCATGTTCCCCCCCGAGCTGGGCAGCACCTGTCTCTGGCATTTGGGGTCACACCTCCTAGGTATGAGCCACCGCCTACCTCGCCTTCCCAGCCTGCTTCGCCCTGGGTGTGTTTCATCTTGATCAGTGACACCTTTGAGGGAAGAGTGTCTGCTCCAGGCCCAGTGAACTCCTCGTAGGAACCAGGGTTCTGACACGTTGGGCCAGGCCTCCTTGTTCAGAGCAGGCCTGAGGACAGTAGGGTCACCGGGCTTTGCAGAGCTGGAGGCCTGCAGATGGGGGAGCATCATGTCCGACACAGCTCAGCCTGATCTCCAGTGTCTGGGGCGACCCTGCTGCCAGCACTCCAAGATACAGGGTTTTGCTGCCTGCCTCCCACCCTCTGATTCCTTTTACACATGACACGTGTGGGTGGAGTAAGACTTCCTCCCCAAAGACACGTGGGAGTAAGTCCCAACTGACTTAAACTCATGACATCAAACCAGTACTTATTTGATGAGCGTCCTGGACATCATTGGTTGACTCCCTGGCTCTAGGGTGCAAACGGGGTCGGTCTCCCTAGAGGCTTTCTGAGATGCCGGTGGCCCTTCAAGTCTGGGCTGGCACCTGGCTCGGGTGGTGGCAGTGGGGCTGTGCAGCGGCCTGGAGAGCCTGCTGGACATGGCTGTGCGCCTGCTCACCACCGGCTCCATGCTGCCTGTGCTCCTTGCACGGACATCAGAAGGGCTGGAACATCCACCAACCTGCTTCCTGGGTTCTGATTGGAGGGATGTATGTGCCTTAGAGGAGCCTTCCCTGGAGACTCGGTGGTAAAGAATCCGCCTGGCAAGCAGGAGAGGCAGGTTCGATCCCTGGGTCAGGAAGATCCCTTGGAGGAGGAGATGGCAGCCCACTCGGGTATTATTGCTTGGAGCAGCCCATGGACAGAGGAGCCTGACGGGCCAGGGTCGCAGAAAAGTTGGACGTGAGTCAGCGATTAAATGGCAGCAGCGTGCCCAGAGGGTATCCCCTTCCTGCTCGTACTCTGAGCGAGTGAAACACGTGTGTTGGCAGTCGGTCTTTTCTTGTCTGCAGAAGGCTCTTTATGGTTCTTATGGCTCTTTACCTTACAGCCAGGGCCCGTGTGAGGGCAGCCGGGACAGCTGGGTCCCTGTTGGCAGGCTCACTTACTGCCAGCGGTCGTCTTCCTCTGCCATCTTCACTCAGTGCCCACTGTGCCTGGGTCTTTGCAAGTGAGGGATTGCTTGCTTTAGCCTGGACCTGGGCTCGGAGAGCAAAGACTGTTGCCACAAAGTCTTGTTTCTCATGCAGAGTCCTGTTCTTTGGGTTCGTTTTTATGTGTGTGTCCAGCCAGGGTGCACGTGATGAAAGAGGGGCATGTCAGGAGGGAGAGGGCACCGTCACCTTGACGAAGAAACCAGGGGATGTCTCCCGTTTCCAGGGGATCGTAGACAGATACAATCGTGGATAAGGTGTTTTCACCTCGAGAGCTGGCAGGTTTCTTTGGACTGGGGACACGTGACGGGGGATTGAGGACGCTTCTTGGAGGTGGGTCATTTGAGCTGGAGCCAGGCAGGTGGAGAGGATTTGGGGATGATCGACCAAGGTGGCGTGAACCTATTCCTGATAAAACCAATGAGGCATAACACGGGAGTGTGTCGGGGAGAGGGTCGCAGCGTCGAGATGCATGGGGGATTCAGTGTCCTGAGACACTGCGGTTTCGCAGGAAGAGCTGTTGCTGCAGGATTTTATGGAGAGAAAGGAGGCAGAGTTCTCTGAGCACCTCTTGACCTTGTGTCAGGCGTGTCAGGGATCCAGCCAGGTTCTGTCCCGTGCTTTTCGCAGGCCCTGCATCTGAGGTGCAGTCCCAGCTCATACCTCCTGCTTCACCAGCACAGCCAAAACATGCCATAAAAGAGACTTTTTAATCCCATAACCTGTGGGAGTCAAGTGTAACTTCCGTAACACGGCTGTCATTAAGCTGTCATTATCTAGTCAAGAAATCGTCGGGAGCCATGCCCAAGCCTCGGTTTTCACTTGAATGGCTAAATCGTAAGTTCCAGGCGACCTGGGACTGTTCAGCGGGCAGCTGATTTGGTTGCAAGGCTCCACCTTGGGTCCTGGGTTTTCTCTGGAGAGTTGTGCTGATGACTGAAAGCTTCCCACTCCAGGTTGGGAGGCAGGAGCCCAGAGCCTGCATCCAGGGACCTCTGGGGCTGCGTCCATCGTGGGATGACCGAGACGTCTGGTCGGTTCTGCTCATTTTGTCTCTGCAGTTTGTCACTTTGACGAAGGCGGTCTTTAAGTCGTGCCAGAACCTATTTGCTGTTTTCCTAGTGTGCCTGGGGTTTAGTTCCCCTCTCTGATTAGATTAGCCAAGTAAGTTGCTTTGGTGTAGGGGATACTATGGAGACAGAAAAAAAAAAGAAAAACTTTTTTTAAGACAGCTGTTTTTAAACATATATTCTCAAACACTTAACAGAAACAAGCAACAACCCAACACAGCCTGTACACATTTAAAAGTAGGAAGTGGGATGTCACGGGCCTATTTTTGGCCGACGCTGCTGGAAATGAGTGTGACCCGCTAACCTCTGCAGTGCCCATGGGAGGCAAGGGGGCAAGGGCAATGCTGTGGCCTTTTTCTGGCAAACAGCAGACACTGGGAAGCATCTCCGGGGATTTCTGATTTCCTCCTTGGCTTTCAGAGCTGCCTTGGGCTCCTGGCCCCAAGGACTGGAGAACCAGGAGATGAGAGGAAAAAGTCACTCGTTACAGGGGCCTGTGTCCAACTATTTGCAACCCCATGGACTGTAGCCTGCCAGGCTCCTCTGTCCATGGGATTTCCCCGACAAGAATACGGGAATGGGTTCCCATTTCCTCCTCCAGGGAAATCTTCCCTACCCAGGAATGGAAACCTGGGTCTCTGGCATTGCAGGTGGGTTCTTGACCATTTGAGCCACCAGAGAAGTCCCAGGAGATGGAAAGCCCCAGCCCGGGGAGGAAGGCCAGCCAAAGTGACTGATGCTTCAGAGTCTCCTCCTGAGAAAGGAGTGAGCATCCCTTGACACCAGTTCGGCAGAAACAGCACAGCTGTCAGGGGACTGGTCAACCCAGCAACCTTCATGCAAATCCAGTCTTTAGATTCACAAAGTCCAGCATATACCTGATTTTTTTTTTTTTTTTTTTTTTTTTAAGGCATGAAGGGACTTCACTGGTGGCCCAGTAGTTAAGAATCCACCTTGCAATGTATGGGATGTGGCTTGATCCCTGGTTGGGGAACCAAGTAAGACCCCACAGTTTAGGGACACCTAACCTAGTCCCTTTCATTGTGGGCATGCCACAATGAAAGATCCCGCTAAATGCAACTAAGACTGACAGCCAAATAGATAAAGAAATAAATTTAAAAAAAAAAAAGCGAGGACTAGACCCAGAGCAGTACTTCTATTTCCCATTCTTTCCAAGCAGTTTCCCAAGTCACTGTGTCGATGAGAGCATAAAGCACTTGTAGGAGATACATCCGAGGACGGCTCCATGGCGGGGATCGTTGGTCATCGCTCTGCTTGTCTGCCTCAGTTTTCAGGTCTCTACAGTTTTCAGCTGATGCCTTACGTTGCACAGGGAATTGAAGACTTGGCTTTGGGGGGATGTCGCTTATAACGTTGAGGTCCCCATTCAGATGATGCTACAGGGTCAGCTTTATCTTGGTTTGTTTTGTCTGCGAGAGAACTTGGCTTGCCTGTTTCTTCTCAATTCTCAGAAGATGGCTTTTTCCTTCATGCAGGTTTCTGTAGTGAGAGACTCTTTGCAGGATTACAAATGAAGTCTGCGAGACTCAGTGATCTTTCAGAAATTGGTCCCATCTCACTTTATTTAGTTAACATGAGTTTTTTGTTTTTTGTTGTTGTTGTTGTTGTTTTTTTTTTTTTTTTTTTTTTTTTTTTTTTTTTTTTTTTTTTTTTTTTTTTTTTTTTTTT